>BKCP01010959.1:435421-458825 GCA_008636005.1 Striga asiatica | reverse complement strand
AAAGAAGAAGAAGAAGAGGAAAATGAGGGGCAAAGATAGAACAATTTTGAGAAAGTGGGTCTGTGGAGATTCTTGAGAGTTGTGGCTTGGCAAGAGAACAAAGTGAAAAGACCCCACTATTAATTTGCATGAGAAATTATTGGGTTTTCACGTGAAAGAATATATAATAATTGAGAAAAAAAAAATATCTATTTATAATTACAAGGAAGATTTTCTATTGGTTTTGGTGAGGTTTCCATGGATAAGGACTCTTACCCATTCACGGGTTTTTAACTGTCACAACTTACTTACGAGATGGAAAATGAGAATATTTTTGGATCAGGTTTTTCAACTGTGCTTTTGATTATTTATTGTTCTTCAGGCACTGCTGGTAATTCGCTGGTATGTTGTGTGGTAGTGCTTAATTACTACGTATTCACTATACAGTTGGTTGATTTGCGTGGTGGAAATAAATCTAAGTAAACATGAATAATTTCATCAACATTGGTGTTTGTGTTTGTAGATTTGGACAAAATTGGGGAAGATGCCAAATGGTTCAAAAATTTCCTAAGAGAAAGTTCTTGGTAGAATAACTGAATTCCAGTTGGCCTATCCAACATTTTCTCCATGGATTCCTACTTCTCCTCCTTTTAAGCTTGAGAGTCATTTCTCTGATGATAGGAGTAGGTTGGCTAAAGTTAGTGACTTGATGAGAGAGGGTAGAAGGGAATGAGATTATGATTTGATTTACTAAACTTTTGATCCTACTATTGCTGAAGCCATTGTAAAAATTCCTTTATCTGAGTCCAATGGGACAGACAAATTAGTTTGGCACTGGCATCCTCAAGGGCAATTTTCTGTGAAAGAGGTTTATAAAGCCATTATGAGACAGAAGAATACTAATCAGGTGGTGGCTAGTATAAGTATGAATCCAACTATCATTTCCAAAATGTGGAGGACTACAGGGCATCTGAATGTAAAGTCAAAGATCAAAAATTTCTTATGGAGATGTTGGTTTGGACATTTAAATACAAATGAACAATTGCTGAGAAGAGGTATGTCTGTGGACTCCATTTGTGTTATTTGTGGAGAGTGTGTAGAAGATTTAAATCACATTTTATTCAACTGTTAGAGGGCTAAAAACTGTTGGAAACTGTGTGGCATTAGTTGGTGCTCTCTTCATTCTGATTTTGTGGAATATCAAAAGTGGTGGATTCATATTTGCTGTGGTAATCACTTGATTACGAGAGAATAAATGCTTGGCCTATCTGTCTTCTTGCTGTGGCATTTGTGGAAAGCAAGAAATAAATGGCTTTACAAGGGAGATTGGATACATGATCAGCAGATTGTAAGAGAAGCAAGGGCTGAGTGGTTGGAATGGACATTATCAACATCTGCTAGCTCAACCAGTAGAGGGGGGCAGACACATGTACAACTTCAACTGGATGATTTTTCCAAGGAAGTAGGTAAGTCAGTGATGACTCTCAGTGCTTCAGTGTCCAATGTTGGAGAGGTGGATGTGGAATGCTTCTTTGATCAACAGGGTTCAAACAGCATTCAATGGCAGGATACACTCCATGGAACTTGGCAGGAAAGAGACAGATGGTCGAGGACTGTTTATTGGGGTTTGTCCATGGCCAAGAACAATAATTTCAACAATTTCTCTCTATTACTGCATTTCTGATGATTTGGTGGAGGAGATAGCTGGTTGCTTGGTAGTACAAGAAGTGATTTGTCCTCATTTATCCATTATTAAAGATTTGATTGTTCAATGTAATGTCTACGTTGGAACAATTTATTAGTTTCTGTAGCTGGATATTATGGC
The DNA here is from genome assembly GCA_008636005.1 of Striga asiatica. Lineage (NCBI taxonomy): Eukaryota > Viridiplantae > Streptophyta > Magnoliopsida > Lamiales > Orobanchaceae > Striga > Striga asiatica. The sequence goes on along the minus strand of BKCP01010959.1, from coordinate 457,021 downwards.
TTATGTTTCAGCCTTCTAGGGTCAGGTTTTACCTTGCTTGTGCCGTTAATATCTACTCTTGTAGGATTGTATGGTTGTAATCATTTGACTACCGTGAACTCGTACTGCTTTGAGTTTTTAATGAATGTTTATTTGCCTTGGAAAAAAAAAAAGATTGTGATGAATGTTATAATCAATTTGTTAGAATATCACTTGTAAGTTGTCTCACATCGTTTATACAAGAAATATAGACCTAACTTATAAGTCTATTGAGCTACTCCTCTTTCCACCAATTAGTTTTAGGATGGAATCTCGTTTGGGCTTCATCTGGGCTTTTCCCGTCTTCATACGCTTCATCTACGTGAGACCGCACCCGTTTTTCCCGTTTCTTACAGAATCTGCGACAAAAATGGCACAAAGTAGTTTTCGTAAAGGTAATTTTCAAATACACGATAAATAAACAGTTGTTTCAAGAACCCAACCTTCAAAATTGGTGTTCCAAGGCCTTGGTGTAATGAGAAGACTAAGTTTTGATGTTTCATTGCAACACTTATAAATATCCACTCAATTCTTGAACCGTGAAATGTAAAATATGCTTAAGTGGTCAAGTTATGTCTTGGAGTATGCTTAATTATTCTTATATGTAATGGTGGAGTAAGACAAAATATCTTATGAAATGGATTCAAGATGTGGTCCTATTACGAAATGGATTCAACATGAAAACATCATAGTGCTAGAACTGCTATTGTGTGAGTAATATTATTGTCTTTGTGTACGCAAACAACTTATAAGTTCAAAACATCGCGCTAGTAACTGATTATTGTATTCGGTATTATATTTCTTAAAGAAATATTCAAAACCACATGACTCGGACGTAACATAACAATATGAAAAGATAGTTGTTGATATGCTGCTATGCTTTTCCAATCAATACCGGTCATAGTTTTGATCTTTGCTTTATATATTCTAATGCAAAGACACGCTGCTAAAACTCTTAAGTATGGCATATACATTAGTTTCATTCATGTGGGATTGTAAGTAAAATTAATTTGTTTTGTATCGATTTTAACTTAAGTTTAATTTTTTTTAAAAAGAAGTTTATGTGTTCTACTTTCATAGTGGATAAATTTAGAACTTGAAAAAAAAAAATCAAAAATCATTTTATTGTAAATAAAAAAATTAATTCTAAGCTGAAAATGTGGAAATAGTTTTGTAGCTCAAAATTGAGTTTAAGTAGTTCAAAAATAGCTCAGCTGCACTCATGAAAGAGAGGGTTTGGGTGAGTGCAGAGACAAGCAGTCGGGCTAGCAAAAGCTAGAATGTAGAAGTTCATGCTCCAACTCATTCGAAGCTCGTTGTGACTCGATGTAAAAGATGAGGGAATCTGTTGGGTGCCTTCAGGTAGTGGGCCTATCGCGTTTGGGCACTCGTCGTCACCTTGCCATGCCCAGTCGTGCAATGAGCTCTCATGGTTTGTGGGGTACGACTAGGATATGATGCTCGTAGCAGGCGTGACCCTTGTCGCACCTGCTAGCCACCAACAAGTCCCAACTTGTCCGGTTGCTTCCATTTCTAGGCAGACACGTATTGAAAGGTGTGTTTGGGCCCTTAAACCCCCTAGGGATGATTAAATACCCCAATGATGTAATATTCATATTCAATTGACACCAAACAAAGATAATAAAGAGTTAGAACATTAGAATACATAACATCTTATAATGTTTTTTTTTTTCATTTATTTCTTAAATAGTTTTATGCATGAGTAAGTTCGCCGAAATCTTGTATATTTAAAGTGACTACACACAAGACAAAAGCCGTATCCTAGAGACTTTTTTTTTTCAAAAAAAAAAATTGTGGGCATTAATTTAGTAAAGTTTAGTCTTACAAAGAACGTATTTTACGTGCTTCGACTTTGATCAATTTTACACGTATTTTACGTGCTTCGACTTTGATCAATTTTACACTTTCTTTCTTCGATTTCATTGATTTCAAGATAGTTGATTTCATGATTGTCCATGATCCGCTCATGCCATTTGTCGTTATTATCTGGAAAACAACTTGTTCATATGATCCGTCTCGTGTCATTCTTTATCATTTCCGGAAGACAGATACGTACATATTGATCCAACATAATTCTTTCTTTATTTATTTTTTTCCAAAAACATAGAAAATATTATAAATCAAAACGCACAAATGTGCAAAATTACAGCCCATAGCTGAATAATACAGCCAACAGCTGAAAACGTGGGAGGACAGGTCAGAAGATCGCCTAGAACCGCAACTAGCCAAACTAGAAACCAAAAGATGAGACTCAAACACAACCGACACAACAAACACCAAAACAAATCAACACAAAGCTCCCTACAGGAGAATAGGAACGATCCCCAAGGGATAATCCCCGCACACAAGCGAGTTCACAGAGACCAACGGCCCAGACCAAAAACAAAGACAAACAACACGAACATAAATAACACAACCAAAACACAAGACAAAGAAACATAAACACTAACAACGCACAACGACGAAACCAATTAAACTAAATTAGCAGTAGACAAAGCCCTTCCCCAGTAATACAAATGGGTTGAACCAACATAGAACAACCGATACCAATAAAGATCCAAAGAACTAGTTTTACCAAACGTATTTTTTACAAACAACTAATACAATTCGCTGGTTAAATCAGTTAATATTATCTGCTAGTCAAAACAGTTAATAAAATTCGCTAACGCTAATCACTGATTACCAAATAAGACCTAATCCAAGAACAATAAGTACAAAAATAAAGACCTCTTACCAAACACTTTTGAACATCTTATACAATCTATTACTATATAATGGAGAGAGGGATATACTTGAAATAGTATTACAATTCTCGCTTAAAATTTTCAAAATTATTATTCTTAGTATTTTTTTTGGAAAATAGCAGCTGAATGAAAATTCAAATTTAATTTTCAAAAAATAAAAAAATAAAAATAAGTTGTTATTTAAGAAAGATATTTTGTAAACTTTAATTCCTAAAAATATTGACAATGATTTCCCTAAATGCTACATGTAAATCTGACCAAATAATGATAAAGAATCTTGAAAATCTTGCTTCTAAAAAATCTGATAAATTATTTCTTTAAATTTTTTCGGTCAAACGTGTAAATTTAGTTATAAAAATCCGGTCAATCATTTAACGAATAAAAGGTTTGAAATTCTTTGAAATCTTTTCGAAAATTCATGTCACCTTAATTGTTAAATATTTTTTTATCCATATTTATCTATCTACAAATCTCATATTTTATGGTCACAACTAAAAATTCATATTTATTTAACAAAAATTGTTAATTTCAAAAATTAACTTTTATTTTTTGGAGTGTTCAACTTAATTGATGATTTTCTTGTTCATATTTATCTAACTACAAACTCTTTTAAAGTTTAGAGAGACTCTCATATTATGTGGATTCTTGGTACCTATTTTTTGTATACATCAATTTTTCATCTTATATCCACATTACAAATAAATATTAATGTGAATTTTAAATATCATATTTATAATATATATATATATATATGTGTGTGTGTGTGTGTGTGTGTGTGTGTATTTTAAAAGCATGACGATTCAACAATTAATTCTATCATATTTCATGTGTTGGATGTTATTAGTTTGGTTGAGGACACTTATTATATTCAAATAAATAATATGTAATTTTTCATATTTTGTATTTCTTTTCTTGCAATAATGAAATATTAAATATAAGTAATTTTGTTTAATATAAAAATTCAAAAAAAAAAAAATTAAATAACAAGCATGTCCGTACATCACACGGGATCCGCACTATGAAACATTTTTAAGCTCCATAAGCCCCAAACACTCTAAGTATCCAAAATTTCTCAATTACTCATTGTAGCCCAGCCCAATACCCCATTTAATCATACTAACCTTACTCTTAAATGAAAAATATAAGAATTGAGATTGTAGAAATCGCTTCAAGTACATATCTAAGTTTTATATTTTATTCAGAGTTCAGATCTAGGCCAAAACATCTCAATTTTTGCATGGTATTATTCCTTTCTTTTATATATTAAATAGAGAAATACTTGATGCATAATGTCCTTGTCCATTTGAGATGTAGCTGTAAAAAGGAAACAAAATGAAGGCGGAAAAAAGTGAGTGGCGACACGTGTGAGTCCTCGTCCATCGAATAAACGTCTTTATGTTCGTTGAACTCTTCTCCTTCATCCATTATTACATTTCCTCTTTCTTTTGTGTATATTTTTCAACATAAACTTGAAAATAGAAAGGTGAAAAATAGGACGAACACCACCAGAAATCTCTGTACTCAAGCATACAACAAGTCAACAACAGCCCTCAAGCATACGTGAGACCGCACCCGTTTTTCCCGTTTCTTACAGAATCTGCGACAAAAATGGCACAAAGTAGTTTTCGTAAAGGTAATTTTCAAATACACGATAAATAAACAGTTGTTTCAAGAACCCAACCTTCAAAATTGGTGTTCCAAGGCCTTGGTGTAATGAGAAGACTAAGTTTTGATGTTTCATTGCAACACTTATAAATATCCACTCAATTCTTGAACCGTGAAATGTAAAATATGCTTAAGTGGTCAAGTTATGTCTTGGAGTATGCTTAATTATTCTTATATGTAATGGTGGAGTAAGACAAAATATCTTATGAAATGGATTCAAGATGTGGTCCTATTACGAAATGGATTCAACATGAAAACATCATAGTGCTAGAACTGCTATTGTGTGAGTAATATTATTGTCTTTGTGTACGCAAACAACTTATAAGTTCAAAACATCGCGCTAGTAACTGATTATTGTATTCGGTATTATATTTCTTAAGGAAATATTCAAAACCACATGACTCGGACGTAACATAACAATATGAAAAGATAGTTGTTGATATGCTGCTATGCTTTTCCAATCAATACCGGTCATAGTTTTGATCTTTGCTTTATATATTCTAATGCAAAGACACGCTGCTAAAACTCTTAAGTATGGCATATACATTAGTTTCATTCATGTGGGATTGTAAGTAAAATTAATTTGTTTTGTATCGATTTTAACTTAAGTTTAATTTTTTTTAAAAAGAAGTTTATGTGTTCTACTTTCATAGTGGATAAATTTAGAACTTGAAAAAAAAAAATCAAAAATCATTTTATTGTAAATAAAAAAATTAATTCTAAGCTGAAAATGTGGAAATAGTTTTGTAGCTCAAAATTGAGTTTAAGTAGTTCAAAAATAGCTCAGCTGCACTCATGAAAGAGAGGGTTTGGGTGAGTGCAGAGACAAGCAGTCGGGCTAGCAAAAGCTAGAATGTAGAAGTTCATGCTCCAACTCATTCGAAGCTCGTTGTGACTCGATGTAAAAGATGAGGGAATCTGTTGGGTGCCTTCAGGTAGTGGGCCTATCGCGTTTGGGCACTCGTCGTCACCTTGCCATGCCCAGTCGTGCAATGNTATATATATATATATATATATATATATATATATATATCATAAATTGGCCATACTTCCTTAAATAATGAGCCGCAATTTTCATAAGTGATTATTTGATATATACCATAAATTATTAAATTAATTTCGTGAAATAGTAAATAGATTTTTTTGGAAGGAAATAGTTACTATTTAAAAAATAATCAAACCTTTTTATATATATAGATCTCAAATGTCAACCAATACCTGACCACTATTTACAGTGTGGTTTGAACTTTTTTATCACATAAAAAAATTATACGAGATCAGTTTAGGTTGTATTTGGTAAACCTAGTTATAAGTTATCTAGGTTGTGTTTGATAATCCTAGTTGATAAGTTATCTGATAGCTGATAAGTTAATTGATAATTTATAACTAATAGCTTATGACTTATTGTTGAAAAACCAATTGATATAGTGTTGGTAAATGAGCTGATAAGACATGTCGAAAAATGCCATTGCCAAAAAGTGATAAGGTAATATTTTCAATTATTCATGAAAAGAGACGTCCATTTTGAAGCCAGAATGGATTTTCTTTGATGCCTTATATAATGAATGCAAGGTTCTTTGACCAACCATAGGTTCACCTGAAAATCCTTAACCCTTCCAAAGACATTCACAAGACGTTCAATATTCCTTTTCGGGTTTTGTCTTCGTATTCGCTTCTTCCCCTCTTTTTTTTAAAGCACTATGTAAATCTAGCTTGAATCTACCGTATGACAGACAGGGAACTCATTCACGATTAGCCAGACTTGCCAGTGACGCTTTCCACACCTTTCTTAGAAGAGCGAACGCACCTTCCGATGGGATGAGCGGGTCGTGTCTTTATCTTCCTTAAATGGGGGTTTGTGAATCCATATCTGACTTTTCTGAGCATGGGGTCGATACTTTACATTAAACCCGGTCGAAAAGTGAGATTTTTTCTTGGGAAAAATGAAACTATCATTTTTTTTTTTTTTTTCGAATAGTTCCTAATAATGAAATAAGAGTTAGGTATGGATTCTTGAAGCTTGTTTCTTCAAGTAAGTTAGAAAAAAAAAAATGAGTGGAAAAAAACCAAAAGGCCGTATTCCAATAATCCGTTTTTCAGGATAAAACGTATTACAGGAATACGTTTTTATATATAAAACGGATTGCGCGAATCCGTTTTCTTAAAAAAAAAATAATTAACGCAATAAACGTAATTAAATTAATTAAAATATGGTAAAACGTATTATTCAAATACGTTTTAAATTAAAAAAAACTTAAAACGTATTTTTTGAATACGTTTTATAACAAAAAATAATTATATATTATTTTTTAATTATAAAACGTATTATTAAAATACGTTTTGTGAATAAAATTAATATTTACAATTTTGAATACCAATTTTTCCAGAAAATAATAATTAAAAATATAAAACGTATTGTTGAAATACGTTTTTCAACCCTAATTTTAGCCCCAAATTAAACTTTGCCCTAAAACGTATTCCTAAAATACGTTTTACTGTGCAGAAACAGCAAAAATTACAGAAAAATTACAAAAACACACCTGTTAATCGAGATCGATTCCACAACCAAATATTAATTATACAAGCTCATCATATCAATCCATTCGTGAAAGAAAGAAAAATGAAGCACAATAATTCATTGTCCAAATATAAAAATCCAAATATGTCCACATATCATTACTAATAATCCACGAAGAAAGAAAAAAATAAATATATATGTCCACAAATATTCCCGGAATACAACACAACTAACTAGGAGTGTATCGATTCGTAGTATTCCGCGGTCGGGAGCTAACCCGACGCCGTGGTGGTCGTGAAGAAGATGATGCTGTAGGCGTCGTAGGTTCTTCTTCTTCTTCTTACTCTTCTTCTTCTTCTTCTTCTTCAACTGAGTAATTCATTGTTTTAAGAAATCAGAAATTTGATTTAACAAAAATCACAAAAAAATAAATAAAATTATATTTTTGTGTTAAGTTAAAAATTTTCACCTTCTTCTTCTTCTTCTTCCTGAGGCACGGGGTCGGCAGCGGGTTGGCGATCTCGTCGTCTTCTACCTCCACCAATGTTAGGAGCAGTTCGATGCCTTGCCCGGTGTGACTGCGTCCTCTGGGATCGGACGTAGCTCTCCTGCGAGAGAACTTAGCTCGACGACGGCCCTTGTGCGACATCTCCGCCTCCGACAGTCATAGAACTGTAGAGAAGGCTCTTGGCCTGTAAGACTGCGGCCTGCACCTCTGGAGGGAGTGTATGAAAGAGGTGGTCAACATTTGTTAACGTGTGATAAGCTCCCTCCATGGCGGTAGCCTGAAAATTAAATTCAAAGTCAATTAGAATGAAACACAAAAAAAAAAATAAAAAAAAAAATAATAATAATAATAGAATAAAAAACAGAAATATATATTACTTACGTCACACTTCCCCTGCTCGGCAAGTGGGCGAAAGCCTCTGTCCGGTTGGGCCACCGCGTACTTAGCAGGGTCACCGAGTAGTCTCACAGTGATACTGTGAAACCAATCAAGGTAACCCGCCTCAGGGTCAATGAATGACTCCACAGGGAATGTTGGGATAACATTTTCGTCTCTATGTTCGACCCAAGCATTCCCAAGCTCTCCGTGAAAGGCCACCCAGTCAAAAACTGCCCTCCCGGTCATTCCCTGGTCTCGATGGTGTCTCTGATATTCGGTCTCAGTCGGAATGATAGGAGGTTCGGGGATGGACTGCCGACACCCGAACTGACGGAGGACCCTATCAGGCATATGGACTTCACGGACGTTCCAGTTGAAGATCCACCTTCTATACATCCAGAGGTGTGAACCTTCTGTACACTGGGCCGGGAGAGCATTCCTTTGCAGGTGCCACTGATAGGGTAGCCATTCGAACTGAAAAATAAAAAAAAAAAAAAATTAATTAGGAATTAAGTTATAAAAAAATTAAAACAAACAACAAATAAAAATAATAATAATAATAATCTTACATCCGTCTCAGTGAGCCCTGTCAGTTGATCCCGGGTGGTGGCTGTTCCCTTGCCCAGGTGTGTTGTGCTCCTCTTTCCCACCCACCTTAAAAATCACAGTAAAAAAAAATTGTAATCACAAAATTTAATAGTGGAAATAACGTAAATATTAAATATAAATAAATTTTATTATCTTCCACCTAGGGGACAACCAGGGACTCTCTCAAAGTTCGTATCCCTCATTCTTGGGCGAATACGAGGGATACGTTCATATGCCCAAACCTACACATATCGACATATTCATTTGTTATTAGTTATTAGTCTAAATTAGAAAAAAAAAATTGAAATAACAAGCAAATTAATTTACCTGAATCAGTTGGACACAGTTCTTGATCCAGCTTTCCCCGGACTTGGCGCTCGTGCAGAGCGCTCTGTACACTCCGGCCAGGACCGCCGAACCCCAGCTGTACGTCTTGATCAGATTGATGTCGTGCAAAAGCTGCAACCAGTAGAGGTTCACTCCATTGCCTCTCTGGTCGGGGAAGAAGAAGGAACCGATGCACCAGAGTATAAGGGTCTTCGCCCTCGACTCGTAGGTGAAGTAATTCTCTCCATTGGTTAGTCACCGGTTGCACTCCTCTTCTAACGCATAGACCTTCAAATACTGGCCTGTAATGGCCCAAGTCTTGGGGTCTTGAACTGGTTCGTCGGGATCCTGAGAGTGGTTTATATATATTAAAAATTAATGAATTGAGTAAACATTATAAATTAAAAAAAAATGTAATATAAAATTTACCTGAACATAGGGCTCGAACCCTAACTCGTCATTACAAATTTCTTGCCATTCAAGGGATGTCTTATCTTGAGTCGCTCCCCAACAAGGCTCTCCATCGATGGGGAGACCAAAAAGGACTTGTACGTCCTGCAGCGTGATGGTGGCCTCCCCGAAGTCAAAGTGGAAAGTATGCGTCTCCGGTCGCCACCTTTCCACTAGACACGTGACGAGGCTGTTGTCGGTCATGACTCTGCCCATTCGAAACAGCAGGCCAAACCCCGTCCTATCGATGACATCCCACGTCCTATCGATGACATCCCAAACTCTGGGATGCTGGTGATCCAACGCCTTCCAGAACTGAGTGTCGAAACGGCGGGGTTTAATGACGCCGTCACGACATCCGCCAATATCTTCGAACAAATCACTCGACCGGTGACAGTACTGAAGATATAGAGCGGACGGATCCCTCGGACCGGGATGTACATTGAAGCGTTGCGGTTGTGAGGACGACGAAGATGCCATTGTCTGCCAAAAAAGAAAAATAATTAATATGATATACTACATACTACAAAAAAAAACAATAATTAATCAAATTACCATAATACAATTATATTCATGATACGCGAGAAATCTTGTATTATTTTGGGGTTTAATTTATAATTGGAGTATTTGGTTTTAGCGTATTATACAAGTTTTATCGCGTATTTTATCTTGTGAACGGACATACACCAATAATCGGATTTTGTGTTTATTTTGCAGTATTTATGCAAATTAATGAAGTGGCAGTTAATCATGCATGAGAGTGGCGGCCAGTACTCTTTAATTGATGGCAATTGGAAAGTTGATTGGAAAAAGGACTCGTGAGAACTCCCTCAAGCTCTTGCTGTTTTCTCTCTTCTCTCTGTTTGGTTTCTGTTCGCGTAGGGAAGAAGAAGAATTTTTTTGGTTTTATTTATTTGTAAAACGGATTCAAGGAATCCGTTTTTTAGATTTATTTATTTATAAAACGGATTCCAGGAATCCGTTTTTCAAATTTAATTATTAGAAAAACGGATTTCTGGAATCCGTTTTATAAATGTCAAAAAATAGTAGCGAGGATCCCAGATTCGGGACTCGAACCCGGGTTCGAGTGAGTCCGTTATCTCTGGGGGCGTCTCGTTATCATTGGGCCACACTAGGCTATCGCTGAAAGTCTTGCGCAACATTTATTCTTATTCTTCAATATTAAGATTTTTTATAGTATAAACATATAAACTATAAAGTATAACATATAAATTATAAACTATATAAATTAAATTATATAGTATATATATATATATTATATATATATATATAATATACATTATATAGTATATATTGTATATTATTACATATAAACATATAAAGTCAATTATATTGTATTGTATATACATATATATTATAGTGAAATCGAAATCAAATTAGTGAAATCGAAGTCAAATTAGTACGATTAAAGTCAAATTAGTATAATTAAAGTCAACTATAGTGAAATCGAAATCAAATTAGTGAAATCAAAATCAAATTAGTGAAATCGAAGTCAAATTAGTACGATTAAAGTCAAATTAGTATAATTAAAGTCAACTATAGTGAAACCGAAGTCAAATTAGTAAAATCGAAGTCAAATTAGTATAATTAAAGTCAACTATAGTGAAATCGAAATCAAATTAGTGAAATCGAAGTCAAATTAGTACGATTAAAGTCAAATTAGTATAATTAAAGTCAACTATAGTGAAATCAAAGTCAAATTAGTGAAATAGAAGTCAAATTAGTATAATTAAAGTCAACTATAGTGAAATCGAAATCAAATTAGTGAAATCGAAGTCAAATTAGTGAAATCGAAGTCAAATTAGTACGATTAAAGTCAAATTAGTATAATTAAAGTCAACTATAGTGAAATCGAACTCAAATTAGTGAAATCGAAGTCAAATTAGTATAATTAAAGTCAACTATAGTGAAATCGAAATCAAATTAGTGAAATCGAAGTCAAATTAGTACGATTAAAGTCAAATTAGTATAATTAAAGTCAACTATAGTGAAATCGAAATCAAATTAGTGAAATCGAAGTCAAATTAGTACGATTAAAGTCAAATTAGTATAATTAAAGTCAACTATAGTGAAATCGAAATCAAATTAGTGAAATCGAAATCAAATTAGTGAAATCGAAGTCAATTAGTACGATTATATCTTATACTTTATATCTTATAGTTTATAACATATAACATATAGTATATAGTTTATATCTTATAGTTTATAGTTTATAGTTTATATCTTATATGTTATAGTTTATAGTTTATATCTTATAGTTTATAGTTTATATCTTATACTTTATATCTTATAGTTTATAACATATAACATATAGTATATAGTATATAGTATATAACATATAGTATATAGTTTATATCTTATAGTTTATAGTTTATAGTTTATATCTTATATGTTATAGTTTATAGTTTATATCTTATAGTTTATAGTTTATATCTTATACTTTATAGTTTATATCTTATACTTTATATCTTATAGTTTATAACATATAACATATAGTTTATAGTTTATATCTTATACTTTATAGTTTATATCTTATACTTTATATCTTATAGTTTATAACATATAACATATAGTATATAGTTTATATCTTATAGTTTATAGTTTATATCTTATACTTTATATCTTATAGTTTATAACATATAGCATATAGTATATAGTATATAACATATAACATATAAGTTCAAATTAGTACATTTGAACTCGAATTAGTACAATTAAAGTCAATTATAGTGAAATCGAAATCAAATCAGTACAATTGAAGTCAAATTAGTTCAATTGAACTCGAATTAGTACAATTAAAGTCAATTATAGTGAAATCGAAATCAAATCAGTACAATTGAAGTCAAATTAGTACAATTGAACTCGAATTAGTACAATTAAAGTCAATTATAGTGAAATCGAATTCAAATCAGTACAATTGAACTCGAATTAGTACATCAGCGACTCATCCTTAAACGCAGCAGAATTGCATTTAAATTGTTTTGTGGTAACTTTTGCTGTTCGTTCCCAAGTTAATAGCATTATTTCATCTTCACTTACACCTCATTTTTTCAAGGTGATGATGCCTGGTTTCCATGACTTTGAATAATATACTATATGTTATTATCTATAGACTATAAATAATATAGACTATATGTTAAGTTCTAATATATACTATATGTTATTATCTATATACTATAAATAATATAGACTATATGTTAAGTTCTAATATATATGTGTATACAATTATACAATATATTAAAAATACTATATATTAAAAAAATCTTAATGTTGAAGGATAAGAATAAATGTTGCGCAAAACTTTCAGCGATAGCCTAGCGTGGCCCAATGGTAACGAGGCGCCCCCAAAGATAACGGACTCACTCGAACCCGGGTTCGAGTCCCGAATTTGGGATCCTCGTGCTATATTTTTTGGCATTTAAAAAACGGATTCCAGAAATCCGTTTTTCAAATAAATAAATTTAAATAAATCCGTTTTTCAAATATTTTTTGGCATTTATAAAACGGATTCCAGAAATCCGTTTTTCATATAAATATTTTTTAAAAAACGTATTAAGAAAATACGTTTTCTACTGGGCATGGAAAAAAAATACAAGTTTTTTCTATTGTAACACCCACAAAACCTGTTCTAACAATCCAAAACAACAAAACAAATCGAGAATACACAATCTAAACCAAAATTACAGTAAATACCATCCAAACAATTCCAAACAAATCATCCAAACAAATTAAAATAATCCAACCAAATCCAAATGAACTCTCCAAACAAATCCGAATGAACACTAACAAATCTAATTTCCCCACTCATCACGAAGTCTAGACCTGTCGGTGCGAGGATGTGAAGACGGACACTCATCCACAACATGATTTGGATCACCGCATCTAGTGCACTGTCCCCTATCCCTCCTGCGGCGTGACCGGCGATCCATTTGCATGCGATATCGTCTCGTTTGCACGCGACCGGGTCCAGGCTTCAAGATCATCCTCTCCCAGTGTGGTATCAATTTCCACTCGACCGACGCCCATGTATCCGGATTACCAATCGGAGCAATACTCCAATCACGAAATTGAGCTACCCAGTTCTCCGTCCAAAAATACTCACTAAACAACAGTTTTGGGTCGGTCTCAACTGAACGACAGACGGCTGACGCATGAGAGCATGGTTTCCGATGCGTCTGCCACTTCCGACAACTACAACGTTTTCGGTTGTAATCTACCTTATACCTGTAATAATTCCCCAGTGATTTATACATATACAATATGAAAAAATTTAAATTTAATGGACAAACAACAAAGTAAAAAAAAATATACTTACATGTTTTGCCCTCTTCCACTCGCCCGTAAACCGGTTTCCACTTCGTACATGGAGCTGTCCGCGTCCCTAACATGGACATTATGAGTGGCGCCTGTCTGCTCCAATTGCAAATATGCGTTATAGTGCTCCGTAGCAATGGGAGTCCTGCATCTCGTGGACTTGTTTTGTTCCTGTTGAAACAAATCCAGAGTTTTATGCAATGTGGCATCTACCAAAGCTCTGCACGGCAGGAACCTAACCCCTTTCAGCACGTTGTTGTAACTCTCCGACATATTCGTTGTCAATGTGCCCCACCTGCGTCCTCCTTTATCTTTTAACTGGGTCCACTTCTCCAAAGGAATTCGAAAAAGGTAATTGTGTGCCTCGGGATTCAATGCCAACAGTCGCTGTTCTGTCTCTCGAAACTTTCGCTCCGACAACTGCGAACCCAATTCCCAACACCAAGTCTGAATTTTCTTACTCCTGAAATTAGTCACCACGTTGCTTCGAAGGTGTCGAAGGCAAATTCGGTGATACGCAGCGGGTTCTTGCCAATCTGGTAATGATTCGATGGCACTGAGTAGGCCCGCATCCCTGTCAGAAAGAATGCAGATACGTCTCTGGAAGACTACATGTTGCCGCAGATTCCTAAGGAAAAATGACCAACTGTCCGTGCTTTCTTCATCGGCAAGCGCATACGCGACCGGCAATAACCGCTTATTCGCAGTCTGTGCTACGGCCACAAGCAATTTTCCCTTGTAAGATCCACGCAAATGTGTGCCATCGACGCTAATAACCGGCGGGCACCTTCGTAAAGTTTGAATGGCGGGACCAAACGCCCAAAATACAAATTTGACTTGTCTGTCTCGAAGGTGTCGAGCCATTTCCCCACCCTGCCACTCCCACTCTACAACTGTGGAGGGATTCGTTCTTTGAAGCGCGGCAAAATACCTACACATTACAAAACAGTTTCATAATAAATAGATAAACATAGCGACAGACATTAAATAAATATACTATATTTGTAATTAATTTTTGCTTACTGAGGGAGTTCTGCGAAGTTCGATTCCCAAGTGCCATACACACTCTCGATGGCTTTTCTCCTTCCGTGCCATGCCTTCTTGTAGCTGACATCCACTTTCCAACACTGTTTCACATCAGCCTGGATCATGTCGACACCGTACTCCAATTTCTTTCGAATCTTATTACGAATGAGATTTGAAATCATTTGGGCGGTTACATTTCTGTGGTCATTTCTCTCGACCGGTTGCATACAAGTGTGACTATCAGTCCATTCCGTTAGTTCCCACAATTCATGAACCCGTTTGGACTTAGTCACCCGAGCCTTCCACAGACAAGGCGAATCTTCACTAGATCTGCAGACCACTTTGTATGACTTTTGATTCGAATCATTTATCCGAATCTCCCGCAACCTATCGACGTTCCAAGCCATCAGAGCCATTTGGGCTTCTTTCTTGCTCCGAAAAACTATACCCAAACGTATGGTCTCAATGTCGCCATTCCAGCGTGGAATAACATACTCGTCCGCATCTATCCTGGACGGGTCCCATTCACCCATCTCGCGGTATACGTGCCGACCACCACTAGGAAAGGGGTGTTCTTCTTCAATGAACTCAGCTTCACTCTCCTCATTTACCGATCTATCTGATTCGGTTTCTGAGGTCTCGTCTGTGAAATCATCTTCACCGAGTACGAACTCTTCATCACTTTCTTCCTCGTCCCCATTTGCCCTTTCTCTAATTGGTGAGCTTGTCCCTTCTCCAAAATTACGTAGATGAGAAGTCGACGTGCCCTCATCCATTCCCCCGTAATAAGGAGTAAAATCCTCAAACTGTGGAACCGGTGTAATTGCCTCCAACGATAAATGCAAATACACAACGGACATAGGAGGAGAGAGATAAATCCATTGCATAGCACTTTCGTTATCGAGTCTTCCGGCATTTCACGAACCATCGCGTTGACGAAACATTAAAGTAATATGTTCAATTGTCCAACCTTCTCCAAACCGACAATTTTCATTAATCATCTGTACCAATTCTCCATTAGATATCCTCCCCGTAATAACAAATGAACCATCCGGACGATCTATAAATGAAAGAAATTGTTCTTTCGCACATCGCCAATACAAATTAACAAAATATGGACCGAAATACTCCATTTAGTCCTATTGAAAAAAAAATACAAATATTCTTTGAACCCAATTTTTTACTTCCAATCGATTAATCCTCCAAAACCCTAATACAAATAATCCAACAATAAATTAAAACCCCTAATTTCAAAAAACCCTAACCCCAACAACAACAAATCAATTTGCAATTGACAATTTCCAACAAAATTCTAATCTCCAATTCAACATACACACAAAATCGATAAACAATTAACAATTATCAAGCTTCAAACACCACCACATTCAAACATATTATAACAATCCCTAATCTCCAAACAAATCCAAAAATGTAATAAGTTAAGATAAGCCAATATACCTCGTGCGAATGAATTAACCAAAAATGAGATTCGTGTTGTTGTTATCGATTTACGTTGGGGTAGCAATTGGACCGAGTTTTTTTTTTCGATAAACCTCGCTCTCTCTCGCTGTTGTGCTGTGTTGAATGGTCGCGCAGAAATGGAGAAGAGAGTGGAACAAATTTTATTCCATTGTAAAACGTATTACAAAAATACGTTTTACACTTATTTAATTGTAAAACGTATTCTTGTAATACGTTTTACTTTATTTAAAAAACGAATTATTTTTTTTTAAAAAACGTATTTCTATAATTCGTTTATTAATTTTTTTTTATTAAAAACGTATATTTCAAATACGTTTTACAATTATCAATTTTTATTTAATTCGACTCTTTTTAAAAAGAAAATAAATATTTTTAACATTTTACAAAATTAATATAAAAACGTATTCTATGAAGACGTTTTTCTGATAAACTTTAATTAGTAAAACGTAATCATAGAATACGTCTTTTTGATTTTTTTCCACTCATTTTTTTTTTGTCCACTTTTTTTTTTATGTTTTTTAAATAAATAAACTACTCTCTTGGGACATCTATAGAAATTTGCATTGTGAGTAATTTGTTTTATTAAGCTTTAGCATTCGATTTCCCGATTATACTATAACATAGTTGACAAAATAAAAGGAGCAACTATATATC
Source organism: Striga asiatica (assembly GCA_008636005.1). NCBI lineage: Eukaryota > Viridiplantae > Streptophyta > Magnoliopsida > Lamiales > Orobanchaceae > Striga > Striga asiatica. The sequence goes on along the minus strand of BKCP01010959.1, from coordinate 440,307 downwards.
TAAATTAATTAATATTATACATAGTGTACTTATTTTACAAGTAGTCAATACAATTTAAATAAGACAAGAATTAGCTAGACACACTCCATTTAGACTAATTTTGTTTTAGGGAGAATAAAATAATCCAGCCGAAAAAAAAAAGAAAAAAAAAGCATCCAAGTATCCAACACCCACTAGACTCCCCACCAAAATATATCGAGCGTGCGGGAAGCACGTGCCAGTGACACCGAAACCTGAACGTCCTATGGAGGCGACACGTGTGAGTCGCCGTCTACCGCATAAACAACGTCCTTATTTCCGTTCAACTTCTCCTTCATCCATTATTATTTCATCTTTCTTTTATTATATTTTTTAAACATAAATCTGAAAATAGAAAGTTGAAAAGGACGAATACCACCAGAAATCTCTGTATTCATAAGCGTAGACTCTCTCTCTCTCTCTCTCTCTCTTAGGGTCTTTGATCCAAAGAAGTTTGAAAAAGCAGGTCAAATCGAGAAGCTAAGTGCAGTCCACAAACAAATCGATGGTGCAGTTGATGAAGAACGGCGGCGGATCGGACTCGCAGACCCAAAAGATGGCGGTGGTGAAGATGGAGTTGGAGGATTCCTTGGAAGAGGAGCACGGCCCACTTCACAAGCGACCTAAAGTATTTTTTTTTAAAGTTATTCGTAGTTCATTATTCAGCGAAAAATGTCCTAGTATATGGGAAAGTTTGAAGCTTTGGACTTGTTCTTTGCCAGTTATCAAATTATCAGTTCATTGGATTTAGTTTTGTTTGTTTGTTTGTTTATTAATTTGTTTCCTGATGTGGTTTTTGTTTGGTCTCTGTTGGAGTTTGTGATCATGTGGATGGGATTTTGATAAGTTGCGTTTTCTTGTTAATTTGGGTCAGCTGCTATTGTCAGTTCTATGCCAGTTGATGTTGCAAGAAATCTGTGTCTATTTCCATTTCTTCTTGCTTTAATGGGCTATTGCAGATGTTAATATTGTCTGATTTTGTTTTGCTGCAGCAGAGTTTGGGAATGGGTGTCTTATCAGTGCCACCCTCACAGTACAACCCTCTTGACGAGCCAAGCCCATTGGGCTTACGCCTCAGGAAAAGCCCATCTCTTTTGGAGTTGATTCAGATGAAACTTTCTCAGTCAACCTCACCAAGAGCAGGCAATCACAGTAGAAAAGAGGCTTCAAAAGCTTCTGCTGATAAGTTGAAGGCCTCCAATTTTCCGGGCTCGCTTCTGAGAATCGGAGCATGGGAGGTACAGAAATTGTTCAAATGTAGTCTAGTGCTGAATCTTTTATCCGGTATTATACGAAAAAATGATTTTTTGGAAATTGCAGTATAAATCAAGACATGAAGGGGACTTAGTGGCAAAATGTTATTTTGCGAAGCATAAGCTTGTGTGGGAAGTTCTTGATGGGGGCCTCAAGAATAAAATCGAAATTCAGTGGTCGGATATTATGGCGTTGAAGGCGAATTATGGGGATGATGGTCCCGGGACTTTGAATGTTGTGGTAATAATACACTGCTATTATTGTGTTGTTAATTTTAGCAGTTTGAACTTACTGAAATAATGTTTATAACAACTCCGAATTCTTTTCATTGTTCATTGGCAGTTGTCTCGACAGCCGCTTTTTTTTAGAGAGACTAATCCGCAGCCAAGGAAGCATACTCTCTGGCAGGCAACTTCAGATTTTACTGGTGGACAAGCTAGTATGCTTAGGTGAGACTAAGACATTCTATTTTTAGCATGTCCAATTGCATTTATACCACATTTTTTTGTGTGTAAAAGTTTCTTTATTTTCCATCTTGTCTTTTGAGTGAGACCATTGCTTTTATAGCTACTCCAATTATTTTTTATTAGCTGAGGAAATTGGCTCTCTTAGCTCTCTCTGCATTAATGTTTTCTTTTTTCGCATAGTCATCTGTTCTTGAATTCCTACCATTACATTTGTAAAGAACTGTTCTTTCTAGTTGCATTTTCAAACATGCATGATGAGTATTCCTAACAGGGAAGTTACCATTTATCTTATATTACGATGTTTGATTTTGTTCTACTGTTATTTATTTTTCTAAATGCAGGCAACACTATCTGGAGTGCTCACAAGGCCTACTGGGAAAACATTTTGAGAAACTTATGCAATGTGATCCCCGCTTAAACATTCTCAGTCAACAAGGAGAGATTATTATAGATTCTCCGTATTTTGAACCGAGAATATCCGTGTTCGATGACCAGAATGAATGCAAAGACAGTTTCGATTTAAATGCAGAGGGAAGTTCTTCGTTGTTCAGCTTGCAGGATGTTAATTCACCATCTGTTGTTCAGTCTTCTTCCCCAAAGAATGATATAATAGATGCAACTGGCGGACACTCGGGATCCTACCCTCGTGAAACACCTTCGCCAGTATCAGGTTAGTTTCATCACTGGATATAATAATATCTTAAATGAAATTCATTTCATGTTTTGTAGAACTATCATCATTTTAAGATGGCGTATGTTGCATTTCTAATCTTGTTCATTTAAAATAATATTCTTGTAGTTGCAATTTTTTGAGTCTTTGTCCATGTGAAATGGTGCATTTTGTCTTCAATGTCTTTAGCTGTCCCTAGATTATCAACATACTTTAGGGTGTGATTTGATATAAACTAGACTAGTAAAAAAACAAGGTAAAACTCAAATTTAACTCAACTTTAACCCAATCCCACTATTCTCAATATTATCAATATAACTAAATAATATCAATCAATCATTCTTACACATCACCTCGACTTTAATTCACTATTCATCCGCTAAAATAGTTTTAACTAACCATCACTTCCAATCATTTTTCTCCTACTTTACATCAAATCAACTTTAATTATTTTATTTTAAATGTTATTTTAATTTAAACTTAAATTTCCGCTAACAACTAATCGTATCACTTTTTTTAAAATTAACTATGATTAACAAAAAACCAAATCAAATCCATATTCAATCGCATCCTTAATATCCTGAAATCTAGATAAAAGATCACAGCTTTCTTATCTTTTAGCTTATTCAGAAGGAATGCGGTGTGTACCTTAGGTGGTCGGCCCTTGGTGAGATAGTGCAGTGTTCTAAACACAACTTTAAAGCTCAAACAAGAATGATTAAAACCAAGTCAAGGCCTTCTACATTTTCTATCATGTCAAAATATGAGTCTTTCTGTCATCGCTTAGAACTTAGCTCACGCGTTTGAATCATTTCTTTAAAAAAAAAAAAATGGAAGGAAGAAAGAAAAAGAAGAGCAGTAAACTAGATAAACATAATCACGTTTTTCTTATCTTTCGACACAGCCATTAATACACCAACAGTGGAGCAGCTGAACCTGAAAGAAGTAGGGAAGTGGGAAGATATGATAGTCCCCGGCCTACGTTCTTCCATGTCAATGAGAGATCTTGTCAGCCACCTCGAAAACCGCATTTCAGAACATCCCGAAAACCCTACACTCTCAAGTGAGGATTGGCAGAGCCTCCAAATTCTCGATGACATAAACCGATGCCTCTTCTCAGATTCCCAAATTCCACCAGACGAGAAGTCTCTCATGTCCAGAGTTAACTCTCTCTGCTGCCTCCTCCAAAAAGACAATAATAACCTTAACCAACCTCCCTCTCAAAATGAAGGAGAAGTGGGCCCGGCAGATATGGCGAGGAAAGATTCGGTTGGGGATTTGCTTATGAACCTGCCAAGGATAGCTTCCTTGCCTCACTTCTTGTTCAATATTTCTGAGGATTATGAGACTCGTGGGCCCGAGTGAGTGAATTGGGGTTTCTTCTTCAAGTGTATAGTGAAGTTGTAGTTTTTGTTTTTTTTCAGTCATTTGTGATTTGTCTGGTTGATTTGATTTGTTGTGTTTTTCGGTTTATAGTTTGTTTGGTTTGGGGGGATTCGGAGATTGAGGTTGATGATGGGTCCTCTGCTATACTGTGTCATTTGTGTATTCGAAGCTTTTTATGTTCGCTTGTAGGAGGTTTATGTATGTGTATTCGAAAATTGTACACTTTTACTTAAGGGTTCGTACGTTTGCCGGTTGTTTGTTGGACTCTTTTAGTTACAGACGGTTTTACACCAAGTATGCTGATTTTTACTTGCTTTTTTTTCTTCATTTTTTTTTCAGTCATATGTGAGGTAGTCTTGCTAGGACATTGGTTATTTTGAAGTTTTCATTTTCTTTAGATAATAAACAGTTGACAGCAGCAACATAATCAGGACCTGACTAATCTTTGCCACATTCAGTTAGAAAAAAATTATACAAGCTACAAATCTCAGTTCTAATTTGTACCAGCTTTCAGGTAAAACACAAACACAAGAAAAGAGTGAAAAATTCAAAGTAAAATAATAAATAAAAAACACAAACAAACACAGGTATGCAATTGCAGCTGATACAAGTCACAAACCTTTCATATCTAGTCCCTACAGCTATATATACCAGAATATATACATAAAGGATAGATAAGCATATGTAAGGATTATTAACATACAAACAACAGAATTTCAATTCCTATGTTCATCCACTGGTTCATTCTCTTCTAGCATGTCCATAAGCATTGTTATCTGGTTCTGAAGCATTGCATTCTGTCTCTCCACATCAGCTCGTTTGGTCCTTTCATCTAAAAGCTGCAGCTGAAGGTGCTCTAGGCAACGTGAGTCCTCTTCTAATTGCTCGTTAAGCCCATCAATCTCTCTATCCTGCATGCAATATTTCAAAATTTATATTTTTTCATTCGATTGCGCAAGAGGCAAAGTGCAGAGAAATATATATTCTATAGAATAATTACACTCCCAGCATTTGAATTTAACCCAACTACAGAAAAAAGAGTAGATTACACAAAATTCCATGAACTACTATCCTTATTCTGTCGATTTGAT
>BKCP01010959.1:373216-435413 GCA_008636005.1 Striga asiatica | reverse complement strand
TCTGTACAAATAAGAAAACTAAATCAACGTCCAAACATGATGAACGCAAGATAGATCAGGGAGCAGAGCACGAAAAACTCAGTTTGGAGGATAAAATTCAATAAGGAAAAAGAAAAAGTTTAAACTTCAAATCATACTTCTTTTTCTAAATTGTCTATAAAAGATGCAAAATCTCACTGTTGAAGCATTGCAAGAAAAACAATTTATTTTTAATTGCAAGCAAGGTAAACCTCAGTAAATATATATGAAGCTAAATTAGAAAACGACCTTCCGGTTCATTTCTTGAACGGCTATCCTCCGCATGCTCTCGACAACATCCACATTGACGAGCTTCCGCTTCTTCCCGATCAGCCAACCTTTAGGGTAGCTTGAGGGCTCGAAATCCGGAGGTGGGATTAGAGATTCAGCTGAAGGGCGTTTACCATTCATGCTATTGACTGGCTCGAAAAGAGCCTTACGCTTTTCGGAAATTATAGATATGTTTTTTGCAAGTTCTAGCTTCTCTTGATCAGTGCTCGGTTTGTCTAATGCCTCGTTTGTGTTCTTTTCCGTGTTGGCTACTCGACGATTTGGATGATGTGGTAAAAATTTTCAAGAGTAGCCCATCAATCAATTTCAAAATTGGTAATACTTTTTATTTATTTATATATATGCATTGTTATTAGTTACAAAATTAGTTGTTAAGGACATTTTGCCAAAATTATTGCTGCAGTGACTTTAGGGGTAAAATCAAAATTCAACACCAAAAGGCAAAATGAGAAGGACATTTCTTGATTCATCAAAACAGGGTATACATATTAGGACCTGACTTGAGTTATTCAACAAAGACAATATATTTAGTGGTGGAAGTAATATAATAGAGAACAAGATATTATTTTATTTATAAAAGATAGATGGATAAAGAAAAGTTCCAAATTTCATAATTCAAGATCAAGATGATGGACCAAATTTTGGAGTGAAAGAAAAGCATGCATGCAGCAATATATAGGGAGGAATTATACTTAAAGTTACACAAAAACTTCAGCATAATTCATGAATCATGTGTCATGAGCTAAAATCAAACAAGAAAAAGAAATGGGGTCAAAACAAATGGCAGGAAGAACATGGTTTTTAAATCAATTTCATAACTGGGGGGAATCTAATTATGGGGTGAAGAATTTCAGCACTGATGAACAATACATTCTTAGACCCCCAACAACAATTATTAATCAATTTGAAGCAAAACGAATTCAAAATCAAGCAAACAACAGTTTTGTTCTTTTTTTCACTAGAAAATTAAGTAAAAGAAGAGAATTACCAGTAGATCGTTTTCTGGATTTCCAGAGAAGAGGAGCTGAATAGACTGGAGAAAATCCATTCAGACTTCCTCCACCACCAGACACCTTCCTTTCTTCTCCCATAGCTTAATTTTAAATAACTAGGCAAAATATTTAGAAAGGTGAATAAAGGAAAAAAAAAGTCTCTTGTTTTCTTCTTAAAATGCAAGAAATTTGAGAGAGAGACAGAGAAATAATAAGAAATGGGATATTGGGTGTTGGGGACTGAAGAATCTAAGTTTTAGTGTTTTTTATTTTATTTTTATTTTTATTTTTTATTTTTTATTTTTTGTTTTTTTTTAGACGGTTGAGATTTTGTGTTTTTTATGATTAGTTTGTTTGGTATCGTGTACCGCTTTCTTTTCTTTTTGGTACCTTTCATTTGGATTTCATCTCTTCTCACGTTTCCCTATCTTGTAAGCCACATTATGGCACACACCAACGACCAACATAACTAAGGTAATTGGATATGAATTCAACTAGTAAAAAATTAAATTTTTTTTAACTATAATTAAATTTAAAAAAAAAAAATATAGTTAGTTGTTAATGGATATATTAAAATAATATTTAAATTAAAATAATTAAAATTGATTTAATGTAAAAGTAGGAGAAAATAATTGGAAGCGATGGTTAGTTAAAATTATGTGAGTGTGTGAATAGTGAATTAAAGTTGATGTGGTGTGTAATAATGATTAGTTGATATTATTTAATTATATTGATAATATTGGAGATAGTGGAGTTGAGTTAAAGTTGAGTTAAATTTGAGTTTTGAGTGGGATATTTACTGTAGAAATTATATACAATCACGCCCTAAATTATTTAGAAGAGATGAACCTAGTAAAAAATGAGTATCAACGGAGCGTGGACACTCTCCACCCACGTTCTCCACCCTACACGACGTTGTGTTACCCTACACGATGTTGTGTTATTAAAATATGAAATATTATTCGTCCACGCTTTTGACAAACTTCTCATTCTCCACGTTGTGACAAACTTCTCCTTCTGCACTACCCATGTCTGCTCTACATATTTTTGCACACGAGGAGGCGTCGCGTACCGAAGATACATATCACTTACGGCAGTGTTGTATTCCTCCACCATCCTCACTTTGACAACGTTCTTCAACCTGTCGTGTGTGAACTTCGGTTCTCCATGGCAGTTCTCAAATAACCTGGCGTAGCTTTCAGGTTAAGAGGGGTTAGAATTTCTTAGCAGCGGGCGGTCCATCGCGGCAGATTTTGCTGAATCGGAGGTTGAGGCCTCATTGGCGGTAGTTTTGGGTGGCATAGGGGCCATGGTGGTAGTCATGGTGTGTACCGGCTGGTGGTGGTTCAGGTCGCTAACATCGCTAATATAAAAAGATATCGATCTTGGGCCAATCATTCATGAGTTGGTTAATTTCTCGGTAGAACTTCTAAATTTTGGCCCAAACTGAAATTTGTTGTGAGCAAGTTTATGGCTGCCACAAATTCACGCGTCTCGATTCTCTGATTGCTGACGCAATGAATACCAACGTCCGATTGTGAAGGAGAATTTGAAACATGATTGGTGTCGAGAATTACAAAGAAAGGGCAAAATTTGTTAAAGTTTTGGACAACAATAAAAGTTTTTTGTTGAGATATTTGGACATGAGTTATTTGTTCAAAAAAAGAAAAATCAATTTCAGGTGATTAATACATCTAATTTACTCTCCTCAATTAATTTGACCACATATAATTACCTAAATAAAATTAGCGTATTTTTGTACTTATGTTCTACTGAAATGATTATTATGTACTAAAATGATTATTATGCAGTATAATTGACATTAAAAAAAAATCAAGAAGTACTGAAAAATTATAGAATACTTATTTTCTACTAAAATGATTATTATGTACTACTATATAGTATAATTGATATAAAAAAAATCAATAAAATACTTATTTTCTACTAAAATGATTATTATGTACTACTATATAGTATAATTGATATCAAAAAAANCTAAAAACTTGTAGGTCAATAGATGGATTCCATGTAAGCAATAATTTTTAAGAAAGAATTACATTAGAAAACCATCAAAAACTTGAAACAAAAACTATGCAAGGGTCGATCACATTTAACATGTAAATTATACAAGCAAACCCTTGATTTTCATGTCCAAAAACTAACCCTCATAGATTGATCATAATAACCCCTAGCTATCATTCTTCAAAACGACTCGACTAACAATCAAAATGAACTACGTATCTCACGTCAGCTAATAGAAACTTTAGATTACTATAGCTCCATTTCATTCTTAGGAGTAGGAACATCTCTCACATTTAAGCTGGATTTATCGATCAGGAAACGCCTATATAATTTGAGAAATTTATAATTCTGAAAATCCCTACCCCCCAATTACAACACCACTTCACAAAAGTGTGGAATAAGAACTCCATCATACAAGCAAAAATTTATCGATCAGAACAAGAACACCATGAATAACATCGTGAAAGGGTAACAATTTTTATACAACTCAATCACAATGCACAAGATAAGGAAAAACCTCAATGATCCCTTCATCACCATGGATACCAAGATTCTCCAGCTCCTCCGTCTCAAGATCATAAACAAGTAGGTCACCATTGGAGTCCACAAGCAGCACTTTACGGTTCTTGTACAGACCCACAAACCCGTGATCAGCAGGTGCCATGTTCTCGACATGGAATGTGTCCACCAGAGTCCAGCTGCACCCTTCCTCATTCCATACCCAAATCTCGAAACTAAAATCCTTCTTCTTCTCTTCAGCAGCCATACAGCCACCTGTCATCATCATCTCGTCGTCGTCCTCGTCGTCGTCGTCGTCATAATCGTAAATGATAGCAGCGAGCGACCCGTGAAGCTCGGCAAGCATAATGTTCCAAATGGCCACGAGCCTGTCACTTTGAGGAGCGGGAATGGGAGCAGCAGGAAATTCCTTTTTAGCAAAGTCGAAGGACATAATAACGGCTTGAGAACCGAGAGCTATCCAATAACAAAAACCATTTATGTGAGGACAACTGTGTCCAGTGGGTATGAAATCATAAGGATACTTAATTCGCTCAACCAAACCAGTCTTGAGTGAGAACAGGTGTGCGTGGACTCGCTCGAGGGGAGTAAAAGCATCTTCCACGCCCAATCTGACAACTTTATAATCCCCAGTTGCAGGATCAAACCCAACACCATATTCATGCAAACACTGCTTATCCAAACCAAGACCATCAAGGGGTTTAAGCTTGTTGGTAATAAGGTCCAACAAACATTCCCTTGATATTTGGTGTACCAACAGAAGCCATGTGTCACAACTTTTTACAACCATATAGTTGGCATTTCGACGGCTGAGATCGTAGTTTTCAGCTTTGAGTAGAGATAAGTCAGGGAGATTATCTTGTACGACTTTAAACGAGTTATTTTCAGTTGAGATTACAGAGAAATCGAGGGTTCCGTCGTTTACATGACTTACCAGGAGCATTAGATTGCTCTTATCATCCTTCAAATCACGGGGCGTATGGAGGACACCACTGCGGGTAGAGGAACCAACACCAGAGACAATGCTATTCCAGGATTTGGTCAATTTGGATTTCGCGGTAGCAACCATATCTCTGACTGTTGAAGATGAACCATAAACCCTAGGTTCATTTATCTCGCTCTCATCCTCTTTCTCTCGGGGGGATTTCATCAATTCGGATTTGCTGGAGCGATTTGACAGGGATCCCATGTCTGTCTACTGAAGAACGAGGAGATGAAGCCTAGGAATTTCCTCCTTCGGGTGTGTTCAGAATGATTTTCTTCAGAAGGTCACCGCCTGACCTAATGAGGGGAGAAGTGGGACTGCGCGAACCACTCGCACCCGAGGAACTTCGGAGAACTCTTTTATTCTTTGGCTCGTTTTGCTTGGTAGATATCGCACCGAACAACAATTTCTCTGAAAGAAATAACAGAATACAAACTTAAAAATATAGCTCAACTATGGAATAAAAGTGGTACGAATATAATATTAGGGTCGTTAGTAAGTATACCTATGTCAAGCCCATAAAGGTTACTATGTTGACTTTAATTATTCCTATATAATACAAACCTAATTTTTAATAAGCTCATTATATGTTGACTTTAATTATTCCTATATTTAATTATTTATGGAATAGTAATAATGACTTTATTTATTTAGAAATGAAGGTAACTACGTAATACCTACACATTTTTTATGAAAAAAAATTAAAAGTGTCATTATTGTGACAAATAAATTTTCCATTGTATATTATAAATATTTTTGCAAGACTAAATTTTATTTTTTTTTAAAAATATTTATATTTTATCTCTTAGTCACAGACAATCATATAATTGTTACTCTTTCTAGAGTCACGCATCTCTATTTTCTAATAATTAATCATATAATCGTTACTGTTTTTAGAGTCACGAATCTCTATTGTCTAATAATTATTATTATTATTAATTAGCGATGGTGATCGTGATAATGAACACAAACCATCTACTACTAATTATATATTTATGGAAGTATTTTTAAATGTAATAATAAAAATTGTATTCTACCTTTTATTATCTCTATACAATTATTTTTCAATAATTTTTTGTTTAGACTATAATTCATCCACATCAGTATTTAAATATACCACAAAACGCACGAGTGGGCATAGCTGATTTCAAGCTGAGCGAGACAGAGAGAAGGGAAACTAGGTTTTAAGACGGCGCTGTGCGATCGTTCTTCAGACCACTGGCAAAATTTTGTATGCGACACTTTGCTGCCGTAATCACCGACTCCTTATTTTACTGTCACACTTGTTCCTTTATGACGACCTTCTCACCCTTGGTTAATGATTCATGTTGTTTAATGTATGCAGTTTAGCTTGAGTCTTGCCAGCCTCCTTCATGAGCCATAAAGGGAGAAGCTTCTTCGTCTTTTGAGCACCACAAGCTCAAAAAGCATTTGATGCGGAGACCATCTCCGCCGTCATCTCCGTTCGCCACCATGTTCGTTGCTCCTGACCCACCATCGCACCTTCCTCTCTCTGCCCGACCTCCGTTGTGCTCCCCCACGTCCCGCCACTGACCAGCTCAATCTTCCGCCTCCCGCTGTTGTCGCCGTCCAACACAATAACACCGTCGTCTGTAACAGCCCGAATTTATGATCGGCAAGCCGAGGAACGTCCTCTTCATGGAGAGTGGACGACCAAACGAACGGAGATTCGTCCGGCGAGATTGGCGATTTCTGCCGATTAATTTGATCTACGATTATATCATTTTTTTTTAGAATTAGATATTTCTGAGGGGTCTGATTGCAATTTTAAAAAAGTTTGATAAAATATCAATTTAGTCCATGTGCACAATTTGTAATTAAGAAAAACTTTATAAAAATGTTATTTAAATTTTTTTATACATATATATTAAGATAACAAAACAAAAATATTAAATAAAAATAGTATAGAATATTAAAATCATATAAAAATAATGTATAATAATAAATAAAAATATTATTAATTTTGAGTGTTGAGGACAATTTCGCAATTTTATTAATTTAGAGTATATTTTTAATTTAGATTATGACAAAATATCTAATTAAAAAAAATAATTAGATAGTGTTGAAGGACAATTTTGTGATTTTATTAATTTAGAGTATATTTTAATTTAGTTCATGGCCAAATATTTACTTAATAGCAATATTCTTATAAATTCATATTAATGAAAAATAATGTGTACAATGTTTAAAAATTTTAATACGTAAAATTTTAATACATAAAAATATTAAAACAATAAATATTTTTTTTAGTAATAAATAATAAATCATTTTAATTATTTAGGTTAATTCAAGGTACAATTATATTTACCAAGTTTAGTTTTCAAAAACAAGTAATTTATATGTGATCATACAAAGTACTGCACTTTATATATCAACATAATGCACTTTATAAATAAACAATTAACACATTTCATTTATAACCACACTACACAATTAATGTCGTCAGCTCCCGCCAAAATACTACACAATATAAATCTAAAAAAGGGATATACATAATTATTTGACATCACTCACCTCATTTATCCATACAAAACACAAGAATACTAACGTACCAAAACTACAGTAGTTCAATCTATACATCAACACGTTGCACTTTATAAAATAACACGTTACACTTTTCAAAACACCACTATACACATTATCACGACTATCAGATTGCGAAATAGAAATCGAAAACGACCAAATTCAAATTTTTTCAACAAAAAAAAAATAAAATAAAATTGTTAACATATTAAATGTTATTTTAATATAAATAACAAATTATTTCGATTATTTAGGATAATTCAGTTAACCGAACCGAACTAGACAAACCAATAAATTATGTTCATTTTCAATTTGGTTTGGACAAAAGTTTGATTGGTCCAATATGCACAATACAGACCGACGTTTTGCACCATAGTGTTGGACGAAATGCACCTCAATAACTGTAGATTGAATAGTATATTTCATTTACATACATACAAATTTTTTAATAAAATAATTAAATATTAAATATCCAATAAAAGCATTTTAAATACTAATCATATTTTTTTATAATAAATAATATAATTTATGTCAGTTATTTTGGTTATTTATGTTAACCGACAAATCAATCCAATTATGTCGAAATTTTCAGTTCGAATTTTTGTATTTCATTTTGACTATTTATTTTTTACTTTTAAAACGCATATCTATACACAATATTGTGCAATTCATTTATCGAAAAAATGGTGTATTTATCGACTTTTTTATAATTTCATATACACATATGACATTATTTTCTAAAGTGCACACATACACACAATATCGTGCATCTAATGTATCATTGTTGTGCATAAATTTGTCTTCGTTAAATTATAAATTTCCATGCATAAATAAAAATATACATAAATTTAAAATTGTATAAATTGCAAAATAGTCCCTCAAACATATCTAATTTCCCAAAACAAACCCCTAACCAAAAACACCCTCCCCGTCACTCATCTCAGCCCAAATCGCCACTGTCAAGCACCGGCCGCAGGAGTCGCCGTCCGCCGCCGCATCTCCGCCATCCTCGCCGCCTTTCCATGTGCCAAAATCAGCCCCAAATCGCACAAATCATAAAAATGATCACAGCCACACTCGATCATGATTTGTACTATGTTGAAATAGACTCATCACCGGCACATGAACCGAGAGGCCGCCTGAGCCTCCGCCTCTTTGGCTTCCTTGCCTGCGCCTCCTGCGGAGAAGAAAGTATGGGCGGCGCCGCCGCAGGTGAGCTCGACGACGACCCGCTCGGGGCGGCTAAAGAGGGGTGGAGGGGTGTGGTCGCAGACGCGACATATTTGTAGCGGCCGACGATGAGGAGATCGGCGGGAGAATGTGCTTGCCAACATTCTAATCGTCGGATTTTCGCCAGAGACCTACTGCACCGCGGTGGAGACACGGCAGTGGCATGACGGCGGCAGCAAGGTTAGTTGTCTTTGGTTGCAAGGTTAGTTGTCTTTAGTTGCAAGGTTAGTTGTCTTGGTTGCAAGGTTAGTTATCTGTAGTTGCAAGGTTAGTCCTGTCTAGTTGCAATGTTAGTTTTCTCTAGTTGCATGATTAGTTGTCTTTAGTTGAAAATTTAGTTCTATCTTGTTGCAGGGTTAGTTGTTTTTATTTACAATGTTTAGTTGTATTTTGTTTACAAGGTTAGTTGTCTGTAGTTGCAAGGTTAGTTGTCTTTAGTTGCAAGGTTAGTTGTCTTTAGTTGCAAGATTAGTTGTCTTTAGTTGCAAGGTTAGTTGTCTTTGATTGCAAGGTTAGTTGTCTGTAATTGAAGGTTAGTTCTGTCTAGTTGAAATGTTAGTTTTCTCTAGTTGCAAGGTTAGTTGTTTGTAGTTGCAAGGTTAGTTGTCTGTAGTTGCAAGGAGCTGTCCTCATTTTAAGAGTTGTTCTCATTTGATCCGCCCCTATATATATATATATATATATGAAAATTTATTACATAGTCCGAATTTGCATTCCAAATTTAAAATGCAAATAAGTAATTTTTCATAACGTATGGGTCAATATTAACTTGAGCGTAAATAGAATAGTCAACTATTTATAGTTTAATTAATTATTGAACTACTTAAATTTTTTTATTTATAAAGTTTACAGAAAAAAAAATTTATTTTAATTAATGAAAAAATATAAATTTTAATATTATACTTATTATTTACCTAGATTTTAAAATATATGAACCAGAATAATTATTTTATGTAACCACATTGTATTCAAATCAAATATCTAAATAAAACCTTTAAAACGACACTTATTTTGAAATAAATATAATATAATTTATTATCAGTTATGTACGCCTTACGGGTTGTGTACACATTTTAAATCGATACGTTTTATGTAATTTTGCAAAATTTAAATTTCAAATAACATTTTATATAAATTAATATAGGTAAATTGTAATACATATTGACTCTATATTTTAAATCTATTAATATTATTTAATGAGTATTTTTAATATCTTAATAAACTAATATAGATAAATTGTATTACATATTTTTTTCTATATTTTTAATTTATTAATATTATTTAAAGAGCACTTTTAATTTATAAATATTAATGAATTCGTACTAGTTTAAGAGGAATTCATGGAACCGTGCATCTTCAAGTTGGCCGATTTTCATGCACCACTAGCACATAACCCATATCATACACGCTACAATAATGAAAAACTGTATAATTAAAATTGAGAAGGATCATATATTAGAATAAAAATAATTTAGAATATTAATGTTAACTTTTTTATGATATATAATAATTTAATGACATCGCGACGCGACAAATTTAAATTTATAAAAGTTATCCTCGACTAACCTCTACTAACTAGTAGTAGCGGCGAGTAAGGGTTGATCCCACGAGGAGCAGGAATTAAATTGTGATTATTCTCGTATTAATCGAATTAAAACTAAGAAAACACTAAAGAGTGGGGGATTGGTTTTATAAAAATAAAAATAAATAAAATAAAATCAAATAAAATGAGATAAGTCCAGTTTTCCGGTTCAATTATCACTCAATCTAAATCTACCGTTAATTAATTTCGATGTTTTCTTTAAATTGCTAATGAATTACCGACCCTAGCTAACAACAAGCTCTGTTAACCGAATTTTCTCTTACCGAATATTTAATCGAAATAGGCTTTTCGACCAAACCTAACTAGTGGACAACCTAGAATAAACTCTCTAGATTTAGTGCACTAGCAGCATTAAGTTCTAGGAAAATAGATCAGTCTAAGCAATGGACTCAAAAGCTCGGACCATTTAACTTATGTTCACGCTACCCTAGAGATGCACGACCCCTAGTTTACTACTAGCGAAACGAGACAATAACAATTACGGATTAAAGTCCCGAATCTAGCAACTAAACTATGAACATTCGACATAGCTGGCCAAACTAAATCAAACACCCACAATTCATAAACGCGATACACAGATAACATGAATCAACTCATCGACAAAATAAATACGGTGTCTCGATTAATCAACGATAAGAAATAGATCATCCAATTTATAGACAAATCGGAATTAGGGTTCAAACATCCTCTAAAACTGGATAAAAATCTAACCTAGCATACATGTGAAAATAAATAAAAGATAAAAGAGAGAAGATAAAAATATCTCCCTCGGAATTAGGGCGTATGAATATGGTGTTGGGTTTGATCCTGCAACTGGGGATTATAAAGTTGTCAGATTGGGCGTGGAAGATGCTTATGGTCCCCTCGAGCGAGTCCACGCACACCTGATGTCACTCAAGACTGGTTTGGTTGAGCGAATTAAGTGTCCTTATATCTACCATGACACGTAAATAGTTCACGCCTGATTTTGATGAAAAATTGTGGAAGTTAAAACATATAGGTAGAATTTGAAGTAGTCATGTATGATGATTCTATGAGATGAAGTGCGTCATTCAATGAAATGAAGTGTATTAGTAGTATTTTCTCATTAGTGTGTCGAGTTCATGGCTATTTTACTTCACAAAAGTAGGTACGAATCGCACAAAAACTGGTACTACGTAGAACAATATGTGGTACTATTATGGCAAAAACTGGTACTAGTTTAGGAATCGTATTTTTTTTAATCCTTCATGCCTACCTTTTCACGTGAATCGTTCTAGCTTGATTTGGATGAAAACTAGTTGAAGTTAAATTAAATAAGTAGAATTTGGAGTAGTCATGTGTGATGATTCTATGAGATGAAGTGTAACATTGAATGAAATGAAGTGTAGTAGTAGTGTTTTCTCATTAGTGTGTCAACTTCATGACCACTCTACGATTAAACTCAACTAAAAATATTTTAAATCTCATATAAAGCAATGTGATAGTGATTGTGGGTTATGTAAACATCATTGAAGGCCGACATTCGGTGTTTTTATGTATTCATTACAAGTGGTATTAAATACCCAAAATCAGGTACTACTGCAATACAAAAGTGATACTATCCTTCTCTAGGTCCGGTACTACTTTTTGTAAATGTTGAGTAAAATTGAAATAATAAATTTTCCTTCACAAAAGTAGGCACTAATCGCTCAATAACTGATACTACGTAGAACAATATGTGGTACTATTATGGCAAAAGCTGGTATTAGTTTAGGAACCGTATTTTTTTTTTAATCTTTCATGTCTACCTTTTCATTCATGAACCATTTGCAGCTAACCATCAAACACAAACACCAAAAACTTCATTCATCACTTGATCACTCCCAAATTCTATTTACAAATCACTTTAAATNTCATACAAATCCAAAGTTTTCCAAAAAAAAAAAGCATTCTGTACTGATAAAACCATTCAATCATCATCAACAACAAATCATCATCAACAACAAACAAACGACTGACCCATCAAACGCATTGAGCCAAACTATTCTCACAATCTATTAAAAAAATGTGAACAATTTGCACATCACAACCCCGCACAATTGCACAAAACTGTACTATCGTGTTCGTTGATAGTATACCGCAGCCAAACCATTCTCACAATCTGTCAAAACATATATGGCATTATGTACTATTGGGTATGTCTCTCAAATTTCCCAAAACGTGTGAGTTATCAAAATAGATATGGTAAACACCACTTTATGCCTCTCAAATATCTCTTTGGTGGAATAAAATGCGTCTTGAACAGCAGCTATTGAATTTGAAGCTCTTCTTCTCAGCTGGGCCTTCGATAGATTGTTCCATCTCAACGATCCCGAGGCCCTTAGACGAGGTACGCCTCTATACATACCTCAACGCCCAAATTCTCTTTTTAAATCCTCTATCTTTTCACTTGCTCTGTCCAAGCTTAATATATTGATCAATTTTGCAGTCAGATTTTTTTATGCCTTGGGAGAAAAAAAAAAAAAAAAAGATCCATCTTTTCTTAAGCCTCGCCCGGCGGCGGCGGCATGTTCAGATCATTAGTCAGCTTTTTCGTCACCATTCAAGCCTCGCCCGGCGGCGGCATGTTCAGATCGAGATCCAGCCCTCTATTGCCATCAGATACGTCCATCTGGTTCTCATATTCGCTCCGCCGCGTGGGAACCTGACGGCAGCGGGGTTCAGCCGGTAGGCCACCGCCATGCCCGAGTGCACCATCGCGCCGAATGGGAACACCGGCTGCCCGTTGGGCAGAACCGCCACACGCCGCCTGCGGGAGAAGAACTGATATCCGCCCCTAAAGACTGAATTTTAAATTCAGAACTAACAAAGAGTATTGACATTAGAAAACAATGGCAATAGTACTCCCTTCAGACATACTCACAGTTGGGTATGTATCAAGTAAGCCAAGTAGCTCTTTTATTATCTACAAAACACAGCTCAACAATAGTACAATGAAACCCACTGAGGTCCAACAAAACAAAAAAACACATTGATATATCCCCCCAAAAAAAAACCCAAGAAGACGAACACAATGTCTGCACAAATCTACAGATTTTACATACATAAGCAGAAGATCAAGAAACCCCATACCTCAAATTTCCTCAGCTGCATGAAAATCGGGCAAGAACACAAACCCCGATAAGGCATCGATCGAAAAACTCAGGCTGCCATAACAGATCTCTTGTGCGCCATAACCACCTCCAGAAGCTCGCAATACCCCGTGAATTTCCACCGGTGGCCATTGAACCGGTTCCAATCATCTTCAATTAGACTGTAATTGAAAGAAAAACCAAGCAATTGAAAGAAAAAAAAAATTGAATTGGGATTGATTTTCAGGATTTGGGTTTTGGAAAATAGTCGATCTTTTGTTTTTCTTTTCTTCTGAGTTTTTATGATTTAGGAATTAAAAGATAATAAATAATATAAGTATATATAGGGATAGTTTTAAGGAAAATAGAAGATGCTAGTAGGGAGTGAGAGGAAAAAATATAGGAAAATGTTACAATCTCGTTACGGAACCATTCCGTTGGGATTGTAACCGTTAAATCATCAAGTAACCGTCAATGATAATTGATCTAACGATTACAAATCCCAACGGAATGGTTCCGTAACGAGATTGTAGCCTTACCCAAAAATATAACCTAGGACCGACAAGGAACTTGAACGTGGCATTGAGGATTTATCTTTACTTTACCATAAAAGGAAAGCTGGATAAATAGTAAATTTTAAGGAATAAACAACTAAATCTAATTAGGAGTAAACAAGTAATTCCACTCCCGATTTTGATATGGAGCCAATAGTTGGCTTCATAGTGGAGCCAACATTTTATATGCAACTAAACCTACCATATTCTCAGATTACTTAAATAACACTAATATAATTTTATTAATATGGTAGATTTATTTATTATATATAGAAGGTTGACTTTACTATGAAGCCTCTAGCAAAACCAATTCTACTCCTGTGGGTAAAAGGAAAGCATGATAAATAGTAAATTTTAAAGAATAAACAACTAATTCTACCCCTATGGGTAAAAGGAAAGTTCGATATACCAACGCCTATATATATTGTACGCATAGCCTGTAAACAGTATCATCAACATCTATCGCTTCCACTCACAGTTTTTCTTTTCTTGTCCCGAAGGCTATCGCATATCTGAATCTCCGATTCACTCATATCGTCTCCCTCTCGATAGATTTCAATTCTGCGATTCGTTCTTCAATAGACAGACATGGGATCCCTCTCAAATGGCTCCAGCAAATCCGAATTGATGAAATCCTTCCGAGAGAAAGAGAATGAGAGCGAGATAAATGAACCTAGGGTTTTTGGTTCATCTTCAACCGACAGAGATATGGTTGCTACCGCGAAATCCAAATTTCATGCGCCCCGTAATTTGAAGGATGATAAGAGCAATCTAATGCTCCTGGTAAGTCATGTAAACGGCGGAACCCTCGATTTTTCTGTAATCTCAACAGAAAATAACTCGTTTAATGTCGTACAAGATAATCTCCCTGACTTATCTCTACTCAAAGCTGAAAACTACGATCTCAGCCGTCGAAATGCCAACTATATGGTTGTAAAAAGTTGTGACACATGGCTTCTGTTGGTACACCAAAAATCAAGGGAATGTTTGTTGGACCTTATTACCAACAAGCTTAAACCCCTTGATGGTCTTGGTTTGGATAAGCAGTGTTTGCATGAATATGGTGTTGGGTTTGATCCTGCAACTGGGGATTATAAAGTTGTCAGATTGGGCGTGGAAGATGCTTTTACTCCCCTCGAGCGAGTCCACGCACACCTGTTCTCACTCAAGACTGGTTTGGTTGAGCGAATTAAGTATCCTTATGATTTCATACCCACTGGACACAGTTGTCCGCACATAAATGGTTTTTGTTATTGGATAGCTCTCGGTTCTCAAGCCGTTATTATGTCCTTCGACTTTGCTAAAAAGAAATTTCCTGCTGCTCCCATTCCCGCTCCTCAAAGTGACAGGCTCGTGGCCATTTGGAACATTATGCTTGCCGAGCTTCACGGGTCGCTCGCTGCTATCATTTACGATTATGACGACGACGAGGACGACGACGAGATGATGATGACAGGTGGCTGTATGGCTGCTGAAGAGAAGAAGAAGGATTTTAGTTTCGAGATTTGGGTATGGAATAAGGAAGGGTGCAGCTGGACTCTGGTGGACACATTCCATGTCAAGAACATGGCACCTGCTGATCACGGGTTTGTGGGTCTGTACAAGAACCGTAAAGTGCTGCTTGTGGACTCCAATGGTGACCTACTTGTTTATGATCTTGAGACGGAGGAGCTGGAGAATCTTGGTATCCACAGTGACGAAGGGATCATTAAGGTTTTTCCTTATCTTGTGCAGAGCTAAGCAGTAGGTTAAAAGGGCCAGTAGAAGGTATGCGGTTTGACCTCGGTCTTCCGGCTTGCTTGGGATCAAAAGGGCATTTCACAACCATCAAACTAGTCGCTGTAGTTAAGTCCCAAGTACTTGGATGCGCAATTGGCATGATTATGGGCTCGTAAAGTTTACGCCATGTTGTGGTCTTGTAGTAGTCGTGCACATATCCGAACACCGATTCGTTTGCCTTCCTAACAATGGTACATGCATAGAAAACAAAATAATGGAACACAATATAACATTTTCTTATGGGTAAGATGACAATAAGTAAACATTGAGGCTTTTATTAAATAAAAAATAATAATGAAAAATTTACCCGATAGCCTTAATCGCATGTGAACAGGGCAATAAATCGACCTGAAAGAGATAACAAGTGCAAGTCCGATCCTTCAAATTGACGACAAAATTCTTGACCCCGTCCTTCACGTGATAAACGTAGTGATTGATATTTGAAGCTTCCATTTGGTCCGCTTCGGTTTTATAATCCATTAAACGCTTAGATATTGATGGAGTAACTTCACACTCAGTGTTTTCTGCCTCGACACGTCTTTTGTGAAACCACTCTTGCATAACGTTTCGAATACATTCAAACAATGAGCATACCGGCAATTTCCGTGCCCAACGCAACCTATTGTTCAGCACCTCACAAGCATTTGACGTCATGAAACTATATCGTCTCGCAGGACATTGACTTCGTGCCCACCTAGTTGGAATGGCTTCATCAATAAGAACATTCAATACTTTTGGATATTTTGCCGCAAGCATAGCCATCGACTTTTCGTACACAACAGGAGAATAAGTGTATGATGCTTTCATATATAAACCAACGGCTTTACTACCGTAACTTCGAATATTTTGCCGAAGGTGGTACGAACATATGGCATGTACGGCTTCAGGGTAGACAACCTCGATAGCAGACTTTATGCTCACGTGGCGATCAGAAACAATCACCAAATTCTCCGGACATCCAAAAGTGGAGCGAAGCTTTTGGAGAAACCACATCCACGAACTATGACATTCCACATCGCCGACACCAAATGCCAAAGGAAAAATTTGTTCATTTCCGTCCTTTGTAGCTGCTACAAATAGGATGCCTTTATACTTACCCTTCAAATGCGTACCGTCAATTACAATCACGGGCCGACAATAATTGAGGAAGCCTGCAGACGCATGCAAAGAAATGAAAGCATACTCAAACACGTCATCTTTATCGGTCTCAATGTATGCCGATGTTCCAGGATTTTCCTTCATCGACATATGGAAATAGCCGGGCAAAACTTCCCAAGATTTCTTGTGATCTCCATAAATGAAGTCGTAGGCGGCATTTTGAGACCTCAAGGCTGTATCGTACTTGAGCTTAATGCCATGATCACGCTCCATGTCACCCATAATTTCTGCAGGCTTCAATACTCGGCCCTCTGTCAACAACTTCGGCGCGAATAATGCTCCAATGATCTTTGCAGGCAATTGTCGAGGGGCTGAATGACTCAGGTTAACGAAGCATGTATGTGGATGGATAAATTTTGAAATTTTCCAACTACCTCCAGTCAGTGCATTCGCAGAAAGCAAGAATTGGCAATTCTTATGCTTGCACACAAACTTTAACCGAGACTGTGAAGATCTTGGCGTTCGAAACTCCACTTTATGCTTCAAATGATATAAACCCACTCTTACCGTCAATTCATCCTTACTTTCAATGACAACGCCTTTGGCTAATTCACGGACTGTCATTGACGGCTCTTCATACGAGGGATGAACATCAACATTGTGAAAAATGGCTTCGGGAATCCTCCAACCGCTACTCGAACGAGTACCTGTTTCAATCAAATCGTCTTCTTCAATAGCAACACCTCCAGAAAGGTCAAGTCGAGGAACATTGTGGATCGCTATACTCTTCTTGTTGCGTAGAATATGCTCATTTAAACCACCCATCATGTTTGAGGGGGACACAACATTGTCGTCGCCATCATCACCTTCTTCCGAGACAAGCATATCATCTTCTTCAATAACGAAATCCGAATCGTCATTGCTATCATCCATCTCATTGGGGAAATCGTCATTGCAAGGATTATCGTTGATGTTCATATCATTATTGTAAGCATCACAATATTGCTCGTCATCATCACCTTCATCATCCTCAGTTGAATCCCCATTGAACCCGCTACCCACACCCCAATCGACATGTTCGGGAGATTGACGTGAGGCACCGGGTTGATTTGATTCCATCCTTCTGGTGGTGTCGGGCACCGGGTTGTAATTGTTCGCCGGATGAGATGTTGATGGTTGACTGTGTAAGTTCATTATAGGTGGATACACAGCACCATATGGATAGAGAGGTAGGCCCTGAGCAGCAACTAAATTCATAAACCCACCTTGTCCCCCGGTATAGCCATACAAAGGGTACGCTGGTACACTCGCCTGATTATACGGACCTGGACTATCTTTCGGTTGTAGTGTAACATAGATAGTAGGTATTGTGAACATGGCAGACACATTTCGCAGATCTGCTTCACAAGAGATACGCCATTTCTCCACTTCTCCGTTATCAGCGGCCACTAAAAAGTGAAATCGGTAGTCGCACATGTTTCTATCTCCACGAACAATGTCATGAACTCTGTTTATGAAAGCTTCATATGATGAGGTCCTAAGACAGAAAAAATTCATCTCTGTCTCACCATTTTTGTAGTCATTCCCATCCCAAAAGCCACTGTGAACAATTCGCACCTTACCAACATCCATCTGAAAAAAATAAATAAATAAAAAACACAATCTTAGTACAAATACTTTCTTCAACCTTTTTTTTACCTTCAAATGTGTTTGGACAAACATATATGAATACAAGACACAGTTTCTTGAACAAGAAGAAATTTATTCTTCAATAAACCTCAAGAAACAGGTTTCTTGAGAAAGAGGTCAATAAACGTGTTTCTTGAGCATCAAACAGGTTCAAACAGGTTTCTTGCTCAAGAAACTGCGTGTTGAACAAGAAGAAATTGTTTCTTGTCCTTTCTTGTTGAAGAAACTTTTTTTCGTTCAATAAATTGTATATTTTTCAACAAACGATTACTTCAACTCCTAAACCTCCAAAAAAGGCCTCAAGAAACTGTACAATAAAAGTAATGAACTCCAAAACAAAACCCCTCTTTTTCAAGAACAAAAACACGAATTTTTTAAATCTAAAAAAATATTACTTCAACACAATAAAATGGTGCAAGTGCAAGACAAATCAATAATGATGGGAACCAAAATAATAAATTTTTTTAAAAAAATTATTTAACATAATAAAAAAAAAATAAATTAGGTTTAGGTCAATGTACCTTTTTTTTCTTCTCAAAAAGGGATGCACTTGGTGGTGTTGAAGATGATTTTTGGTTGAGATGATTCACTTAAGTAAAATTTGGGAAGATTTCTAATTTTTGTTTTTATCCGCTGCGCACAACAATGGAGGAAGACACAACAATGGAGGAATGGAAGAGAAAGGCCCGCGCAGCAATATATGTGCTCACTCTTTTTTCTTTATTATTTTTTTTAATAGGTAAACATTAATAAGGGTATAGTGGTACTTTTAACCCCTAAAATGGCTACATTTCATCTTTTCTAGAAACATGGCTAGATTTCATTTTTGTCTTAAAAAAAGTGCTACAAACCGGCGGCACTGTAAAATTAATTAGAGCTCATAGGGCGTATGTATGGTTTGGTGGCATCTTTCTATGTCTTTCATATTTTCAACGACGGCAAATCATTGTTAGAGATGTTAAATAGGCGGTAGGGATTTTCAGAATTATAAATTTCTCAAATTAAATAGGCGTTTCCTGATCGATAAATCCAGCTTACATGTGAGAGATGTTCCTACTCCTAAGAATGAAATGGAGCTATAGTAATCTAAAGTTTCTATTAGCTGACATGAGATACGTAATTCATTTTGATTGTTAGTCGAGTCGTTTTGAAGAATGATATCTAGGGGTTCATTATTGATACAAGCATTACCGTATTATGATCAATCTATGAGGGTTAGTTTTTGGACATGAAAATCAAGGGTTTGCTTGTATAATTTGCATGTTCAATGGGATCGACCCTTGCATAGTTTTTGTTTCGAGTTTTTTATGGTTTTCTAATGTAGTTCTTTCTTAAAAATTATTGCTTACATAGTACATTGAATCCATCTATTGACCTGCAAGTTTTTAACTAGGTGGGCCTTGCAATGCGTAGATAGAAAAGAAAATAACTCTATGCACATTTGCTAAGTATTTTATTTCTATAATTTTTCCTTACTCCTTGATTTTTTAACTCTATGTTGTTGGACTGTTTTTGCGGATATTTTTTCTCTCTTTGTGATTTCCTTCATTGCAAGTTTATTTTTTCTGTTATCTTTCATGTACTCCTTATTAATATAGAAAATGCATCACATGATGGGACGTATCTTAGTAGTTGCTAACTGAGGAACGTGGTGGAGTTCTTATTCTGCACCTTTGTAAAGTGGTGTTGTAATGGAGTGGTGGTACTACAAGAAAATGTTAAAATAACTACAAAATTTACTTACACATTATTTTCTTGGTAAATAACAAGATATTACCAAGGCAATACCTACAAAATATTATAAATTTATGAAAAATAATACTACAACAAATTAGCAACAACAATAGTACTACATAAAAGTATGTAGGTAATTCGTAAGTAATTATCAACAAATTACCTAGACATTTCCTATAGTAACACACAAGTAAAGTTTCCTACAAATTTTTCTATGTATGTAAAATACCTATAATAAAATATTATCGATAAATACCTACAAATTGTCAAGACATTCATTACATATAAATCATTTTTACAAATAGCGCGTTATATAGATCGCTAGTTTTTTTTATTTTTTATTTTTTATTTTCCAAGAAATGGGACGTAGCATTATATAATTAGCGTTTTTCTGAAAAGCTTACACGAAATGCTCAAATAACATGTTTTTACGCTATTTTACACTATTCATGACTATTGTGCTCTTCTGTGGGATATTTCTGCAATGACATTTAAACAATTAAATATTCAAAAACTTGTACTTTTTAGGGATTAGAGTTATATTCTCAAATGACAACTAAAAACGAAAAACATTGATAATGATTTCAAATTAAATGTTTGAAACCCAAAGTTGAATAGTGCAATATTTATCTGTCTATTTCTATTATACCATTTTATTTTTCTATATTTGACATTTAAATTAAAGAATAAAAAGTTGAGATCTAGTGGTTAGAATTAAATTTTAGTTAAATAAAAAATAATTAAAATGCATATACTTCAAATTAAATTATGACTTACCTTAGTATATTTTCGTGGTTTGTTTTTACTTTTTAGTAATAATCGTTTTATTATTTAAATATTTATATTTACATTAAACATTTTTGATAAATAACTATTAGCTGTTATTTTCGAATTTATTCAAGTATTACGATAATTTTTGGAATCAACCATCTAGTTTTATTATATGCAAATATATTTATAGTATACTATAAAAATAATTTTTTATGTCCAAATAGCGATACGCAATATAAAGATCAAAACGCGGCGCAGTATGCT
The DNA here is from genome assembly GCA_008636005.1 of Striga asiatica. Lineage (NCBI taxonomy): Eukaryota > Viridiplantae > Streptophyta > Magnoliopsida > Lamiales > Orobanchaceae > Striga > Striga asiatica. The sequence continues at coordinate 414,228 of BKCP01010959.1, read as the reverse complement.
ATATACGTTTTAAAACAGTGATATAAATACATGAAATTTTACATAGAAAACATTATCTAGGTATTTACCTGCAAAATATTTCTAGGAAAATGCCTACATATTAACAACAAAAATTGAACCCCAAAAAATATGCTTACAAATATTTATGTAGGTAAAGTATCTACAACAATATTTTGTTGGTAAATTACCTACAAATTCAATACATATTAATCAATGAAAGTTTACCTAGAAACCTTGTCTAGGTACTTCATTCACTACAAAATGTTTCTAGGACAATACCTGCACATTACCAACAAATATTGAATCCCAAAAGTTTGCCTACAAGTAAAGTACCTACAACAATGTTTGGTTGGTAAATACCTACAAATTTTCTAGACATTCATTACATATAAATGAATAAAATTTTACCTAGAAAACTTGTCCAGGTACTTTACCTACAAAATATTTCTAGTAAAATGGCTACACATTACCAACAAAGATTGAATCCAAAAACTTTTCTACAAATTTTCATGTAGGTGAAATACCTACAAATTTGACATTCATTATAAATAAATACGTAAATTTTGTACCTCAAAAACATGTCTAGCTATTTAGCTACAAAATTATATGGGGAAATTCCTACAAATTACCAACATAAATTAAATCCAAATATTTGCCTACAAATTTTATGTAGGTAAAGTACCTACAACAGTATTTTGTTGGTAAACCTACACATTACCTACAAATTCATTTACATGTAAATAAATGAACGTTTACCTAGAAAACTTGTCATAAGAAATAAAAAACCTGTTTGGGCCTCGAACACGTCACCTCTCACTGCAACAGTACCACTCCTCTATATTAACTTTGTATTTTACTCTGTACATATTTTATTGAGAACTGGAAATGTGAATTAAATTTGAACAAGCAACAAAACGATCGAACAACCATACGGCTTATCAGTCTCCTCTCTAGACATTTTTCAGTCGCCCGTCGCACACAGTCTCCTCTCTTGACATTGCCCGTGGCCGTCGCACAATCTTCTCCATGATTTTGAAAACTAAACCGATCATCGAACCGGTAAAGCTAATTTTATAGTGTAGAATAACATTTTTTTAAATAAGAGTTCAATATTTTATTGGACTTTAGTTTTAATCAATTTTGGACTGCCCAAGTTAGTATTTTAATTTTTAAATTAGAGTTTATGTTATGAACCATTATGAACCACACAAATAATATCTGTATATCAGTATATGTGATGGCTATTTTGCCCCTGATATAATTATATTATTACGATTGTGCCATTAGAAGTTTTTCCTATAAATAGGAGTTTCAGTTATAATGAAAATCATACTTAAGAGAATACATTTTCTCTATTCTCTCTCTTTCTCTCTAGTTTTATAACACGTTATCAGCACGAGTCTCTGCCCTCTAGAGCTCGATTTGTAATATAACGAGAGTATGCTCTACAGTTGCGTCTTATAGACGATCTTCTGTATCAGAAATCGAATTATCACAAATTATTATGTTCTTCAACTTCATACCGAAACTTTCGATTTTTCTCATGTTCATTATAGTACCTCATCACAACCTACATAAATCAAAAAGGTTCAGCTTTTGATTTTGGAAAGCTAGAAAAAGCACTTGTACTGCAAGGAATGAAATCCATAATGATCATTAGCCGGAGTCCCCCATTAGCACCACCAAAATCAACGCATTTTTATTCAATAAATAATTATATAAAATTAAAAAATAAATTAGAAGCAGGAGACGGTAACCGATGTCCTAGCAGTGGCCATGTCCGGCGCAAATGCTCATTACCCAGCTCTGGCTTCGGGGCTGCCGAACGCGGTGGCTCTTTCGCCGGGGCTCCACTGCTTCACTTACCTAGTAAAGCTTTCTAGGATTGCCTGACGTTCGTGGAGTGAGAGGGAGCAACCTGACCCGGCCCGACCCCGAGTGATGTCGGGCGCTAACTTGGTTGACATACAGCCGCGATCTGCTTGTTTCAGCTGCTGGGGAACCCAGTAAGGTGTTTCTGTAGGAGCTCTTGCATCAAGTTAAGCCCCTTCAGCAGGTATATTCTCAATTATGCTACCCACAATATATCAAAGAAATTGATAAACTCTAAGTTTATTTTTCTTCATGAAATTACCTGGACTTTTGTGCATGTGAGGCATTTATTAGTGTTCAAGAGATGGGTTCCATCTGTCGGTTTGGCTCCATCAGTACTTATTGGGTTTGTTTATTTATTGATGCCACATATTTGATAATTTTAAATTCTTTAATATAAGGGATAAAATAAACAAGATTGAGTAAATTAATGGTTGCATTATTTAAATGTCAGATTATGTGTGTAGGATGCGTGAGTAGAATTATGGGTGTGGGGGTTATTTACATATTTTCATAAGATAGATGAAAGCAAACTGGGTCCATTCATTGATGAAGGGTAAACCCACCACACCAAATGCATGCTAATAATTTTTAGACGAAGACAACATTATCTAATGCATGATGCATTATATGAAAATATTATTGTTTGTTACACATTTCAAGCACGCATTAGTGATATTAATTTTTGATAATATCATAATGTTTGGGGTAACGAGAGCTTCATTTAGAGACCAATATTGATGTGATTTAATAAAATAAGATATATTATTATCATAAAATATTTAAGTTTTTGTTGCTGTGGAAATATTTTGGCATATTGGTGAATATTTACGGATTGGTTATTACGATACGGGAACATGTGGATATATGTGGATTAACCCTTGTGATATGAAAATAAATATGTGTGGCTACATAGACTGACCAGTGCGGCTCTGCCACCGGCAGGTGATATTTAATGGTAGCCAACAAGTCAACTGTTGAAATATGAAAAATCATTTGAAATGGTCGAGCAGTGTATGCACTGAAATAGACAATACAAAAGAAGATTTGAAGAGAACCGGTCAGTGTATTCAATAATGATGACCGGTGATGGCCAAATGATAAACATATTTATTAATGATAGTCGGTGATATGGAATGGCCAAGTGGCAAGGCCACGTGCAACAAATGAATGGCTATATATATGGGCCGGCCAGTGCGGCTCTGCCACCGGCGACAGGCAGTACTAATAAGTGATAGCCGATGAGTGAAATTAATGATACTTTGTATCTGGCCATGTGAAAGTTAATTAAAGTCCTTGTCGTGAACAAACCTGATCCTGAAGTATCAGTTGATAAACTCTCCAAATTTATGGAGATATAAATACTGATGAGTTGGTACCAGAAGTTACCACATGATTAATGTGATGTCGGAAGTTACGACATAATGATTAAATGATATCCTGGTATAGTGGTACTGAAAGCTACCACGTTATGATTAAACAAAGTGATGAAATGGTACTAGAAGCTACCATTGGATGATTGAACAAAATAAGAAAGTGGTACCAAAAGCTACCAGTTATGGATGATCACACAAAATGATTTCTCAATATATATTCAATGAGTCTAAGGACTATATCAGATCGTATTGAGATACGAGATCATACAGATATTACAATAAAGTGGCTCCAGAAGAAGCACATATGATAATGATTGTATTCATGAAGTACTACACACTTATCTTGAGGAAAAGCGAAATTGATATATTATTACTGGAAAACAAGTACAAAATATTCAGATGGTGGAAATATGGAGAAAAGGCAGTAAATGCTCGATGAATACAAAATACGCAAAGATTACATAATAGAACCCATAAAAGAAGGGTGGGTGCGTATCGAGAGTGTAAAACTCCGTAACTCTGCCACCCATGAATGATATCTGGGTTCATAATGAGAGATCTAAATGATCAAAAGCTCTTTTTCGCTTAACCCCTTGTGTTCCACATAATCTTGAAATGTGATGCATTCCTGAAGCTTTATGATAAGTTCAGCAGACGTGTCAGTAGATTTGAATACTTCTCTCATTGAAGAAGATATAAAGGTTTGATATACTCCTATGTCCAAAAATCCTAGCATTGAAGGAGATATAAAGGTTTGATATACTCCTATGTCTAAAAATCCTAGCAAACCATGAAAGAAGTTATTAACATTCAATAGACTTATAGGCTTATTATGAAGTTTCAATTCCGCCCAAGAAGCAATGGTAAACATTGTCATTAACGTTCTATAACCGACTGAGAGAATGATAAAAGCATTGCTATTGTTTACTATATCCATCATATAATCATAAATAGAATGAGTTAGCATCATGCTTGTGGAATCCTTGACGACTCTGGTTGAAGCTCTACGAAAAAGTATGATACTTTTCACTTCTATCTCAAAACATTGTCCAGCCATTAAGAGACTATCAAAGAAAGCATTGCTAGTTCCTCCATACAGCAAATTGATTTTCTGATTCCCCATCTCTTTTGCTAACTGACTTACAATATCAATAGTTTGAGAAAAACTTACCAGTTTAGAACCACCAAGAACACATATGGTTTTGATTGGTTGAAGAAGATTATTACCTTTCGAAGACTCTGAAACATCCATCTATTTATTGATAAACTTAATTTTTCAAAACTTTGTGATACATATGATTATGATGAACGACTCGCTATTTAAATAGAAAAACTTTACAAAACGATAAATAATTTTATTGTTTTCTTCTAACAACTGCAACTGACAGATAAGGTGTTGGGTTTTAAATAAATCTTATCTGTCGGCAGCTATAAGGATTTTTGTAAAATTACAGTACAACCTACTAAACTGTATTAGTATGATTTTTCGTACTAACAAGACCAGTTTTACAAACTTGATCTTTTGAAATAATATTTTCGAGACTATAACGTTCTTCTTCACTTTTGAACTGAGTCCATAAAGACATAAGCTCACGATGCACATACCCACTAGGATGTGTCTCAAGAATCTGTTGAATCGTTTGATCCAAAGCTTCCTTACTCAATCCATCCTTTATAAATGTTATTTATCTTCTCGATTTTTGGACACGTACCCCACAGATTTACATCGTGTGTCACAAGTCCATCGAGCGCATTTGAAGTATCCACCTAATCTTTTTGCTCCTCGTTTCTTTGCAAAAGTACTCTTACCCATACCTGGCATATATTTCTATGAATTTGAGAACTCTCCAGACAATCGAACTTGTGCTTCGATCAACCATCGAACATCATTGGAATACCATTATTCATTAGCACCCTCAATCTCTCTAATCGAGATCGATAAATCCTTTTTATGATATTTTTCGGAAGAAAAGAATAATATTTACGGATATTTGAGAGTGCTAAATCCATTTGTAAATTCGGACCTTTGTTAAGGAAATTTGAATGAATTACCTGATAATTTATAGAAAAATATGATGCGTATGAGATACGACTTTGGACTTAAACAATGTTCAAAAGTATGTGTGTCAGACGGCATGACACGATTCTGGATTTAAACAGTGGCTAAAAGATATTGTGCCAGAGCCTACACTTAAAGTGCATTTATTGCCGCCGAAAGATGATGTGAAATGTTTGTGATAAACGTGTCACAATGAATTATTGTGATCACTTTAAAAATGTTTACTGGTATAAATCATGATGATGGTTTGCATGATTAACTGATGAATTTGTGATATGAGATGCTTCGTTCTCGATTGGTAAAAGTTATTACTAGCTAAATATTTATGAATCGATATTTGATCAGTATGAGTATGAAAGGGGTATGATATAAATATATGGGCCCACTATCCCTCCATGTGTGCTACTAGATATTATGGATCCACTAGATAGCCACATGTGTGTGATACGTAACTTAAAGTTACGGGATGATTTGATCAAATAATGGATATATGACATGTAACCTGAAGTTACGAGATGATTTGATCAAAGATGTGTATATGACACGTAACCTGAAGTTACGAGATTGTTTGATCAAAGAATGACGCAAGATGGTTATGAAAAAATGAAAATAAGTGTCATATGAAAGTGATGAAGCTAGTAATATACTCAGTTGATATGATGAACTCTTGAAAGAAAAATGTGCACATTACAAGTGATATGAGTTCAAAGTTCTCCTATTATATGTTGAAATCGAGAACGAAATAGAGATTATATGAACTCTCCTCAAGAAATTCAATACTAAAAAATATAGATCAGAGATCTGTTAAGATGAGGGGGAGAATCAATGATTGGAATTTGGAAATGATATATGCATGACACTGAAAGTGTGCAAATCATAAACTGAATGATACTGATGATGGTGAAATATATGAAATGATATGATGGTGGAATAATACGCTGGAAGCGTTGGTATTGTGCAAATTGAAATTTCCTAAATATGTGATGAAAGAAGGCATATATATACTATTGATGAAATCAGTTGATAATGAGATATCTCAATATATTACGGGGAATAATGGAAATGAATAAGTGTCAACACAAATAAATGAATAGTGCTATATAAATGATATTGACGAAAATGAAATCAACTGAAATGTGAATATTAGGAACTATTGGCAGTAAAACCATTGAAATCAATTGATGTTGAGAATGAGTTTAAGAATAAAAGTTGCACAAAGCATGATATGACATATTGTCATGAATACCATCAGTATTTGAAAATATGAACGAATTTATATGATACTCATACAAAGTATGGAATGATTATTGTGGTGAATATATGAAATATGCGTTGTACTCTTTTTTCCTTGGCTAAGGTTTTGTCCCATTGGGTTTTCCAGCAAGGTTTTTAATGAGGCAACAGGGATGGCGTATTCACATGAATAGTGTACTCTTTTTCCTTCATTAGGATTTTGTCCCACTGGGTTTTTCCTAATAAGGTTTTAACGAGGCATATTCATGGTATGATGAGGACTACTGGATAAACGATATGATTCCTCACAATGACAAATGAGACTGGAGTAGCTGTACTCTTTTTTCTTCGATCAAGTTTTTTTCCACTGGGTTTTCTTGACAAGGTTTTAACGAGGCAGCACGTGGACACTCCACTAAAGATGATCTATTTGAGGGGGAGCAATATTGTGTTTCCACAATGCTCGGGTTTTGTCCCACCGGGTTTTCCTGAGGAAATAATGTTATGATTTCACGATGATCAGGTTTTGTCCTACCGCGTTTTCCTGAGGAAACAATGTTATGATTTCACGATAATCACTCAGAAAGTTGAAAATTCATGTACTCATTCATTCACAATCCATTCACTACAATAATGTACCAAAACCATCATTTTGTAGGATGTATAACCTTACCATATATAATAGTTTTGTAAGGGAGGCATTGCATTTTTTTTTTTGGTAACTGACTTTGTGCATCTTTATAATTAATCATGGAATTTATGAAGATACAATTAAAATTTGCACCATCGGACAATTCCAATTATTTCTAATAAAACTTCTATGGAGCTATCAGATAATTATCTTATGGAGTCATCCATCACTTACGGTATTGACAGAGTAGTTAGCTCACACACATAAAAAAATCAACCCATAATTGTTCAAAGCGGAAAAAAATAACACATCCAATCACTCTACTGCTCGGAAAAAATAAATAACACATCAAATCAACAATCAAAAAACCTGGAATATCTCAGCAGCAGCCATCCAACATGGAGAGTTCGCATCTATTAACTGGTCTTGCATCCTTACAAGCAGATACATAATTTATTATCCTCAATTTTTTTTTTTAAAGAAAAAAAAAAAAAAAAAAGAATAAATTGCCCCCGCCTTACGGGTACCAATCAACTGTGCAAGTATCATTGGAAAGAACAACAAAAAGCTTATTTCCAACTAACAAAAACTTCAAATTCAGGCATTAATTGGTTCGGGCTGCACAGCTTTCTGGACAATTTCATTTTGCTCTTTGACGTGAACTTGGTAGAATCCAGTCGCAGTAGCTGCAGAAGGCCCACGGCCCACATACTTGACTTCATCCACAGTACCTCTGCCCAAAGCTTTCATGGCAGTAGCAAGTCGAGGCAAAATGTAGCTGTATGCACCCATGTTCATTGGCTCTTCCTGGCACCACACAACCTCCGCATCTGAAAGAATCACACCAACAATTAAGACAAACATTTAGGTATGAATATGATTTATGTAGTTAGTCTGGTCATAAATGAGTATAAATAAGACTGTGGTACGTACTTGGATATCTCTTGAGTTCACGTTGGACGAGGTCATATGGGAAGGGACAAAGCTGTTCCACCCTACAAATTGCAAGGTCCTTTCCATTTGTCTTTTTCCTCTCCTCGTCAAGCTCGTAATAAATCTGCAGATACACCAGAAATATCATTCTTGTGAGAACTGTAATAATATAAGAAACCAAAGTGATTGGATATTGATATTTTTTCGAAAAATTTGTCTCGTTTGAAAATAGAGATGGAAATGTGAAAAGGGTTGTTATATACTCAAGCTCGTGAATAAAACATGTCCCCTCCCAATAAGTTCAGTGTTTTTTCACTTTTAAAATGTGTGAAACTGGCCGCAACGGCCAATCGTAAACAGTAACTGAATAGCCAAACTACGGTTCCCGATTATGGTTTTACTGGAACAGTTAAACAGTTAACTGAACCGTGGACTGAAAGTTCAAAATGCCAGTTTGGCGGTTCGAGAACAAATCTGCTTCTTTATGTTATGGACATAAGATACGAATAAAACTATTAGAAGTGACGAGATATAGAAATAATAAAATATAATTTTATAATGATTGTATTAGTTAGAAACATATGAGTTGATGAAGAGGTTTTTTTGTTGGAAAATATAAAATAATGACTCCTTTATTTTTAATTGGGTTTGTATGATTGTAGAGAAGAAAAGTGAATATAATGAATGACCTTTTTGTTTCCATTAACTTCTTCAATGAGATAAATCTTTATTGATCATACAAAATGAATTTATATCCAATTGCCACCAATGATCAAGCAAATAATTCTTTTACTGCAATGACACAACACTACAATTAACTCAGGTCAAAAAAATTCCTGAAAGACACAGTTATCATATTTTAAAGAGAAATTATCTATATAGTATAGCGAAAGACAAAATGGCGTGATGAAAGGGTATGAATTAATAAAGCAAGAGCAAAAGTTATTTCGTACCTTCCCAGAGCAAAGAATCAAGCGTCTAATACCCTCTTCGCGATCTGAGTGATAATTTTGGTCTTTAATCAAGCGTTTAAACCTGGTTCCTTGTTTATCAAAACCTGCATGGCCTTCAACATCATCGAACTCGGACAAATTAGATTTGCAGTCCTTGTGACGGAGTAAGTTCTTTGGCGACATCACAATGAGAGGTTTACGGAATTCCCTATGTATCTGTAGCATTAAAAGGCGATGTGAGAAAACATGAACTTCTTTAGTAGCAAACAGCTAAAAAAAAAAAAAAATCATATATCTACCTGGCGCCGCAAAACATGGAAATAATTCGCTGGTGTAGTCACGTTAACGACCTGCCAATTGCATTCTTGAATCTGTTTCCTCAGTGTTGGGTCCATCTCAGGGATAACATACGGGTTATCATCGCTCATCTGTAATGGAACATGGAAGGTCAAATTTACATGGCTGAATCGAAACAAATTAAGTACCCGAAGTCAAAGAGAATGTGATGTCAGTTTTGAAAGGTGGAAAATAACAGAATATGCAACATTCACAAAAATACAAGTTTTCAGTTTAGCATCAGAACAATTAACCAAATCAATTCAACTGGCATGAATTTAGTTGAAAACCAAAATGTGTTATCCCTGGAGATCTCAATAGAGATAAAGAACAGATCTCTCTGATGTATTTTTCCTCAACAGCTGAAAGAAGCACCAAACTCAGAAAGTCACTAAGGCAAGCAAGCTTTAAGAGAATAAATTACAAAGAGGGAAGGAAGAAAGTTCATTTCCAGGCAATGTTTTACATGTGTGAGAGTTTGTGACATAAAAGAAGAAAATTCAACCACATAAATTGCAGAATAATAGAGATAAAAATAAAAAATTAATTTTAAAAAAAAAAAAAAAAAAAAAGCAAAGACAATACCTGAAGATAGCGCTCCAAGCGCGCACTCGAGTGCTCTGGGCCTTGCCCATCATACCCGTGAGGCAGGAGGACAACTAAGCCAGTTTGACGCAGCCATTTGGCCTCCCCACTGCTCAGGAATTGGTCAAATATCACTTGAGCACCATTGGCGAAATCACCAAACTGGGCTTCCCACAGCACCAGAGAATTGGGATTTTCCATGGAATAACCTATTTCAAATCCCAAAACTCCAAACTCTGACAACGAGCTGCATAGGCCAAACATTTATCACAAAACTTACCCAAAATAATACAAAGTTCTCAAAGTAGAATGGGATCCTTCTAGAAGCCAAAGTATTTCTATATGCATGAATAAGGGAATGACACTATGTATCAGAATATTAGTAGAGAAAGAATGATAATGCAACCGTACAAGTAATTTATATCCAGCAATCGGTCAACATGATGAACAAATTCAGTCTTAGCCTTCAGAGGAATGTAGCTTATGGCTTAAAGAGCAATAGAGATCTCGACATAGGTACAAATTAATCAGACCAAACATTAAAGGTATCTAAACAAAGGTAGCACCACCTTTACTACATTTATGTGTGTAACATACAATGGATCGCATTGATTAGGATGATAAAGTTAAATTTTAAGAGGATTTAAGTTTTGAATAAAACATGTCCTTCCAAGAACATATTCCCCATTTCTTTCCATCAACAGCCAAACAATGACTTGCCCCCACTGACCAGTTAAAAGCAGAAACTGCCATATTCAGTTGATGAAATAGCATGAATATTATATTTTTTAATCAGGAAACAATAGTGCTGGGACACAATGCTATAGACTGCATGTTCATGAGTTTCATATATTATTAACACATCTGAATCAACTGAAAGCTTTTGAGCAGATGATATGGATCATCTTTAAGAGACACATCAATATACATATATAATTTCCATATTAACTTGTATTTCCCTGAGTTAATTATCAGAACACCCACACTCACACAGAAGTTGAGCTCCAAACCACAGATAACCTGAGTTTGATGTTTCATATATATAAGCTGGTGCACGAAGGCTTCGAAAAATACCTGTTGCTCACAGTAAACATCTCCTCATTTTGGTTCATGGTAACATGATCCAGGGGGCAGTATCTTTCTCCTGTTTCCTGATCATGAATAACAGAATGCCTATGGCTGAAAGTACCTCGCTCAACATCCTGCCCACTCAGCCTGACATGATTTCCCTCCACAACCAAAGTTGCAAAAGCGAGAGCTTCACCAACTGCCCAGTCAATACCCTCCCCTGTCTCAATCATTTTTGCACGGTCTTCAAAAATCCTCTTAACAGCTCTATGAGGTTTGAAATTTTCTGGAAGCCTAGTAATAGCCCTGCCAACATTCTTTAATATTTCTGGATTGACCCTGCACAACAGATTGTTCAGTGTCCAAAATCCAATGAGCAGTAATGAACTAGATATTGAACTAGTGAGTTGATTGTTACCCAGTGTTACGGATACGTGAAAGCTGTTCAGGAGATTTGAATCCAGCCCAATAAGCTGAAAGCCAGTCCCTTCTTTGAGGTACATAGTCTTTGCTGGCCAGGAACTCTTCATTGAGAATTGACGTCACTTTGTTGTTTACCTGATCAATGTCTTCTTTTGTGACGTGACCAGATTCTAGAAGTTTCTTCTGGTAGATCTCAAGTGCTGAAGGATGATTCCTTATAACCTAAAAAAAGGAACAGCCTGGAAGTTAGACAGGTTTAAGAAAAAAATAGTAATAATCTACATTTTGCGAAAAAAATAATTTAGGGGAAAGAAAGGAACGATTGGACTCTATTGAAAAAAAAGCCTGTTCACAAGAATAAAAGAAGGTGAGTTATTGTACATGCCTTGTACATTTTAGGTTGAGTGAAGGATGGCTCGTCAATCTCGTTGTGCCCAAAACGACGATAGCATACAATATCGACCACAACATCAGTATGGAACGTTTGACGCCATTCAGCAGCAAGTTCACAGGCATGAACAACAGCCTCTACATCATCACCATTGACATGAAAAATAGGAGCACTCAGAGCTTTCGCAACGTCAGTACAATACTGGGAAGATCTTCCCGATTTCGGGTCAGTAGTGAAAGCCACTTGATTGTTCACAACGATGTGAATGGTCCCACCAGTAGTGTAATTCGGGAGAGCACTGAGATGCAAGGTCTCGTAAACAACACCTTGACCGGCAAAACTACCATCACCATGAATCAAAATACCCATGTTTTTCGTCCTTTTGGTGTCATTAGAATAATATTGCTTAGCTCTAGTCTTCCCAACCACAACTGGGTCCACTGCTTCCAAGTGGCTGGGATTTGCAACTAACGACAAGTGAATTCTCTTACCACCCCTCGTTGGCCGATCGTAAGAAGTTCCCAGATGATACTTAACATCACCAGTTCCCGTGTAAAGCCCAACCTCATCCACAGGTTTTGTGCCACCACTAAACTCGCTAAATATCTGCCTCAAAGGTTTTCGGACAACATTACCAAGAACATTCAGCCTACCTCTGTGCGACATCCCAATGACTATGCTCTCAACCCCAAGATCTGCTGCTCTGTCAAACATCTCCTTCATACCAGGAATCAAAGTCTCACAACCTTCAAGCCCAAACCTTTTGGCTGCAGTCCACTTGGCTGCCAAGAAGTTCTCAAATTGGGTGCTCCAAATAAGCCGGTCAAGGATCACCTCACGCCTCTCTCGACTGTACTGAGTCGGAGTAGGAGTCTCGATTTTGTCTCTTAACCAGTTACACTTTTCGTGATCGGCAATATGCATGTACTCATACCCGATATTTCCACAGTAAGCTTGTTCAAGCCTCGTCAATATCGCACGCAAGGTTTGAACGGGACGATTCTCAGACAAGAACCCAGCCATTCTCCAAACACCGACAAAGAACTCTCTGTCAAGATCAGCTTCCGAAAACCCATGAAGTGCTGGATCCAAATCATCAGGAACAGATCTCTTCTCCAAACCTAGAGGATCTAATGTGGCCTTCATGTGACCATAAACCTGGTAAGCTCTCACGAGCAACAAAAGGCGCATGCTCTCTTGAATCGTTTGACCAGAGATTCCAGGAGAAGTGGTGGCCTGGCCAACAAAGTTTCTGAAAAAATTGTCCCATGATTCATCCACACTATTGGGATCTTGCTCCCAGGCTCTCTGTAGCTCCTCGAGATAAACACTGCTTGTGCCATCTAAAAAGCTATCAGTCAGCCGGGAGAGTGGGACAGGACGTGGAACGGGTGCCGATTGAGCCTTTGACCGGAAAACAGTCGTGTGAAAGTATCTATTTTGTGTAGAAGGCCCGACATAAGATCTACTTTGTGATAAAGCTCGTCTAACGGCAAGCTTTGACAAATTAGACCCAGCTCTAAACCACGTCATTTCTATTTTACCTAATCAAGGAAGTAAAACTGCAGCTGAAAAAACCCACGCTTTTACGAACAAATCAAGCCCTTTGAACTGTTGCTATTCCTTCCAGAAAACCTAATCAAACAAAAAGGAGACTGATTAAAGCATTTGAAAATCAAATCTGAGAAATAAATTAATTTCGTTGAACTAGAAGAAATGTCATCAGCACACGTATGATACAGAGCAGCTTCGACTGCAAAAGCATACAAGAGTAGTGATAATATTCACACAAACAATTTTTGGTTTTTTTTCATAATTCCCAACTCCAAAGAAAAAGGATCGNTAAAAAAAAAAAAAAATAGGTGCAGAAAATCGAAGATTATGTACACGAAAAGAAACATCTTTGGAAGTAAATAAATCAGAGGCACAATAAGATCAAGAGCTCGACAGCATAAAATACGAACAATTCATACATTAGATTCGTCAAGACCAAACACTCGTGATCATATGAATGAGTAGAAAAAGGGGACGACGAACTTACATTCATGTTGAAAATGTACGCTGCGAAATGCGAATAATGTAGAAGTGTAGAGATTTGAGGATAATTTTATTCGTTGTGTGAATTAGGTACCTGTCTCAGAACTCGCGTTAGCCCTTTCATCAAGAAAAACATTGGCACGCTATGGGCTTAGCCCATTAGTTTATGTTAAAATATTTCTGGGTTGGGCCAATTAGAGGACGAGATAATGATGTCTTATGACTAGTTATTTAGTTTATTTATTTATTTACAAGTCATTATAGGATGCTTGGATACAAATTTATCTAAGAAAATTTCAATCATTTTTAACTCAACTACTTTTTTTAACTCAATCACACTATCGTTAATATTATCAATATAATTAAAGAATATCAACCAATCATTCTTATACATCACATAAACTTTAATTCATTATTCATTCACTCACATAATTTTAACTAACCATCACTTTAAACCATCGATCTTCTACTTTTACATCAAATCAACTTTAATTATTTTATTTTAAATATTATTTTAATATACCCATTAACAACTAATCATACACTTTTTTCAAAATTAACCAAACCAAATAAAAAATCCAAACAAATCTAAAATTTTTTATATCAAGCATTATATCTTTATTTTTGGTTTGAGAAAATTATATCCCTGACCACCACTTAACGTTTTTCTAAATTTTACCGTTGTTCTACTTTTATTTGCAAACCTTCGAATGTTTGATTAATATTTAATTAATAATTGATCTTTATATTTAGTTCTCATAACAATTCTACTTTCTCTCATTCATTTTTCGTCTCCCTTATCTCTTTATTTATTCTATATCTATTTAATCTCACAAAGGNTTTCTGGATTTTTTCTCAAATCGAAGACCACTCTCCCCAATCCCCCTTTTGACAAGCGGCGTCTGAGAAGGGTCGTGACTGTTGTGACCATTTTTGTTACGTTTTTCTATATTATTTTGTCGTTCATTTTCCCCCGTTTTAGGTCTATTTGTTAGTTCATTTTATAGTTTATTGTGTGTTTTGTTCTATTTTGGCTTTTTATATGTTTTTCGTGTATTTTGTCGTTTTTCTACATTTTTCTTCTTGTTTTTAGTGTGCAGGTTGGAAGCCCCGTGAGGAATCGATTTAGCTCGAAAATGGGTCGGAAAATCATGTTTTGACAGATGGATTTCTTAGCTACACATAGGAAAAAGCGAAATCCAATTTTGAGTTCGGACGAGTCCGGACGGGCCCAATATGCAAATTCGTGCATGGAAGCCGTCAACATGGAGTCAAAAGCTTTGGGCGAATAAGTTTTGAAGAAGAAGTTGAATTTGAGAATACAAATGCATAGAGGGCTTCGTTGGCTACATGTAGAAAAAAAACGGAATCGAATTCCGAGTTCGAAAGAGCTCGAACGAGCCTAAAACGTGAAGCCGCGCATGCAGTCGCGAGTAAAGCCGCGAGTCGCGAGAAGTACCGCGAGAAGCAACAGTTTTTCTGCACGTGAAAGTCGCGGCCGCGGAGCATGTCGCGGCCGCGTAAATTGTTGTAGCACCGCTAGGTATGGGATAGCACCGCTAGGTAAGGGCTAGCGCTGCTAGCCCCCCCTAGCGCCGCTAGCACACCCCTACTGGCGCTAGCCCCTGTTGGCAGACAACTTCTTTTTCTTTCCCTCAAACTCCAGCCTGTTTTGATGGTGCTCGAAAGTGGGGAGCCTTGGACCAATATTTTCAGCTGAAAACCTGGTTGTCGTGTTGGAAAAGAGTCCACTACTCATGGTCTTCCATTTCTTCTACAAAAGGGATCATCATCATCACCAAAAATCACCTTTGATGCATTGAACCAAGGGGGTTCTCCCCCATTTTTTCCTTCTCAATTTTTCCATTTCTCCCTCTCTTTCTTCTTGTGTTTTCTTTAATATGTCTTTTGGATGAAGCTTGTATTTGAAATCAACACTTGGAGATTGATATGTAAGTTTAATTTCTCTTTGAATTAATTCATGCATAATGGTTAATTTAGGAAAAATACTTTGTTGTGTTGAATCAATTATGAGTAGCCAATCCTCTAGCTAGGGTTAAGGGATAATCATTCCGATTTGTTCTCGTTTACGTGCATGACGATAGCTCAATCTTGACGAGTTGTTTTAATTTGGAATTGATAAAATCATACTCGATAAATGGTTATAACCTAAGAGTAACACTTAGGTTAATTATTGATATAATCAAAGGGTGACACTTTGATTTGTGATTGAATATTTAGTTGTTGAGTTAGAGTTTGTTAATTCTACGAATTGCGACTTTTAGAACCGAAAGGGGAGGAGTCGTAGAGATAATCGATCTCAAAACCGAGAGGGGAGAAATTGGTGGAATTTGGCTCGTTTAGAGTAGACATGTTCGGAGACGTATTGTCTATGTGTTAATTGTTTCGTTAATTCGCTCATTTATGTTTATCAGCGTGTTCGGAGACGTATTGAGTTTAAACCGCTAAATGAGTTAATTAGTCGAATCTTTTAACCGAGTTATTGATTGCCGTTAAATGTGTGTAGAATCGGAAGCGATTATTCCCGATACCCTAAGTCGTTTATCTTTTTGTCGTTTATATTTTTAGGTAGATTATCGTTTTATGTTATTTCTTAGTTCATAAATCTCCAACCCTATTATTGATTAGAATGTTTAGGATTTATTTTGCTTTTATGTCTTATCGATACCACTTCTAAATTTCGAACCGCCTTCCTCGAGAGATCGACCCGGGAAACGAATCATTCGATTCGGTGCTCGGTAAAATAAAAACAATTTGCTACAATAGTGACCAGGTAAGAGCCGCGACCGGAGGTTTGTATGGCGGGTAACTACGGCTAACGACGGCGGATCAAAGATCAACGGTTTTGATGCTTCTCGACGACCCAACTTCTATCTTTACTAGCTATGGCGGGTAGCGACGACGGATCGAATATTACAACGTTTGTCTAGCTACCATGGGACGAGCCTAGTGATTTCGAAATCGAGATTGATTGGCAAAAGAATAGGTTCTGATATAGGACTTGATATTTTTTTAGGTTTATTATTGTAGTTTTATCTTCACGTATGGTTGGTTTTGGCTCAATAGAAAATGATTGATGATGTTTCAGCTGATGATGTTTTTTTAGGTTTATGTATGATTAACGATTGATAATGTTTCAGCTTTTTGAGAAATTTTTATGTTTGATTTATTATGTTGTGGGATATGTCACGTTTATATATATATATATATATATATATATATATATATATATATAGGGGTTGGTTCAAATAAAAACTAGTGCTGGTGTGAGAACCGTGAGAACCGTTTTTGATGCTATTTTTAATTGTGTATGATGCTATTTTTCATATTAGATGATGCTATCATTTTTACAAGTGCTACCAGAAATTGTGTTGCTATTTTTAATAAAATTCATCCTAGTTAAAAATAGCATCAAACACAATCAATCATAGCATTACACACAAATAAAAATAGCGGTTCTCACGGTTCTCACACTAAGACTTGGTTCTCATTTGAACCACATCCTACATATATATATACATATATATATATATATATATATATATATATTTATATTTCAGTATATGTTCCCGTAAGCACAATTGGTAGTATATATTTAGTATATATTTTCGTTGTCCGTGCATCGTGTTTTTCTCATCTGGCCCGTGCTTCATTTGATTATCATATACTCTACATATACTAAAATAATTTATTAAAATAATTATTATGATCAGTTTATGATACGTATAGGATAGGTATATACTGAACAAAAATTCAAATGTCACAATTGTGGTTAGATAAAAATATTATGTAAATAAAAATTCAAGTTATATACTGAATAGATACTGATTAAAAACACAATATATATTGTCTATTAAAAACTATGAGAACTGAAAACCCACAATCTGTGCAATTTAAGGGGGAGGCGGTTACACTTTATTTGGTAACTGAAAATCTCATAATTTAGTATATATCTATAATAAATTAGTATGGAATTGGTAAAGGTGCAAATAAAGTTTGCTCGATGGTAAAATTATAATTTTTTTCCAAATCACATGGTATAAATAAAATTTCGCCGTTTTGTTTGGCTAAAAGACGACTCTATAATACATTAAAAAACAATTTCCAAAAACATGTTAATTCAAAACAATCTCATTTATATGTATAAATATCTTTTCTATTTAAAATCTATCTTCTTTTTCTTCTATGAATTGTTTTCAGATTATTTTAAGTTTATGTTAGATTTATTATATTTTCTCTATAATTTATTGAAATTAAATTTGAAACTTTTGGTTTATCTTAAATTTCTTTTCCATTTTTTTTACTAAATCACGAAAAAAAAAAAACAAATAGACAAAAAAATCATATATAAAATAAATATGAATCTAAAGCACAAATAAGAAAAAAAAAAAATCATTAACTATAGTGGATCGATAAACATCAATTTACTCCCAAAATTGTTTAAACAGAAATATATCACATACTAAAAAACAAACCAAACATAAAATGAATATGAAATCCTTCTTTCTCCCGAGTTTACATCAAGTATATACACAACATAATAAAAATATAATACCGGCGATGGGATCTGCAACACTGTGGGTGGTACGCCCAGCGAGCATCATGATCTCCATGTCCTTGTCAATCGACAGATTGTCGAACACCATGACCAAACCCGCACATAATTTGGTTATCTAGTTGGTTTATGTCTCGTCTGGGTCTCGAGTTGCTAAAAATTTATCTCCAAATTTTCTGATCGAGTTGAAAAAAATGAAAAACAAATAAATATTAAGAAATTAAACCGACGAAATAATAATCAGTCCAATTTGTTTAGCACTTACTATCTTAAATGAACTCACTGGGACAAGGGATCCGACGTGAATTCTCATTCTTGGGCAAAAATTAAAAGTCGTTGTTTCAAAATCAAGGAAAATTGAGCAAAATTTAAATCAAAATCCAACAACTCACAGATCTGAGATTCAAATATCAATCAATGAGACTCCCCAACAAAAAAAAAAAAAAAAGCAAATCAAAATTAATGAAACACTAATCAGTAAGTACACCTTAGGATTTGGAAAATTTACTACACCTTTCCTACTACATGCGTTGCGCCCCTATGGGTTATATGTCGAGCCTCAAAGCAGCAAGCGGTGAACAATAGAGGAAGGAGTCCGAGAAGTGGTGGTTCTGTTCCTGGGTATATTGTCATCAATCGCGATCAAGAAGCTGTTGATCGTATGTTGTACAATGGTTATTTCTTGGATAATCTGTTGTACAATGAGACCATGTTCCATAAGAGATACCGAATGTCTCGCTCATTGTTCCTTAGAGTTTCTGATACAATCAAAGATCATCATAACTACTTCTAGTGAGAGGATAGTGCAGGTAAACTTGGATTATCTACAATATCGAAAATGATTGTTTCTTTTTCAGGTTGGCATATTGTGTTCTAGTAAATACTACAAACGAGTATGTCGAAATTGGAGAGTCTACTGCAATTGAAAGCATGAAAAAGTTTTGTCAAGCAGCGAGCGTTATTTGAAAAGACCCACATCTATTGATATTTCTAGGATTCTTTGTATTGTTCAAAAACATGGTTTTTCAGGAACGTTCGAGAGTATAGACTGCATGCACTGAGAGTGGAAAAATTGTTCTACGGCGTGGGTTGGTAATATGCAGGTATTATTCTTGAAGCTGCATTGAATTAAGATAATTGGATATGACATGCTTCTTTTGGTTTTCTTAGCTCTAATAACGATATCGACCTATTAGAGTCAACTCATATTTTCTCGAATATAACTCATCCAGCTCATTATGTAATTCAAGAAAAGAATATAATATGGATATTTTTTAGTTGATAGCTATATCCAAAATGCTCTACTATTGTGCAAATATTCATGAGCGACATGGTCCACAAGAAAAAATATTTTGCAAATTCTTTTGCAATGAAACAAGAAGAATACAGAATATATGTTGAACGTGCATTGAGAGCTCTTCAGGCACGTTTTTGTTAGAGTAGGATACCCGGCGTTCCAATCAAATTGGACGTATTCTACTTGTAAATACAATCTATTGGAATTATATTAATTAAAAGGCATTACTTTATTTTAAGAGTAAGCATTTATCCTATATTTGCACTTAAGATAAAATCCCTAGATCACATATAGCTATAAGGTATGGTTGCGCATAGAGATGGTGATCATGGAACATACCTTGAAAGCTGTGATCTTAAACACAGTTCCAAGTCGTTGGATGTTTCGAGATGGGATATCGAATAAATCCGAAAAAGACTTGCACATATGATGTATACTTGTTGGATAAGAATGTTGCATTCCATCAACATTAGCGTGGGACGCAAATACATATATGTGGGTGCTTGTTAGAGAACAAGTTCACTGAACATGACCGTATGAAAATTCTTAATGAAAGTTTATCATGTCGAATAAGAATTTTCATGTTACAATAGTACATGACTAATCATTAGACTTGAGGCACGATGGTAACTTTGTGCATATTATATTTTACTTTGATTTATCCTTTTGGTTGCTAGCACAATCGTATAAAGGGATATTTTGGGTGTTATATTAATATGTATGGAAGTTTGTCAGTGGCCAACAAAGGATTCGACACTTATGAAGATAAGTGAATTTCCTATGTGTTTCATAGTTAGTAATTCAAAGTCCTTGGCCAAGGCAGGGTGAATAGAGATTCATACACGAATTACTAAACTTGAAATAGAATCATAGTTATTAAATCAATTTGGGTTTCGACAAAATCATACCCAAGATTTAATCGGGAAATTGGATGTCGAAAGGATTTTACATGTATGGACTTGTAATTGAAATAGGTTTACTCGCTATTCACTTAATACTAGATTCATGCTACTTGCTAGATGTTACCATGATATGTGGATTCTTGAATTAAGGAGTTAATTCATGAATAAGAGTTAATTTGATTAACTCAAATTACAAATAGTTGTAAGCCCACTACTAGTATTAATTGTGAACCTAAAAGGTCACACCTAAATTTGAATGAAGGTAAAATTCAAATAGTAATTCTAAAGAGTAGAATTAATTGACAAATCTAATTTGATTAGATGTCAATTAAAAGAATATATTAAAATAATCAATTGGATTGATTAATTGAATTTTGGATATTAATTTAGTAATTAATGGAATTACTAATTAATAGTTGGAATTTAAAATTAGATTTTAAATTTCAAATCCAAATAATAATAAGATTATTAAATGAGGAAATGGAAGAAAAGATTAAAATAATAAAGTCTTGAAAGATGCTTTCAAGAATTATTATTTTATTATTTTATCTTTAATATGATTAAAGATTAAATATTAATAAGAATAAATTAATTATGGTGGTTTAAAGTTGTTAACCACTTCACATAATTAATCTTATTTTTATTAATAGAATATTGGGTGGGGAATAGTCTTATTCAAGACTTAATATTTTATGAAAATATTCTTGAAGACTTTTTATATTTTATGAAAATATTCTACCCAATATTATTATTTTATACTAAAATGTTTAGTATAAATATGGACATATTTGATGTTCAAATTTGCTAAGTTCTTCCAAGAGATATTGAGCTTAAGAGTTGAGCTAAGAATAACATTCAAGTGTTGAGTGATAAAACAAGAAAGAGTTCTTGTAAAATTTCCTCATATATATTTATATTCCATACTTATTGAAAAACCGAGTAGTTTCTACTAGCGAAGAAACTATTGTCGGAACCGGATTTCAAAAGATGGATACTCTTAGAGGGAAGACATTTGGATTCCTAAAGCGAGTAACATCAAGGAGTGGACGTTACCAAACCGGGAATTGATTTCTTCATACATCATCGTTTTTGAAGGAGTTCAAGAATAAAGGTAAATTTTGAATTTACTTACAACAAATCAAAATTTGTATTATTACATGTTTTTAAATGATGACGATCTATGCAATCGCTATATGTACGTATGGGTTGAGTATTTATACGATAAATACTTGTTTTTGAAACATAATTTTCCGTTGCTTATAACCCGTATGGTACAGGCGAACCCAACAGTTTTGTCATCGTAGAAGGACCAATATAATTGAAAGAAAAAAACTTCAACATAATATAATAAGTATATATATTCTTGTACAACATGATTATCGAGGATGAACGTGACCTAAGTGCACCAATTGAAATTAAGATGGAAATGACGCTGCTGGAGGTCGAAATGACGATAGATGAAAATACTCTATTTCAAAAATTCATATCTCAGTACAACAAAGTCAGAAATAAAGATGTTCACATTTTGTATAATCATTTGTGGAGGAATACACTAATTCCGAGACTTGAAAGACGAATTGTATGAATGATTTTTCTTATGTACGTCTTAATGTATTTTTTTAGATCGTGTTGTGTAATTTTTTTGTCTGAATATTTATTTTTATGTTTATCATGGGACGAATAGTTATTTTATAATTATTATTATTACATATTTTTCTAAACAAATTTAAAACAATAGTGTGGTCGAATTTGTGAAGTTGTGAAATATGTGAGTAATGTAATATTGAAAAGTTGTAAAAAAATGTTGGAAAATAAAATATTCTGATAATATTTTTTGAGTTTTTACAATGTTTTTTTTTTTCAGTTAGATATGAATTATTATTTAACGTGAATTGTTCACGATTGACTTTTTGCATTGTAAATAAATATAATCATAATGCCATTGGTTTGCACTCGGCATTAATATTTTGGCACATGTAAATTGCTGTTTCTGACTTGTAAAAGCTGCCCAATTACGACCGCGTTTGAGCTTTCTCACTACCTCTGTCAACCTCTTCAAAACTCCTCAAATTATAACCAAAAAATAAAAAAAGCGTAAAAAGAATATGTTGTGTTGCCAATGTCCATACGCCAAAGCCAGATACATGACAGTTATTACTGTTATAATATTCACAAATACTCGCTTTTACCTATTTTCTTTTTTCAACACAAAAGAACAATTTTAAATACTTTATTTTACACAAACCCAAACCAAACGCGGATTTGTTCTTTCCTTTTACAATTCCACAAAGGAAACCCCTTTCCTCCACTTGTTCTCCACTTCCCATTGTTCATATACAAATACAGCACACCACACCACACCCAAACCAAATTCATTCCCCTAAATTCATTCTTCACATTCCCCAATTGTTTTCCCAAATTTTACTTCACGAACCCAATTGGCCCAAATTCACTCCAGCAACAATGGCGGAAATCAGAGCTGCGGACGAGTACGGAGATGGGGTTTCCTGGTTCAGGGGCTCCATCATCGGAAAAGGAGCTTTCGGGACTGTCTATTTAGCCACTCTCAAGAACCCCACATCAAAATACAGCTCCTTCCCCTCACTAATGGCGGTCAAATCGGCCGAGGTTTCTCTTTCCGGCTCGATTCAGAAAGAAAGGGAAATTCTCGGCAACCTCAAGGGCTGTCCCTCCATAATCAAATGCTTCGGCGAGGAGACGACAGTCAGCCCTAACGGCGCCATGGTTTACAACCTGCTGCTCGAGTACGGCTCCGGCGGAACCCTAGCCGGCCGGATCAGGACATCCAACGGCGGCCAGGGGCTGCCGGAGCACGAGGTCAGGTCCTTTACGCGGTCAATTCTAAAAGGTCTGAGCCACATCCACGGGCTTGGCTACGTCCACTGCGACTTAAAGCCCAGCAACATACTTCTCGTGAACAGAGGCCGCCAGTTCCGGGCCAAAATTGGGGATTTCGGGCTGGCCAGGCGAGCCGGGCTTTGCCAGAAGAGGAAACTCGGGCCCTACTTGCGGGGCACGCCCACGTACCTTTCCCCCGAGGCCGTGCTCGAAAACGAGCAGGAAGGGCCAAGCGATGTGTGGGCCCTCGGCTGCATCGTGCTCGAGATGCTGACCGGAAAACCTCCGTGGGCCTCGCCGGAAAACGAGCCGAGTGCTCGGGAGATTATTGCAAGAGTCGGGGTTGGCCGGGAAGTGCCTAGGGTTTCGGGTGGGCTTTCGAAGGAGGCCCGTGATTTTCTAAAGGGTTGTTTTGTTCGGAGGCCCGAGTTTCGACTGACGGCTGAGATGCTATTGAATCACCCGTTTGTGGATTGTGAGGATTGTGAGGAAGTTGATGAGGTGGAGGATGTGGATGAGTTTGAGTCGATTTTGTTTGTCTCTGATAGTGATGATGAGTTGGTTACTTTCGACTCGAGTGGTTATTGGTCGGGAGATGAAAATGAGATCATTTTGTCGGGTATTTCGGAGGAAAGGGAGTTGGGAGTTATGGAAAATGGAGGATTAAGGGGCTCTGATGTTGATGTTGATGTCGAGTTTGGTCGGCCGAAGAAGAAGTTGAAAGAGATCGCGAGTCGAGTTTATCCGGTTAGTTTTAAGGTGCCTGCAGGTGTTTAGGGAGAAAAAATTTGTCGACATTTAATTGATGGATTAAATTTTGATGTTGAGAAAGCTGTAGCTAGGTTTGGCATTCTTTAGAGGGCCTTTGTTGTGGGCTATACTATAGGCTTTTTATGTAACACTAAAGAGAAGGTTGGAATTAGCTTGATTCTTTTATGACTGATTTCTTTGAGTTTTCTTGCTCATTTCAGATTCATGAGAAATGGTTGTATTACCATTTTGTTTGGAGAGAATTATTTTGAGAATTAGCATTGAGTTCAATATCTTGGATGCATTTGATTGAGTTCAATATCTTTTTTATTTTATTGGGGCATTGTTTTAACCATTTTGTCTTGAATCTCTCTCAATATTCCTTATGATACATATTGTTTCACGGGTTCACAATATCTTTTTTATGCATCCTGATTCCTGCATACACTTTGACAAAATTTGAGTTTGTTATCTTCAAAAGTAGTCTCTATAATTAAAGAGCTTGCATACAATAAGTGACCCCCTTTTGACAAATTCTTAAATGATCAACAAATGGAATTTGTACTGTTCCATATTAATGGTAAGACTCTACTAAAACTTTAGAAATATTCATCTATAAATTTCTCTCTTTTGCCTCCACCAGACGATAAGGAGGTTGAAGAGGGAGATTATTTCAAGTCCGAGAGGATTACCTATATCTCGTATTTAATTTTTTTCTCTAAAGAGAGTTGAAGATGAAGATATAGGGCGGTTTGTGATGTGCTTCTGCACTTGAACCGGCCTCCCTCCAACCCTCGACCGCTCCAAGACCTGCAAAGACGCCGGGAGGTGCTCCCGGCGGTAAACCTCCGACGCTCAAGTCAGTAAGAGATCAAAGATAGAAGGAAGCTGTGTATAGAATTTAGGGTTTTTAGATTGATTACCCTTACCTCTTCCCATGGTTTACCTATTTATATGAAGTTATTAGCTTTCCCAACACGCTTTGTTCTTCCTCTGTTAGATCGTTTATTCTATTTTGATCCTGACGCTACGCGTGTCCCTTATAAACCGTTCTTCGTAACTGCTGCATCTGCTCAGCCCCTAGCCTAATTCTAGACTACCGTCTTCCGTGCTCCTGGACTAGCTAAATTGCTCAGTAATCCGAGCAAGCTATTATCCGTCCACCACGTTACACCTTTATTTAGACTGCCCCCTTAGCCGAGCTGATTAACGCCGAGCTAATTAGGGCCGAGCTGCTCATTAGTTGAGCTCCTTATGTCAAGCTGATTCCAAACTTCACTAGCTTCGGTTTGTTTAAACCGAACAAGTTTCTTCCGGTTCACCGAGCTAATATTACGTGTTATATCAGTTTGGGATGAGATTTCACATTTCACCAATTTGGCCCCGTTTGGTAGATAGCGGATTGAAGATAAATTAGCGGATTGGACTTAATTGAGAGGTTTGACCCGTCAAATCCGCTATTGAGCTTGTTTGGTAAATAGCTTATTTGATAAGCTTTTTGGGCCCAAAACTCTAATTTAGAAAAAGCTCATTAGAGCAGCTCTTTGGGATAGAGGATTCACAATTGACAGGTTTTATTTAGAACTTTTTAATTTGTCTTATTTATTTTACAATCTACATTGGTTTATAAAGCTAATAAATAATAATATGTCATCCATATAATTAATTTATCTAGAAAAATGTAAAATTCATAACTTCTTCATCAAGTGTTAGTAAATTTAAAAATATATATATATATATATATTTATAAATTACCAATTAAATAATATTAAATGTTTTAATATATTATTATTAAAAGAATACACCCTAAATAATAAATGTCTTTATTGGTCATTTTGCAATATCATACAGCTATAAGCTTTCAGCTATTTACCAAATACTTATTTAAAAACCGCTAATGCAATTCACTGGTCAAATCAGCTAATATAATCTGTTATTCGCTATCCGCTGATACAATCCGCTATCTGCTGATCACGAAACAATGTTTAATTTCATTGGATTAATACATGTCAATTCATCAATAAAAAAAAGGAAAAAAATTAAAACATGATTTTCTAACAAATAATATTTTCCCGTTTAAGGGGCTCTAGCATTAAACGTTCAGTAATCTGGATTGGAGAAAAATCGAAGTTAGTTTTTTTTGGCAATGCTTTCCAATCTTATTCTATTTACTGAATTTGCTCCGGTTATGGCTACTGCCAATAGCCCTTAGTTGAGAATTGGACGTGTAAAGCATATGGAGGAGAACTTATTATGGTAAAAGGTCAATTACATCGAGCCAAGAAACGAGCTCTCACTAGTTGATATATAGATACTCATCTTGATTGAGCCCTATTTTTTTCACAATGAAAGACACTAACATTAACACAACTCCTATCCCCTGAGGTTCTGTTGTAACCCAGTTATCTCCTACACTAATTTTGTGCACACTGTTCTTAGAAGGCTTTTTTGTTTTTTGTTTTTTTTGTCACAAAATAAAGAAAAATGGGGGTGATAAAATCTCCAAGACTTTTTTTAGCTAGAAATTGTAGAAGATCCACCCAAACCTCTACAATTCCACACTCAAGCTAACATTTATCACCTTGTGGCCAATCAAGGCTAACCTCCTCCACCGTTGCTTCTGTCAATTTTTGTTTTTTCCCCTTTCCCCTAGTTTCAATAAAAGTTTACTTTTTAAAAAAAAAATGTTTGATTTAATCATTATTTATCACATTGTGTATAAAAAATATTTTCAATAAAAGTAGCATTCGTTTATCCAACATTTTTATAATTTAATTAGCAAAGTTAAAGAATAATCATTATTATATATTTTTGAAAACATTATTAATGGGTCAATTTTTCTAACTATTATCATTATCGATTGATATTTTCTATTTTATAATATATTTCTATTTTTTAGTTTCTCTATTTTTAGAAAAGATAAATATTAAAAAAAAAAAACAAAATCCGGTTACCTTTAGCCTTTAGGGTTAGTTAAAAGAAAAGAATCCTTTCACACAATAGATGACCAATTTTAAAGTTTGACTTTGGCAAGTTGGGATTTCGTATTTTATTCGAGGGTAGATTTTAGATTCGTTTAGGGATGCTCTACTTATGGGCTATGCTAATTCGTGCAATTGAGGCGGAGAACTAGATTGATTCTTTTTTTGACTAATTTATGTGAAATTTGCTACCTCCGGATTCGTCCTTTTCCTTTTTTCTTTAGATCTCATGAATAACTATTTTTAATTGAGTCAAAAAGTTATTTTGTTACTCAAATGATATTATTTTTTTGGTAATCATGTTCAAAGTTAATCATTTGAGTAATTTTTCCTTTAATTTATAGTAATATAAAGAGGTTGTTGGAAAAATACTTTAATAGTAAGTTTGACTCAAATAAATAAATAGTTTGACTTACTATTAATGGAAATTTTGAAAAAAACACATGTACCAAAAAAAATTGAGATTTTTATGGTAACAAATTTGGAGATTTTAATGGTAACAAATTTAATTGAGATATCCCAAAAAAATTGGAGATTTTTATGGTAACAAATTTGGAGATTCCTATACCAAAATTTAATTCATTTTAAATATTAATCCATATGAATCTACTTTTATTGGTAACAAATTTAAATATTGTTATGCCAAAAAATTGAGATTTTGAATTGAGATATTCCAACAATTACGGATTTTTTTCCTATTCAAATTAATGTTGTAAATCAAACAAAAAATTATTCTAAAAATAATGGATGTTATACCAACTATTGATAAACTCCAATCCCATAGGAGATTTCTATGGGATTCTTATGGTTGAGATTCTTATGCCAAAAAATTGAGATTTTGAATTCAGATATCCTTACAATTTCGGATTTTTCCCCTTCAAATTCATGATGTAAATCAAACAAAAAATTATTTCGAGAATAATGGATGTTATACTAAATATTGATAAACTCCAATCCATATGAGATTTTTATGGGTTTCTTATGGTAACAAATTGAAGATTCTTATGGTAACAAATTTGGAGATTCTTATACCAAAATTTAATACATTTTAAATATTAATCCCATAGGAATCTATTTTTATTGGTAACAAATTTGAAAATTCTTATGCCAAAAAGTTGAGATTTTGAATTGAGATATCTCAACAATTACGGATTTTTTTTCCATTCAAATTAATGTTGTAAATCAAACAAATAATTATTCTGAGATAATGGATGCTACACTAAATTAATATCACTGGGCCCACACGTTAATATGAAATTAATTAGATAGATAAATTACGTAAATCTTTCCTAACAAAATGCGTTCCAATATTGTTAACCAATTTAATGGGATTTTCTTAACTAATTTGATAAGATTTTGGTAACCACGGGATTTTGTTAGCTTTTCGTGGAAACACGAATCTTCATTATTGATAAGGTTTGATAAGATTTTGTTTCCAATTTTTTTTTCTGTTTTTTTTTCCTCTCTCGAAAATTTGATAAGGTTTGATAAGATTTTATTTCCTTTTTTTCTCTCTCTCGAAAATTTGAGTCGTGGATTTGAAAAAAATAAATAAATAAAATAAATATATCATATTGATAAAGTTTTAGTGTGGGTATAAAAATCTATTTTGATTTGATTGAACTTTGTTTCATATAAACCTAAGAGAATCAGACGTTTGAAAAAATAAAATATTAGTAGTAAATAATCATACCATATTTGTAAGGTTTGATTTGGAATATTGAGGCATAAAAATCAAATATGATTTGATCAAAATAAAAATATAATTTTTCAATCTATCCAAAAAGTCTTACCAAATTTCATTGTAACAAACTCTATTATTTTTGGCTACATAATCTTCTAAATATTGGTTCGTCCCTCAGAAGTGAATCACGTTCCACATTTTTTTTTTAATTTTTTTAACAAAACCGATAACACATATTTTTAGAAGTCAATCACAATCATAATAAAAAAAATCGAATCGGATCATATTAAATACCTTACGTAAATATTTTTTTTATTTCTTAGACATATGGCACATACACATGACTATATTAACATCACCAACGTTGAACAAAAAGTATTCGACATCCAATATATCCCACAAAACAATTTTTTCTACAAGCTTTTACATCACCATTGAAAATGGCTTCGGATTTTGGAGTAATCAAGGATATCAAAAGATCCAATAAGCCACCAATCAAGCTACGCATAATTAGGATGTTCCAACGAGTTGAAGATGTACGCAATTACCGAAATGTTCTTGAGATTATCTTTTGTGATTTTGAGGTAATATATTTATTTAGTATTATTTAAATGCATCATTTTATGCAACATCTTTTATAATTTATTTATTGAAGTATTCATTATGCAATGTTTTAGGGAGGATGAATTACTGGCATAATTCGACCTGTCAATATCCAAAAAAATCATCGGTGATATTGAAGAAGGTGGCGCTTCTATCTTGACAAACTATCAAGTGAAAAGCAATACTAGCATCCATAAATCGACGATAGGTAAAAGGAGGATCATTATCAATGGTCAAACCAAGATTATCAAATGGAGGGGTGATTTATCAAATAGAGAGGTGATTTATCAAATGGATGGGTGATTTCTCTATTTCTAACTTTAATGGATGTTCGTAACATTGATGAAGTCATGTTGTTTGGTACGTTATAATTTTTTTGTTTATTTCTTATTTCGATTTTTTTGTAGATGTTATATGGTATACATTTCAATATGATGCATTTTCTTATATTTTTGTAGATGTTATTGGATTAATTGTTTCCTATTATGTTTTCTTACAACATGACTATAAACAAGAGTCAAGAACAATCATTATCGCATGTGGGCTTCTTTCTTAAGAAACCAGTGTTTAGTCATGGTCAAATTGTATGTTGCTGTCTCCCATGTCACAAACAGAAATGAGTTTGAAAGTCCTAATTTGCGGCGACGATGACATGCCAAAGAATCAAACCATGAACGTTGTATATAAGGAAGTGTTCAATAATATATAGATTTTATTATCGTTGTATTTATTAATTTATTTATTATTAATGGCATGATCTTTCCTTTAGTAAGTAATATATAGATTTTATTATCGTTGTATTTATTAATTAATTTATTATTAATGGCATGATCTTTCCTTTAGTAAGTACTTTGAATTTTAACTGAACATTGCTTTATAAAAGGGACGGAGATAATAAACCCCCGTGCATCGCACGGGACTGTACTAGTTAGTTTAGTCCATTACTAGCGAGAATCCTGTGCGCTGCACGAAGTTTTCGTACTTTAGAATATTTTTTTTAAAACTTTATTTTCACAATATATTAGCATGCTGACCTATTTATATTATTATAAATAATATTTTAATATATATATTTACTTTTTAATATAAAATAATAATAATTTTATATATTTTGGTTCATCATAATACTCAATTATTAATCTATCAAAAAATTTATTATCATATAATGTCGTTATTATTTATAACACTTGTAGAAGTAATATATTTGTTATATAATGATAACTATGTAATGTATAATATTAATATTATTTATTGATGTAATTAATTTAAAAAAATATAAGAAAATTTAATGTTTGGGAGGAATGTGATTATATGTAAGTTGAGATAAAATGAAATGTATCAAAAAAATCTGTTTATGATATTTTCCTTTAAATGTTTGAATGAATTTGAAATTCAAATTACAAATCAACCTCCAGTTATTCAAATAATTTTAAAAAAGTTACCAATTGTAGTAAAATGTACGTGCCAATATATTATAAATATACATGACGTCAGTAATGTTATGAATCTTTAAGTTCCTAAAATATATATTGTTTAGATATGAAATTAATTAACTTATATGTTAAGAAAATATATATAAATATATGTATTGTACGAAATATACACGTGACAAGTTATTATATTTGTTTATATATTGTTTGTATATTTGTTTGTATTGTTTATTATATTTGTATATAAATATATTGTTTATATATTTGTCTGTATTGTACGATAAATTACTATATTTGTTTATATATTGTTTAAATATATATATATATATATATATATATATTGTTTAGATATGAAACTAATTAACCTATATATTAAGATAATATATATAAATATATGTATTGTATGAAATTTTTAACGTGTTTGTTAAAGTTTTTCCCTAAAAAATTCAAAATATATTTAGGCATGTTTTGTTTGAAGTTTGAAATTTAAATATGCATCTATATAACAAATCCTATGATTTATGCTAGCATTAAATGCTACTTGATTTTTTATTAAAAAAAATTAAAAAAACATACCAAAAATGGAATGCAATTAATATTCCCTACTTTTTTGCTTACTATTTTTGAAAATGTTAATTCTTATTATAAATATATAGATTATGTTAGTTGGTATATAAGACACTAATATGGAAAATAGTACTCTATTACTAATCTGCTCTGTATCTCCTCAATCTGGATCTTCATCGCTGAAACGTGTGCGAATGACCTACAAAGCTCAGGATATCAGGAGAGTCAAAGTATACACTATGGCGTTTTAGTTACTACACACATATAATGTTATGATTCCAAAGTAGTATTCCGTATCTGTGCAGACTTATTTATGAACATAAGTTTACCTTTTTCCCACGCCACTTCGATCTTTCCGAATCATCTCAAACAATCTCACTTAAAAGTCGTTAAACATATTACCAAGTATGTTGGCAATACATCGGACTATGGGACTTTTTATTCAGCTGACACTAACTTGAGTTTGGCAGGTTATTGTGATGCAGACTAGGCATGGAACTTAGATGATCGAAAAATCACCTCTGGTGGATATTTTTATATTGGTACAAACCTTATTTCTTGGTTCTACCAGAAGCAAAACTACATTTCGCTTTTGATCGGAATAGCCGAGCACATTGCTGCTGGCAATTGTTCACAATTGATCTGGATAAAGCAAATTCTTTTCGAGTATGGCTTGAAAGTACATTCTAGCTAACTTTTCTATGATAATGTCAGTGGCATTAACATATCCAAAAATCCTGTCCAAAAATCTAGTTGTTTGTTGAGAACTCGAACTATCAATTAATTATTCATTCTTGTATGGTGTTCTAATAAATGCATATGGATGACAAATTATTCTCTTTTTTTCTCTGCGTGACTCGTTCTTCATGTGTCTCACTTAGCACTGTCAAAACGGGCCATGGCCTGCGGGCTGGCCCGTCCGTCCGCCTAAATGGACGGGCTTGGGCCTTTGCTTGGCTAGCCCGTTCAATCGCGGGCCTATTTGGCCCGCCCCGTTTGGCCCGCGGTCTAAAGCGGGCTAGCCCGCGGTCCAGCCCGTTTTTTTATTATTTATTTATTTGTTAATTTTATATTAATAAACTTAGTATTTCTAATTTTACTTCTATAACTATTCATAAAAAAATAAATAAATAAAAATTGGATGACAAATATTTAACATCATTACACATGAAGCCTTACTAGTTTATTAATATACTAGTAAATATAAGGATAAACAAATCAAAAAGTATATGGGAGTGCATAATACCAAAAAACCCGCGGGCGGGCCCATTTGGCCCGCGGGCTAATGAGGGCGGGCAACGGGGCCATGGATTTCCCAGCCCGTAAAAATGCGGGCCACTTTGGCCCACCCCGTTTGAACCGCGGGCTAGCGCGGGCCGGACCGGACCAGCCCGTTTGACACTGCTAGTCTCACTAGTAAGTTAAAAGACTCTATCTAAGTTGACTTCAAAACATGTAAAAGATGTTTGTTCGAAACAATTTTACTCATTAGTTTGTGAAGTGAAGAATTCAACTAATTTGTTGTTGACCTCAATATGTGTAAGTTCAATTTTGCATCATCACAGGAAAACTTCGAGCACTCGTATTCATGTCATAGAACCACAACAATTGGGTACCAAAACACACATGTTCATTTATATATAGTAGAACTTGAAAAACATATACAAACATATTGATCATTTTTTTTTTTCAACGAACTTAATTTTTAGGGCTATGTTTTATAGTTTATTATTGTGATGAATAGCTTATTTTAATAGCTAAGCTATTTTCCTAAACCTATTTTCTACGAACATATAATTGTCTGTGGGGGAATCAAATCTTCCGTACATATGTTATTTGGTGAATAATCAAATCAAATAGCTAATAGTTGCTAACCTACTTTTTAGCAACATTAAGTTGTCTAATAGATCACATGAAAACTGCGGAGAAGGTAACACATTTTGTAATGAGTAAATTGCTAGCCTTGAACTGACAAATAACTTTAAAATCGGGTCAATTAAAGGAATTTCTACATTGACATGCTCCCATGAGATTTGTCCCTATATTCTCCAATTCTCTATTGTGCTTCTTTCCGAGAAATAAAATTACAATTTTATTCCCTAATCTTCCAATTTTCTGTATTCTGATGTGATTCTTTATGGGAATTTGAATCACAATATTATGTAGGTGAATAGTGTTTAGCTGAGTGAGTTAGAAATATTATTTTTTTTAAATAAAATAATAATTTGTTTTATATTTAGGGTGTGATTGGTTCAATAGAGAGGAAGGGAGGAGAGGGATTTTAATGGAAGGAAAAGGAGGGAAGGGGAGGTGATGTAAAATAACTTTACCTTGTTTGGAGAGATTTTGTTGGAGGGGAAGGGAGGAAAAATGATAAACCTTGTTTGGTAAGATAATGAAAGGAGAGGAAAAATAATGTTAAAATAACAAATATATCCTTAATGAAATAAGATAAACAATAAAAAACAATTAAAAGTAAGAACTAAATGGTATTTTCACATCATCTTAAAACATTTCCCCTCCAAATCCCTCCAATTTTGGAGGGGAGGGAAAGTGAGGGAGGGAGGGAGGGAGGGAAATTTACTTATAAATTTCCCTCTCCCTCCCCTCCTAATTTTCCAACCAAACAAGAGAAAAATAAAATTCTCCATCCTCACACCTCACCTCCCCTCCCCTCCCCTCCAAATCCCTCAAACCAAACACTACCTTAGATTACTCAGATCGTCTCAGCTGTGCAAATTGTTATTTGGTTTTAATCTAATTTGTTAATCTTTCTACTTAATTGACAATTGATTAACAGTCTTAATTTTGGAGCTCTTGTTTGCAATTATTCTTATTATTTTATTTTGGTTTTTCATTTGACTTACTATGGCATAGATGTGGCTAATAGTCTAAACTGCATATGAATATTAACCGGAAACATTAGCATGGATATAGTTAAAAAGTGAGAAGCCGAAGGAGAATTCTCAGTCTTAACTCTTAACCAGAGCCACTACATCATTGCAAAGAGTCTGCAATTGCAGTTGGGTGAAAACAGACACTTTAATTTCATTGACAAAGTAACATGAACCAAAAGTGCATCTGCTCTTCACTTTGACACGTAGATGGTGACACATAATATGTTTGCGGCTTCTCATTTTTCTCACCTAAAGAGCACTTTTTTTTATTTATTTCCTCAGAGAATTTGCAAACCCCCAATAAAAATATTGACTTCAATTTCATGGAGGAGGCTTAAAACAATAACCAATTAGGAAATCATACTTGATGCTGACACTACAATATATAATTATACAGTATAAACGTCTTGTTATATTTGTGTGCACATACATAAAATGTTGACTGGGAGTATTTATAAACAAAGCCATAAAAGGAAAATGCGATTACCAGCTCCTGTGAAGAAACTCAATCTCAAGGAAGATATTTTCTCATTTCTTCATCATAATGTCTCAAAAATACATGCGAATCGATTTTATACTATTGCGTTCATGCATAAGATCGTGCAAACTCGTTTTACCTTTTAAGCCTAAGAATAGAAAGAGTACAATAGCCAATTCGAAAATGAAAATATACTACAAGTTTTTGCTTTCAATTGAATCACTTATTAAGCCCAAAAAGAAAAAAAAATCAAAAAAGAATAAAGAAAAGATTTGTGCACCGGTGCACTTGAACTTCTTCATCTTCATAACATATTCGAAGTCTTTGAATGTATCACCTACCAAAATAAATGAGAGCATCTAACATTTGTTGACTAATTCACAAATGACCAAAACATTTTTTCTCAAACTCACTAACATCAACTACATCCTACATATTTCAACCGCCTCAACAGTAACCCAATAAACAGAATCCTTATAATATCCATCTTCAGAAACCAATAACTCAAATTACAAAAAGTTAGCAGTGCTAATCTTTCACAAGCTCAAACACCCCAATATTTTGAAATCTCAAACTGGCTTTCATTAACCAAACCTTCCGAGAATAATTTCTTTTTATTAGTTACAAGAAACTAAAAATTTGGTAAAAGTTGAATAAGACATTTGATTCGGTGTTGCTTAATTTCATTATTTGGTGTTGCTTTATCTCTCAATTTTCTTTCCTTTCTTTTCTTTTTCTTTTGAATTTGGTTTGCTTGACCGATTAATTTAGGTGAACACAATCTGTAGTAGAAAAATGAATTCAATAAGTGAAAAAAAAAGTTTGTAGTTGGAAACCGAATTCAACAAGTTGCAAAAATTACAATCGATGCCCGTTATTTTTATCTTAGATAGCTATGCAATCAAATGGTTGGTTAAATTTAGTTTCACCGGATGTACAGCTCATCTGTACGCCGGAACATGAATTGATTAATGCAGTGCGCTTGATCCAATTTTCTAATTATTTTATTCATTTTGAGGTTTAGTGTTAGTTTGTATTTATGTGTTAAATTTATTTGTTCAAGTTAGTTACAATCACCTGCATAATTTCTTCATTTGTTCAATGAAAATTTTCTTCAACTTCAATTCATGTACTATGAATATTTCCTTTGAATAGGTTCTCTTTACACTAACTAAGATTTGGAACTGCAAGTTAGAACACCACTGGACTAGCGAGCATTACAGAACTTTAATTCTGTGAAATTGAGGAGGCGACGCCAGGTTATCATGCGGGAAGGAAAAATCATGGCTAGGAGATTTACAAGTCGTATTATGTCCTGGACGCCAAATTATCATGCGGGAAGGAAAAATCATGGCTAGGAGATATGCAAGTCGTATTATGTCCTGAGACACAACGCCAATATTTTAAGGTGCCAACTTACTGAGAGCGTTACTATAAAAAAATTTAACTCTCGAAGTCGTAGGAGAAACGACCGTATATGAATACTAGTTTGTTGTTGGGTTGAGAAGTTGTCACGTGTTGGACACCATTCACACATTGCATACAAGTATTAAATATGAACAACTATATTGTATAACTTATTGTGCAAACTTGATTAATGTTGCATGATTTCCAAATGGGGCCCACTGTTTTGCAAAGCTAGAGTAACTAAAATTTTCATTAATCATGAGTTGTTCGTGTTTAAAACTTATATGCAAAGTGTGAATGATGTCCAATAGGTGGCAGCTCCAACAATAAAGCTAGTATATCAAATTTTTAGAACTTCAAACACAGTGTTTCTCTTAATAAACTTCGATAGTTTTTCTCCTAAATAACTTAGAGAGTTGTCATTTTCTTAGTAACGCTCTCAATAAGTCGACATTCAAAGTATTGGTGTTTTGTCTCACTAGTAAACAACAAATTAATAGATTAAAATTCTAAATTATGACAAAACACAATCACTTAGTTGCACCTCAAAAGTTAGGAATCGTGTCTCACCAGTAAACCACGTGTAATACGATTGACGCATTTCTTTTAGCCGTGATTTTTCCATTCTCGCTTGATAACCTGGTGTTGCCTTTTTAATTGAAAATCTTGGATTCAATTTCACATAACACAAATGCGTGTAATGCTCGTCGGTCTAGTGTGTTATAACTTACAGTCACAAATCTTAGTTTAAAAAGAACCAAAACAAATGAATATTTTACCATGCTCACATTACATGAATTGAAAATTTGGTTAAATATGCAGGTAATTGTAACTAATTTAAACAAATAAAACATAAACCTATAAATAAATGTTCAAGTAATTTATGTGAACAAATAAATTACAAATTAACACCTAAATAGAAAGGGTAAAATATGTCCTGGCCCTGTTTTAACGAAATATGAGGAGTTCCAACAGTAATGTGTCAAACCCACTTATACTTAAGTAAGTAATTGGTGCATGGTTCCAACGTGGAACCAAACTTTTGGGTTTTTTTTCACTTGTTCAATTCAGTTTCCAACCACAAATTGTGTTTCGCAATATGGATACACCCACTGAACTATGGTGCCAAAACTAATCGGTTCGATTAAACCAAAGTTCAAACAAAACAATAAAATAAAATTGAGAGATAAAGCAACACTAAATCATAATTCTGCAAATAAAACAACATTCAGCTTTTAACGAATTTTCAATGTTTTATAACTAAATAAAAAAATTTGTACCAAATTCTCAGGAGTTTAATGGTTATGCTTAATTGGGGCACTTTAAAGATCAATATTTAAGCTTTGTTGGGGCACTATGATCATAAATGAATCAACACCTGTAAAAGCTGGCACCGACCAACAGCAGTCTTTTGCTTCCAAAAGGAATTTTCAAATTTTCACAAATGTCTTCAAAACAACTTCTCAAAAAATATTGTAGGAAAACATAAACAAATAAAGAAAAAATTGTACATAAAGAAACAGGTTGCAATATAAATCAAATATATATTAAATGTTTCACTTATTAGGGTCTACTTTTGTCCATTGCAAATGGAGCTGGAAGAGTCATTGTTGACAATTCTCCTGGGATAGTGCTAATAATGGACTAGATCAAAATGGCTCAATTAAATTCTAGTGCTTCTTCTAGTGAAGTTTTTAGAAAAAAAAAAAAATATATCAAACGGCGCAATACACCCTGGGTCGCTACGGAAACAGCCTCCTTGTATAATTACAAGGGTAAGGTCTGCGTACAACTGACCCCCCAGACCTCAACCTGCTGGGAATATACTGAGTATGTTGTTGTTGTTGTATTAGGGTCTACTTGAATGGTATTTTCAGTATATCCAACAAAAGGTTAAGTATTCACCCCTCTAAGAATCCAGTATTTGTATGTCAAAGCTCATAGTACGTACAACTTTCACTCTTCATCAAGGTTGGTTTTATATATGTTCAGAATGTATGGATCCATACAGATACTATTAAAAGAATAATACTATTAATGGCGAATGGCGAATGGCGAATGGCGAACGGCGGTAAATGGCGGTTTGCCGGAGTTTCGCCGTGGCGGCCTATGGCGCCATGACCGCCATCCCTACTAATTTTGCATGGCGGATTGTCAAAAATCCACCACGCCATGGCGCCACCATGACCGCCATCTTTCACTAATTCTGCATGACAGTATGTCAAAAATTCGCCACGCCATACTGCCATGGCACCACCATGACTGTCATTTGATAACACTGTAAAATAATGATATATATAGAAACTTTTTGTAAGCAAAATACTATCTAAAGGAATAAATTGAATTAAATAATTTAAAAAAAAAAAAAAGCTACATAATCTTTAAGCTCGGCATAACAACTATAAGCGTTGCATATCTATTCCTCTGACTATGTCAGCTTTTTGTTAAGACCCTGAAGCTTAACTTTCATCAAAGCTTGATTTGATCTTAAGATATGACTAATGAAACTTAATGCATCATGATTAAACTCATGATTAAGGGAACGTGCGCGCCTAGCTAAGTCATATTCTTTTATCTAAAGACGACAAAGAAATACAGACCACTCAGTGGTAGGGGTCTGTTATTGGTGCAATGATCTATAAATGGAGAGCATGACAAATATAACTATATGCACAGCAAAATATAACTATATTACTGGCAAAACAAAAGAAATTGAGAAAATAAGTCAATATAGAGAGAAATTTTTGTAACTATACAACAAAATAGTTATATTACATGCAAAACCATAGAAATTAGTCAAGACTTATTTCAATATTATATGACATGCAAAACCATAGAAATTAATAAAGACTTATTGTACCATCTCATTTTTGTTTTACCTTCCCACTAAAATAATCTAAATATAAAATCAATTATTATTTTATATTTTCAAACAAAAAAAAACATATATTTACCCACTCAGATATTTATTACCAAACACTATTCACCTACATGACAATGCAATTCAAATTCCCAAAGAATCACATCATAACACAAAAAATTGGAGAATTATGGGTATAAAATTGTAATTTTATTTCTCCGAAAGAAGCACAATAGAAAATTGGAGCAAATATTATGGGAGCATTTTTCTTTAATTGCCTTGATTTTAAACTCATTTGCCTAGCAATTTACTCTTAAAAAAATTATATTATCCGCTGGGCAATTTTTATGTGATCTATTAGATAACTAATTGTTGCTAAAACGTAGGCTAGCAACTATTAGCAATTTGATTATTCATCAAATACAATATGTACGAAACTTTTGATTCCCCCAAACCCACACTGACAATTATACATTCGTAGAAACTACGTTTAGGAAAATAGCTTAGCTATTAAAATAAGTTATTCATTATTCAATACAATAATAAACCAGAAAAAAAAAAGCCATAAAAAATATTAAGTTCGTTGAAAAAAAAAAGTATATTATCAAAATGTTTGGTAGATGTCTTTTAAGTTCAACTATAAATGGACATGTGTGTTTGAGTAGCCAATTGTTGTGATCTATGAGATGAATATAAGTGTTCGAGATTTTCGTGTGATGATGCAAAATTGAACTTACACCTATTGAGGTCATCAACAAATTATATGGAATTCTTCACTTCACAACAATTTCGAACAAACATTCACCTTTTACAGGATTTGAAGTCAACTTAGATAGTCTGTAATTTACTAGCGAGACACATGAAGCACGAATCACGCAGAGAAAAAAATCAAGAATAATTTGTTATCTGCATGCATTTATTAGAATACGGGTAAGGATAAATACACTAAACAGAATAATGACATACAACTAGACAAGCAATAACTAGTTCCTTACAATCTATATCTCTTATCAAGAAATATGAAATTATGACTGGAGATATTTTTAGGAATATGCCTAGAGCATTAATAAATTTTTTGTTAGTGAAATCAAAAAGTTTTAAAATGTAAGATGAAGGCGAAAGATACTATAAGAAGTTGCTTTTGAATCATGCTACTCTTGAAGCTCACGATGATAGATAACTTTGCTTACCTTTCTTTCAAAAAAGTAGCACAAAAAAGGAAAGGGAGTACTTCAGATTAAAACATTTTTAATGTTCGAATGAAGCATTTGAATTATTTGCGATTCTATTGGTGCATTGTACTCCAAATATTTTTTTCACTTTCATTACATTACAGACTCATTTTGTTTTACGTTGGTTTTACGTTGGGAGAATAATATGTTATTTCACTCTCTTTATATCATGACCTCAATATTACTACTTTTAATGACATCAAAACCACGTTATAATAAACGTTTTCTTTTATTCCCACAATCTCACTTTCCTATGCTGAGATTTCAGAATTTAATCTTTTATTTTCAAAATGGGACAAATCATAAATACAAGTGGAATGTTGTACTAATAAGTTTAATTTATTTACAAAAAAATTGAAACTAAAAGAAAGCATGTGTCATGTAAGATACCTCAACTTACTAAAAGTTGACAGCAAATTACTAAAAGTTACCAGCACTAATCTTTCACAAGTTCAAACACCCCAATATTTTAAGCAATATCTTCTAGTTTGTGGAACTAATAACTATGTTTCCCATGTGGCTAGATATATGTAAGATATATATGCAATCAACCATAATCGTAACAAAAGCCTGGATAGTGAAGATTTTGAAA
>BKCP01010959.1:355619-373183 GCA_008636005.1 Striga asiatica | reverse complement strand
TAATTAACCTCTTCACACTCAGAAACTGGCTGTAACGCCCCACTGTTATTTATTCAGAATAAATTTTTCAAAATTTATTTCAAAACACTTGAGGCCTACTCATTTTCAAAAAAACAATTCCAACAATCTCACATATGCAATTCCCAACGAGTTCAGAATTCATGAATAGTCAACACCCAACCAGGTTCAATACTCATAAATAGTCAACACCCAAACCGGTTCGTGACATCAACACCCAAAAACGACTTCATCAAATCCATAAATACTAGGGAGTACACTCCCTATAGATAATCCAGTACTCAACATAAGTCAGGAATGCATAAATCATAATAAGCAATTTAATGCAGCGGAAATAAACGATAACATGACCACCACTCGCCTCCCTTTGTCGTGCCCGCAATTACTAACCTGCATCATTGAAGAGCTGGTGGGGATGAGCACAATAGGAAATCGAGGTGTTCACCACTATGCAATAATTAATATTAAATTTCATAAAATAAAGCAGGTATGGTCGCAGTATGAACACAAATCAATTAATATCTCATCTCCTTCCCAGAGTCAACTCTCATGTGCACACTTATACCAATAGACCACTGCTGATACACGTATCGAAAACCCCCGCGGGCCTTACATTCGATGCCCAGACATTGGGAGTAAATCTACCCCGAATGCCCGGAAACATCCCTTTAGACTTACATCGAGGATCACCAACTAAGGCTCACGCTCTGACTGCCATATATAATAAAGGAGACACCCCATCGGGTACGTTCTATAGCTACGAGGATAACCGTTCGATGGCCAATATAGCTCACATTGAAGGCTACATGGTTCACATGCATACTTTGATCATACCACAACAATAACAATTAATTACTGCATAGAAACTTTTCAAATAAAACCCACCTGAATGTAGCAAGAGGTCTAGCCAAACACAGAGTTGAAGGAATTATGGCAAAAGTTCAGCTCGAAGGACCTACAACAATTTATAATAACCTATCACTTACTATTCAATACGAAACAGCACATAAGGCACATATACTTAGCCGAATTCACATCGACTAAGTGACTCGTGGATTCCTCAACCGAGTTAGGTACTATGGAGTGACTACCAGACCTGGACACAACTCAATTACCTCAGGTAATACACATAAGTCATGCCAACATTAATAAAATTCAATCCTAACTCAAATAACCGATAACCGATAAGACTCCAAAATAAACTAAATTCAGAATTAGGAGTTAGGCCCAGCCAATTAACCTGAAACTTTACCACATTATAAAGCATGCAAAAACACATAAACTCACCAAGTTTAAGCCCTAAATTCATCCGGGAACATTTTTAAATAATTAAGGCAAAAACAGCGCCAAAATCAGCGTTTAACAGTTCGCATAGCTACACTTCTAATTTTGATCTGAAATTTTTGCACAGCCTAAAACATCACAAAATAACAGGTTCCTGAAAGTTTCAGCTCAAAACTCCAAGTGTAAGATTTTTAATGAATTTTACAAGTTTCTGAACAGAAACCGTTTTAAGCATTTGAACTCGAAAAATTCAAAAATAAAATCAGGGGCTTGGCACACATATTCCACATACTCCGAGGCACAACATATCAAAAATTCAACTCAAATGGATAACAACTCGATTTATGGTGAATTTATTACGATTCAGCAGCATGTTCGATTTAGAAAAATCATAACTCCCAAAATACAACTCGAAACGACTTCATACCAAAACTAACAAATCAAGGACAACTCCAAGTGCCTATAACTCCAGGATTTCTACGAAACGAACCACAAATGTTCAGTTCGATAATTATTCAAAATGACGGCAATCACTTTGATAACCAATTCGCGAATATAAAATAAAATTCATACAATTACTCAACTAAGGCACGAATTTAAATTCACGAAGCACGTTT
The DNA here is from genome assembly GCA_008636005.1 of Striga asiatica. Lineage (NCBI taxonomy): Eukaryota > Viridiplantae > Streptophyta > Magnoliopsida > Lamiales > Orobanchaceae > Striga > Striga asiatica. Next base: position 371,264 of record BKCP01010959.1, on the reverse strand, counting down.
AACACCCATTTCACATAATCGAACACATAAAATAATATAGGATTAAACGAGATGGGTTGTACCGTTCTCGGGATTCGATCGAAAACGAAAACGAAGGGCCGAACGGCTATCTCGCGGAATGGACAACTCGTCCGTTTGCGCCTGACGGAGCTCGCTGAAGGTCGAGGGCTGAGAGTGACGTCCCGCGGAGGAGCAGGTCGCGATGTCGGGTCGAACGAGGGTTGACGGCGCACAACGGGGGGCTCGACGGCTTACCGCTGCTAACCCTTACGACAAAAGGCTGCCCGTTGTTATCCTCGCACGCGCCCGAAAGGCCACTGCTCGACGGAAAAAGGAATCTGGCCGCTGCTGTGAAGGGACGGCTGCTGCGAACGAGGGCCGACGGGGTGCCGCTGACGTTCGGGCTGCCTGCTGCAGCTCGAAAAGGAGGTTCGGTGAAATTTGAAATTTGAACAGGGGCTCGCTTACAAGGATTTCTCGACGTGAATGGATAGAACGAGGGCCGCAACTGCTTGTGAAGGTCGCCAACAAGAATTCATCTCGTCTTGTTCGTCGGCAGTACTGCTCGCGAGTGGACGAGGGACCTGCTGCTCGCCGTTGAGAGAAACACGCGGCGGGGCAAAGGATCTGATGTCGCGGCGTGAGGGCTTGGCCGCGGCGCGTTGCTGCTCGAACAGGAAAAATCGCCGGAAGTCGCGACGGGGTGGCTGTCCGCAGCAAAGGAGGGCTGCTGCGATGGCGGAGGGCTCGCCGGAATTGAGAACAGCTGGAAGGTCTGACGAAGCTGCTCGTCACAACGGTCGGAAATCACAGGCTCGGAGAGGAGAGAGCTCGTCGCGAGAAGGTGGCCGGGGTCGGGGATGGCTCTGCTTGCGGTGGCTTCGCGGCGGAGGGTCGCCGCAGAGGAGGGGTTGCTGCGTGACGGGACTGGTTCACGGCGTTGCTGCTGGAATCGCCGGAGATGGAGCAGTTGGTCGCCGCGACGGATGGCGAGGTTGAGGGACGATGAAGGCAAAGGATTTTCTCTGTTCTTGCTCAAACGCGATCGAGAGAAAACATGGAAAAAGGAAAAGACTGCGGGGATATGATTTTCTCTGTACTGAAATCGCGAGCGAGAAAAAAAAAATAATTAAGCTAGGGTTAAAAAGTCTTGTAGGCCCACAAATACTTGGGCGGGCGGTTCGGGTCGGGTCTGACGGGCCGGGTCGCGCGATTCGGGGTTGGTTCAATGAAACGATTCGGCTCTAGGGCCCGTCTAGACGTAGCTTCAATACAGTTTTTCTCGGGCCTGATAAGTTAAATCGGATCATATATATATATACACAATTAAATTTTTAAAAATAATAATATTAATAAAATACAAATATACATTTTTAATTAAATAATAATACTTAGGCAATTAGGCAATTAATTACAATTTGGTAATTTAAATAACATTTAGACAGTTAAGCAATTTGACAAATAAATCACACGACAATTAATAATTTATAGCATTCAATAAATAATAATTATAATAACACATAAATAATAATAATAATAATAATAATAATAATAATGATAAATAATCTTCAAAAATTTCATAGTCAAACGGGGCATTACACTGGGGATAGAAGCTCTAATGCATCACAGACATCAATTGTCACCCACTTTCCCATGAGTTCCAATGCCTGCTTCACTTCCTATAGATAATATCAACAAACTTGTTACTGTTTGAAGGAAGATTATTTCACAGGAATGTGAGGAGAATTATATCAAACCCTCAAATCCACAAACTGATACAATGAGAAAATGAAGATACAACATATTAGAGATGCAGGGGGATGTGTCATCTATTAGGAAATTTTACCTGGACATCATCACTCCATTTAACACAGCGCAAAAATTTGGGAAGTGCCCTTTTCTCAGATCGAAATTTCCAGAGTAGCTGCTTCTCCTCTCCAGTCAAAGCCATCGTGGGAGGATATCTTAATATTATTTGTATAGACCTATTGAAGACCAAACAATATGGAAGAAACTGATCAGCATAATTTATTAACAAGTTCTCACTAGGAATGTCTTTGGAAGAGGCTATATACATTTTTCTTGAAGAAATGACATAGATTTGGGCATGTGGATGAAGGAGAATCATTCAAATATGACAACTGACACACAAAAAAAAAAGCTTAAGTTAAGCTAAAATAATGCTTAAGAAATTTGCACCAGACTCATGCACACCAAAGTCATCATTAAAATTATTTGATAACCAAATAATGAAGCTACAAAATGTATATATTAGTGTTTAGCAGGAACCGGGAGAAAATTATTTATCATAAATATCACACAACACACAAGGTCAGGCGACTCAAGCTCGGCTGGTGTTTGTCTATTTGCTTCAGCTGACTGGTTATCTTCAACAAAATTCAAACCCAACAATTTATTACAAAAGATAAAGGGAAATGTTGCTTGTACAAGAAAGGTCTGACATATAGTTTAACATAAGTAACATGGAAATCTAGTAGTTCATTTTAAGGATGATGATGAAATGTTTGAAATAATAAGATCATGCCACGTCTGCATTAGGTAAGAGTGTATGTCAGCCTTTATGTTCTTGTAGCATGACAACAAATAAAATAGCTGGGTTTTCAACTAAGAAAGTTCACTAATGCATAGAAAATGCAGGTCATAGATGAAATAAAAGGATTCATTGACAGTTTAAATACAACATTCATATAGATAACCATGGAATTCAGGTTAATATACATTCAAGAGGATGAAGAAATCCAACAGGCCCATAAAATTTACCTGGAAAACCACTTGATGTTTGAAACTACAGAAATTGACTACAACGTACAAATTGGAACCTCCACTTTTTATGCTTCCATGTTACTAATTTTTCTCCACGGCTTTAAATGCAGGTAGGTCTAGCCATTCAACTCTTTGAATATGTCCTCTCTTATACTTATTTACAAGCTTCTCGAGACGTTCTAGTTATCCCCGCTCCTCTTTTGGAACATGTGACAACACGAACATTAAAACAAATACCGAACAGCACAATATCAATAAAAAAGAATATTCCATACATTCCCTGGCGTTGTATTAATACAACCATCGGCTTCTTTTCCCGCTCAAAGTCTAAGCTTATGCTTACCTGTCTTGAGCTGTTTTTTCATGTTAAATAGATGCTGCCTCATTTTTTTCCATAAGAAACATCATAGACCTATATATACATGTCCGATTAACACTTAATAAAACAATTATAATAATTTGTGCCAATTATAAGCACAATAATAAAACTTCACCATTTACCGTAAGGGAAAGTTGCGAATTTGCAATCAAATCACAATATTTAGTTCTCAGGGTAACGAGTTCATTCCAAGAATACGATGGGGCAACCAAATCCAACCTGCATTTAAGAAAGTAATGAGAACTCAATCTAGATAATCAGTAGCTCAATCAATAGTCTATAAAAACAACAACAGTCACTTTCCAATCTCAATTAACAAAAGGACTTTGCATAACCTGAGGCAGGGGGCTTCAGAGGAGATGATTTCCCTTCATATCCTCTTTGTTCAGTGACCTTAGTAGTTTAATATCGCCTGCCTAACCGCACAAACAAAATAACAAATATACTAAAAGATTTCATTGAAAATCCACAAAACCAATTAATCAAGGCACCAGATCAAAAGACCAAGCAACAAAATCGAAAATCTGGAAATAGAGATCCGTGACAGCAGATACTAATCTCAATATGCAACTTTGAATCTCATATTTTCATAAACATTCATTAACACAACAAAAAAAAAGAGAGAGAAAAAATTAATAAAATGAGAAAATGTAGCTGAATTGAACCTTAGTTTTCCCTTTTTTAATACCAAATAAAGCTATTGATTTCTCATAATAGAAAGGCCAAGATTTTGTCAATTTTTGGCTCTCAGTTCTTTGTTTTCAGATACAAATATTTTCGTCAAATTTTGTTCTTCTCACAGCGGCAGTAAGAGCACGCTATCAACCAACCTCAGCATATAAATTGGCCTGTAAAGTCAATTTTTCTGACCCTCTCAACTATACTCATCATTTAACTCCAATCACATAAATTAATCTGACCTGTAAAGTCTTCATATAACCGACACTGAGAGCAAACACTCAAAATAATTATTTAACGTCTACCAGAATTCAGCTGTTACGTTCTTCTCGTCTCACCCAAACATTTCCAGCCAAGAGACTCACCTCCATATTCTGCAAGCTATAATCAGCATCTCACTCAGATCTTCTGTCGGAAATCCCTCACCACCAACCATTTCTCTCATCCTCAGCAAAACCTATCCACAAACAGAAACAGTGACAGTACCGCCCCAAAAAAAAGGGGATTCACCTCAATCGAACACTCAAAGCCCTAACTCTCACAAGTCGAGCAAAATTCCTTATTCTTGGCTCGGTGCAGGCCAAACAACACAAAAATCCAAAAATTTCAAATAGAATCAATAAAAATCATAAGAACGGCAGTCAAGTTATTCGACTTCAGGGGTCTTTAAAAGTAAAAACAAAGCATCATTGGGGAAAAAAAAGTGTGTCTCTTAGAAATTTAATCAACATATAGTGGGCAAAAATAAAAGGTCTTACAGAAATTTGGGTCCCGGTAGGTTCCCAGTTCACCTGGTATGTTAGAAAAGCCACATGCAGCTAGAATCCTGAAACAACATATGAAAAACCAACTTATTTTTCATACACCAAAAATGTGTGTGTGCGTGTGTGTGCTTGGCTGAAGATTCAAGTTTTTCCCATTGTTTTTCCCTTTATGACCATTAAATTCCATACGCAAGTTTACGAAAAGTCTTCTGAAATAGCTGGTGCACATGTCCTCGGTGGTCAGTACGTCTCATCCAATCCGCATGACTCAGCTCGAACACTAGCCGCTCGCTGGCACTCGTCAGTCGGCTCAGAGGCCAGAGTGACGGACCATATGGTGAGGGTAGGTGCGTCAGGCGACAGCTCAAAGCCGAGCCAAGATATGGAAAATGAAGAAGAATGAGTGCTCTTCTCTCGTCTTTTCGGGAAGACGCGGAGGAAAAAGGCGTCCTTTTTCGGTTATTGATGAAGAAGGGAGACGTGCAAAGAGCCAGAAAATAAAAAGTGTCCTACTATAGTGACAATTCTACCCCCAAAAATCACCCAAAACGGTGACATTTTTAGTCACTGCAAATTGAAAAAAAAAGGGCATTTATGACAATTCACAAAGGACACGTGTCTACCTCTAAATGCCTCAAAATCCTTTATATATATGAGAGATATTAGTGGGAATGTAAAACAAAAGTAAGAGGGAATAAAGTGTCTTTTTTTGTGAAAATTTTTATTCTTTCTCTGAAGCAATTTTAATGAAATAAGTCTCGATTAATTCTTTTTTTTTTCATGTCAAATAATTATTTTTTCGTATAGTTACAAAATTTCTCCAAAATTTCTCCAGTTGACTTATTTTGTGATTTTTATATGTTCTGAAAGTCATATAGTTATATTTGTCTTTGTGCTGCATTTATATAGGTCTTGCTATTCAGGCAGACCCCTGCCACCAAGTGTCAATCAATATTTCTTCGTTGTATGATGGATATTGACTTGTCACCAAGTGTAAATCAATATTTCTTTGTTTTCTAATGGATAAAAGAATTTGACCTAGTTAGGCGCATACGTTCCACAATTGAGTTCGGCTCAAATCCTGAGACATTAAGGTTCGTTGGTCATACCTTAAGATGAAATCAAGTTTTAGCGCAAGTTAAGCTTCATGTAGAGGATAATGATCTTACATCATTTCTCAACAAGCTAACAAGCAACTGATTAAATATGCAACAAATAAAAAATAGGTATTTTTTAAAAAAAAATATTTAAGTCAATTTATTCCTTCTAGTAGTATTTTGTTTGCAAAAAGTTTATATATATATATATATATATCATTCTTTTAATATATATCATTATTTTAATAGTATTTGTATGGTAGTATTTATATGGAATAACATCTGCAGACATCAAACTAACCTTGATGAATCTAAGTTGTAGGAAGATGAGTCGTACTATGAGTTTCTTCATACAAATACTGGACTCACAGGGGGAATACTTCAAGCTTGTGTTGGATATCTTTGAAAATACGATGACCCTAGTAAGTTGAACATTTAATTCATATTTGATTCAAATTTCAACTTGAATTTAAGCTTTGTTGGCGATTATGATCAAAAAAATTTTGAATTTATAGAACCTGGCATCTAAAGTTGTCTTTAGCTTCCCAAAACAATTTTTAAATTTTCAGAAAAGCCTTTAAAACAACTTTTCAAAAAATATTTTCTAGAAAAATATAAACAAATAAACAAAAACTTATATAAAGAATCAGGTTGCAATGTGAATCAAATATGAATTAAATGTTTCACTTACTAGGGTTCATTTGAATGATATTTTCATAGACATCCAACAAAAGGTTGAAAAGGTTGAAGTATTTCGCAATCCGTGAGTCCATATTTGGTATGACGAAACTCATAGTACCAATCTTCATACAACGTTTATTCTTCATCTTGTTTTGATGTTTGATATCTGGAGAATATTATTCAATACAAATACGATTAATTTTTTGAGAATATTATTGAATACACATACTATTAATTAAAATAATGATATATATAGAAACTTTTTTTATAAACAAAAATACTACCAAAAGGAATAAACTGAATTAACTAATTTAAAAAAAAATTATCTATTCATTAAGCTTCGCATAACAGCTCTCAAGCGTTGCATATCTATTCTTGCCTACGTCAGTTGTAAGATTATTCTCTTGTACATAAGCTTACTTTTCACAATTTCACCAAAGCTTGATTTGATCTTAAAGTATGATCAATGAACTTAATGCCTCCTGATTTGGGAAGAACTCGGGAAACAAAACCAAAACCAGAATGAGGGCTTATTCGTTTTTATCCAGTATACAACAAAGAAAAAATTCTTTTATCAAACATGCAACCAAAGAAATATTAATGGAACTAGTCTGGTAAGGGTGTGCTATTAGTGCAATGACCTATAAAAACATGGCAAATATACAATGACTTGCAAAACAAAAAAAAAATGACAAAATAAGCCAACAAGTACTATAATCCATGAAGGAGAATTTGTTTCGACTATACGACATGCAAAACAAAAGAAATTAGTCAAGACTTATTACATTAAAATAGTTATAGAGAAAGAATAAAATTTTTCACAAAAAGACACAATTTGTTCCATCTCACTTTTGTTTTACATGCCCACTAAAATAATCTAAAAAGAAAAATCAATTATTATTTTATATATTCCAACCAAAAAAAAAAAACATTTTTCACTCACTCAGATAGTTATTAGTTATTACCAAACACTATTCACCCACAATGTTGTAATTCAAATTCCCAAAAGGAGTCACATCAGAACACAAAAAATTGGAGAATTAGGGGGGATAAAATTGTAATTTTATTTCTCCAAAACAAGCACAATAGAAAATTGGAGAATATGGGGGCAAATCTTATGGGAGCTGACAATGCAGAAATTCCTTTAATTCGCTTGATTTTAAACTCATTTATCCGACTAAGGCTAGCAATATAGTCTTTGAAAAAATTGTGTTATCTACTCAGCAATTTTCATGTGATCTATTAGATAACTTAATGTTGTCAAAAAGTAGGGTTAGCAACTATTAGTTATTTGATTATTCATCAAATAACATATGTAGGAAAGTTTTGATTCCCCCACACTTAGGAAAATAACTTAGCTATTAAAATAAGTTATTCATTACAATAATAAACCAGAAAACATAGCCATAAAAAATTAAGTTCGTTGAAAAAAAAAACTTATATGATCAAAATGTGTGATGTCTTTCAAGTTCAACTATAAATGGACATGTGTGTTTGGGTAGTTGTTGTAGTTCTATGAGATGAATTCAAGTGCTAGAGATTTTCCTGTGATGATGCAAAACAAAGTTGAACTTTCATTGAGGTCATCAACAAATTATATGAATTCTTCACTTACAAAATTTTGAACAAACATTCATCTTTTACATGGTTTGAAGTCAACTTAGATAGTCTAATTTACTGATGAGACACATGAAGCACAAGTCACAAAGAAAAAAAAAAGAATAATTCGTCATCCACATGCATTTATTAGAACACCATACGAGGTAAGGATAAATACACAGTTCCAAAATGAATAATGAATTGATAGTTCGAGTTCCCAAAGACAAGCAATGAGCATTCCTTGCAATCCATATCTCTTGTCAAGAAATATGAATTGACTTGAGAAATGTTTAGAAATTACTATAATGAAGTATCTTTATAAATACATCTATAAGGGACATGACAATGAAAATATTGCCAAAAACATTAATAATTTTTTTGATAGTGAAATCAAAGAATTTCAAAATGTACGATGAAGGCAAAAGATACTATAAGAAGTTGCTATTGAATCATGCTACTCTTGAATCTTATCGAGCGACCAAGATCTTTTAGATATTTCGCAAGATAACGTTGCATACCTTTCTTTCAAAAAAGTAACACAAAAAGGGGAAGGGGGATGAAAACATTTTTTAATGTTGGAATGAAGCATTTGAATTATTTGCAATTCTATTGGTGCATTGTCCTCCAAAATATTGTTTTCACTTCCACTCATTTTGTTTTACGTTGGTTTTAGGTTCATAGATTTTCTCTTTATATCATGACCTCAATATTACTACTTTTAATTACATTAGAGCAATGCTATAATAATTTCTTTTATTCCCATATCTAACTTTCATATGCTGAGATTTCATAATTTAATCTTTTATGATTCGAAATGGGGTAAATCATAAATATAAATGGAAAGTGGTATAAAATAGTTTAATTTATTTACTAAAAAATCGAACTAAAAGAGAAGCATGTGTCATGTACTAGCATTTCAAAAGCAGTTACTATTGTCAAGTAAAACATCACCAAGTGAGATGAAGATCCAGGTTCTGAGCCAAATTGGGACGTATACCGGCCACATCCTGATCCAAAAGCGCCACGCCAAGATGTGAACTTGCCCCACCATGATGTGGACGAACCATATGCAAACAGTGGCCTCAATAGAAAAACACTAGACCTTGCAGTTGATGCCTTCGTAGACAAGACCGATAAAATGTCAGAACAACAAAAACTTTGGCCAAAAACTTTCGTGACAATTAATAGATTTAAAAGCACTAGAAATAACTAAATGTGCCACTCATAAAAAACTTTTGTGAGATTAAAAAAAGAAAAAAGAAAGGAAAAGGAAAGAGAGAGGTAAAGGAAAATACACGTACAAATGGATGACAACTCCAGCAATGGAAATCATATTGTGCATCCTAAATCAGCCTAAGATTTTGTCTTGATAGAGCGGAATTCTTCTCATATACCAACTAAAAGTGAACACACATTTAGTTATAACACATCAAATTTATCCATAGATTTATGCTATATCATGAAATCTTATTATGTTACCAACTACCCATGACCATGTTCTAATGCTGGTCAGGTTCCATTTGACAAGGTTGTATGCCCATGTGTAATTCAGCTCCTAGATTGAGGGGTGTAGATCAAAAGTTGTATAGATTGACCATAGTGTACTCATAAAGGATTTCATTTATTGACACGGTGAAGTGACACCAACTTCAACATTTATTAAGAAAAACAAGTTAAATGAAAAAAAGAGGTATATAATACCTCTTCTAGAAGCACACAGTAATTGTTCCAGACCCCGCCCAAGTTCAAGCATCTATATCTTTCAATAATCCATGGACAACACATTCATAACAAAGGTAAGTTGTCAAATAACCGCTATATAAACTCACTTAAGCAGAAAATTGAAACTGAATTGAAACTAACTTTCTCCCAAAAAGAGGAAACAAAAGAAGGTGACATAGGCAAATAGACAAGCCAATCAATAAGAATCGCACGCATGCTGCCATTAATGTCTTTTTGCACTCTTCCCATGAAGTTAATGGCTGGCCTTTTCTTTGCCTAGAGACAAATAAACAAATTAATCAATGAAAAATAGACAAAAATGGTTAACCAATTTAAAGGGCCAAAACAATAATTCTTATAAGAGAAAAAGGCAACAGTCCTGAACACAAAAGCATAAAATACGAACCTCGGAAGCTCTTAAGGGCTTGTAGATATCACACGCGACGGTCGCACAGAACTGTGGGTGAAGACCGCCGGCGAAGACCGCTGACCCCTCAAGGACGGGGGTCCCTCAACTCCCCAGATCTTGGCCATCGCCGCCTCCTCCCCATCGGCGACTCCCTCCTCGGCCCCGCTGGGACCTCGCCGGGTTCNNNCTCCCCATCAGCGACACCCTCCTCGGCCTGGCCGGCTTCATACTCGCCGGGACCCTCGTTGGTCTGGCCGTGGCCATCCCTCTCTTTGTCATCTTCAGTCCAATCCTTATCCCCGCCGCTAGGGTTTGGCAATAGAGTTGAGAGTACAGATTGGGTTTTAAGACAGATGGGTCGGTCTGTTTTGGGCCTTCGGCCCTTTCATATTTATGAAATTGAGAAGTTAGAAAAACGTATGATGAGATTGTGAGAAATGAGTTTAAAAGTGGTATAATTCTAAATTGGGCTAGATTTTAAAAAATTAAAATTAAAACATATTTGATGACGGGCTGGCCCGCAGCCTGTCTGGCACGGCCCGACAAAACTCACGGCCTACGCGGGTGATGAAGATGTGGTCATCGACCCTTCTGAACCCAAGGACGGCTCGAGCTGGAGCCACGAGAAAAGACGTGCAAAGGGTCGGGACAACCGTCAGAACGCTGAAAAGGAGGTTAGAAATGACCGCGTGCGAGGAAATCTCGCGACACGCAGACACGCAACACGCGTGAGTCACATGACAAGGCGCGTGGGAACGGGACGCGCGAGGCAGGGTCGTGCGAGGAATGACATGCGCAAGACGACACGACGCGAGGATGATGATGAAGACGCGGCGGGCAATTCGCGACGGGCGACTCGCGTGCGGTTCAACCACGCGAAAGGCGGATGGCGCGAAGGATGTGATTGGCGAAGCCGTGGGTGATAGGAGGCTAGTGTGTGGATCATCCGCGGCCAGGCGAGAGGCGCGGGCGTGGCTTGTCGACAATCGGGACACACGATTATTCATCATTGGTGCTTTCATTGAGAGATATCAATCGTGTGTCTTACGTAACTTTTTCATCCTCTTTTGTTTTGAAATTTTCTTTCTTTCTTTTTGATCTTTTCGTGAGTATCTAAAATATATATATATATATATATATATATTGAATTTTTCTTTTCGTGAGGTATTACAAAAAAAAATGACGGGTACGCATAAGGAAAGGATCGAGATGTTGGAAGAGAGCTTGGAGTTCCTTTGCGATGGCCAACACGCCACCAACAAGAACTTCGCCAAGCTCGAGCTCATGGTACACGAATTGGCCGAGCAACTACCACGAGCCACACGGCATCCGCGAAGGAGTCATGGATCGAGGTCGACCATGGCTCGATCGAGCATTTCCGAGTCCGACCGCGAGGACCATGATCGACGGTCGAGGAGATCGCGGGCGTCAAGCCGACGCGAGGAGAAAAAATTCGAGAAGCCCAAGCTCACGATGCCAACATTCACGGGGACCGACCCGGACGCGTGGTTAAGTCGGGCTACGTAATTTTTCGAGATCAATGACGTGCCCAAGTCCGAGAGGGTCAAAATAGCCGCCTATTATCTTGATGGTGAGGCGAACGTATGGTGGCAATGCATCTCGCACGTCTACAAGGGCAAAGGCATGCGCATACATTGGAGAGATTTCGAGAAAGAGCTTATCACAAGTTTTGGGTCTAGTGATTACTACAACTATGACGAGGCTCTATCTCGAATACGGCAAAGTGGTAGTCTACGTGATTACCAAAAAGAGTTTGAGCGCCTTGCTAGTCGTGTACGCGATTGGCCTGAGAGTGCACTCGTAGGCTCGTTTATTGGGGGACTTAAGGCCGAACTTGTTGCCGAGGTCCGACTCGACAGGCCACGATCGATGAGGGCTGCCATGGAGTCCACACTAATGTGCGAGGACCACTTGGTCGCTATCCGCAAGGTAGGCTGCGGCGATGGGCGTACGGAGCCGCGACGCACAAACACGGTTCCCGAGCAGCCACCGCAACCCGAGAGAGAGAAGACTGCGGAAGTGACACGACCGCTGAGTTTCATATGCCGGTTGAGTCCCGAGGAAATACAAAAGCGACGCGAGAAGGGACTATGCTTCTCGTGCAACGAACCATTCACGCCCGGGCACTGATGCAAAGGAAATAAAGTTTACCTACTCGAGACATTTGACCCCGAGGAAGAGCGCGATGAAGGAGCGCACTTATATGGAAATGATGCATATGATGAAGGCAAAGCGAGGGCCCAAGATGATGAGGTTTGATGCGGAGATTCTAGGAAGAAAAGTCGACTTACTAGTCGACAGTGGGTCGACACTTAACTTCATCAACAAGGACTTCACCGCAAAGTTGGAAGTCCCAATGACCGGAGTCGTACCATTTGGAGTGAGGGTCGCGAATGGCGAAGAACTTCAGAGCTCGATGTTATACAAGAAGGTGCCCATACAAGTACAAGGAGAGAAATTGAAGGTTGACCTCTATGTGCTACCATTGATGGGACCCGATGTGGTATTGGGGGTCCAATGGTTGGAGACGCTAGTGCCCATGAAAACCAAACTACAAGAAGGGGACCATGGAGTTCGAAAGGGCGAAGAAGCAAATTAAGTTGAGCTCAAGCGACGAAGGAACCGAACCAGTCGAATTGAAGAGTCTCAAGTTCATTATCCTTGAGGATAAGAAAATTCTTAAAGATGGCGGGAATGATGAAGATGTGGTCATCGACCCTTCTGAACCCGAGGACGGATCGAGCTGGAGCCACGAGTAAAGACGTGCAAAGGATCAGGACAACCGTCGGAACGCCGCAAGGGAGGTTATAAATGACCGCGTGCGAGGAAATCTTGCGACACGCAGACACGCGACACGCGTGAGTCACATGACAAGACACGCGGGAATGGGTCGCGCGAGGAATGACACGCGCAAGACTGCACGACGCGAGGATGACGATGAAGACGCGGCGGGCAATTCGCGACCGGCGACTCACGTGCGGTTCAACCACGCGAAAGGCGGATGGCGCGAAGAATGTGATCGGCGAAGCTGCGGGTGACAGGAGGCTAGCGTGTGGATCATCCGCGAGCAGGCGAGAAGCGCGGGCGTGGCTTGTTGACAATCGGGACACACGATTATTCATCAGCGGGCTAACCCGTTTAGGCCCGCTCTTTGGCGGGCCTGTAAATTATCAACCCAACCTGTCGGTTTTGAAGCCTTAAAGGGGCCAAATTATTTGGGCTTAAAGGTCCAAAATGCCTTGATATGAGTTTAGGAAAAACATCTAGAAAAGACCCAAAGAGGTTGCACTCGAACAAGAGTGTTACAAAGTGTTACAAATGAATGAATATATATAATTACAAGAGTATCTCCGTCCTCCTAATTACTCAATCATGACTAATTAATATACAAGAATGACCATAATTATCTAGAATCGATCTTATCTATAGGTAAATTCCGTATATTATTTGGAATATCGATTTCCTTCCATTTAGTTTTGTTCATGAAAATTCCAAGACAAACAAGAGCAAGAAACTCTGGATTCTCCCAAACGAGCTCCAACTAATAGACCCAAAATACCCTGGTCAAAAGCCAATAATATCATCAATTTCTTAAAAATAATGTTTTCAGCTTCTCAAACAACTCAGTTACTTGTGATCGAAGAGAGATGACGATGTCGGAGATTATTACACTGACAAAAAGGCACAAGGAAGCAAAGGGTCCTACAGTGTAGCAAGCGTCGCTCACCATCCCACGACTTATAAAAACAACTCCTCTTCAGTTATGCTCGATCTGTTCAGCTTGTTCATGATTGTTAGTTTCATATTTTATCTATTTCTAGCTTTTCAGCTTTGGTTACGAGTCTTGCTTATTCTCTTTCCCAATTGATTTTAAATTTTTCAGCTTTCCATTTTATTTTTATGTATTTGGTGTTTTGGGTTTTACTTGCTGATCGCAAAAGATGTAGCAGTCATAACTGACTGCATTAAGAGGGTGATGCAAAAAATTTGCACCATAACAACCTTTACAGAACAACAATTAGCATATCCAATCAGCAAGGCAGCTTAATTTCAAGCCACTTATGAACATTAGTGTGGTTATGCAATTGACTCAATAGAAACAAAAAGAAAACGAAAACCAACACCAATTTCCAACACGTCCAAATAGTTTACAGGCTCCAATTAAATTAAACTGAGAAAGAAAAGGGAAAAAAAGGCAACAAATCAAATGTCATAAAGCAACTTCTCGAAAACCTTCATATGCTCCGTCTGCAGAGAAATCGCCACCGACAGGCTCCCGTCGTTCGTCGGGCTCGGCAGCACGAAGCTCAAGCCCTCGTATGCGATCCCGCCCGGCCCCATGAAGATGGGTCGGCCCCATCCAAAGTCCGCGTCGTGGATCGGTAGCCTGACCCAGCTCGTGATCCCGAGGTTGGGGCACCGGAAGGTGTGGGCCCCGCGCACGAGCGCCCGGAGGTCCGGCTGTAGCTCCAGGTAGTCGAGCGCCGACCTCAGGTACTGGTCATCCATGCGGGCCAGGGCGTCGTGGATCTTGCTCGCCGCGTGCCATACGGGCCTCGACTCCAGCTCCCCCGACGCGGCCAGGGGTGTGGCCGTAAATATCACGTTTCCGAAGTACCCCCTGGGCAGGGGCGGCTGGAGCCGGGTCCGCCCATCGGTCGCGATGTAGAGCTTCGTCTCCTGGTCGGGGGGCAAGCCGCGGGCCCCGCAGGCCGAGCGCCACACGTGGCCGGCCAGCATCTCGTAGGAGCTGTACGCGACCGTGTTGCCGTCCTCCTTCGACTTGGACTTGAGGGTCGCGAGCTGCTCGCGCGTCAGTTTGAATATGGAGACGCGGGTCTCGGGAGGAGGGGCATTTTCGGCATTTTCTGTCAGGGTTTTCATGGTGGGCGGTGGCTGGTACTCGACATGCTTGAACTGGGGTTGGGGCGGGTCGCGGGCCCGGAGGAGGGTCCGGTCGATGAAGGGGGGGACGGTGAGATCCAGCCCGCGGGCCATGTCGGCCCACGAGTTGATGAAGTGGAGGCCCGAGAAGCCGTCCGCCGCATGGTGTTGCATCCCGACGCCCAATGAGACACCGCCGCATTTGAAGTATGTGACCTGCATTCGATATTATATAACAATTTAATTAGCCCATGTGTTTTTTTTAACAGTTGTTCCATTTTTTGATTATATACACAAGGATGTCATAGAATGATGATAGGCAAATGTAGTTTATTAGATAGGATCAAATTTTAATGATAATTTACCTACCCTTATTATAAAGTGGTTTTTGTTTTCAACCTAAAATGTGTAGCTATAAACAATGTACGAGTTTGGAACCTTGGGCTGGTCAAGAGGGCTACTTTATCCTATAGGCTATAGCTTAAGGTGATTAATGGGTGGTGTACGAAAAAAACAAATCAAGATTCAACACAAATAGCTCACTTTGACGTATAATTCATTAATTTGAGCTACAACACACTTCATGTCTTCCACGTTCTTTCACTCAACATGAGAAACAAACTTTGC
>BKCP01010959.1:340395-355340 GCA_008636005.1 Striga asiatica | reverse complement strand
ACTAACGCAATAAGTTATTATTTCCATAAAAACACAAAGAATTGATTACAATTAATAAAATTGACCAAAGGAGTATTTACATGTGTTACACACTTTATAGATTTTTTATTTTTTTTTTGTTGCATATCATAAAATTGGCTCTTATTTATTTCATTTATTTTGAAGGACTTTTTGCTAATGAATGAAATAAACCTTTTTGAACTAGGCTGTAGAAAGTTGGAACCAAGGAAGCTTCACAACCGCAATTTTTTTTTTCTAAATAAGCGGCTCAAATTAAAACTCTATCGCTAGACTGCCATTTTTCATCATAACCGAGCAGCAGTTTGGTAATTGTCCTCAGGATAATGGTGCAATATCATGGCGGTCCAACTTATCCAAAAAATGTGAATCATTTTTAATTAATTACTACTTTTAACTTAAATCCATCTCAACTTTAACGCAACTCTACTACTATATTCAATATTAAATAACATTATTTAATCATTTTTACACATTATATCAACCTTACTATTTATCCACTCACATAATTTTTTTTAATCCACTAATATAATTTTAACTAACTATCATTTCACATGATACTATTACTTTTAAAATCAAATCTACTTAATTTTTTTTTGTTAAATATAAATTCAAAATTTCACTACCAACTAACTATACCACTTTTTGCAAAATTAATCATACTAAACTAAAAAATTCAAACAAAATCAAAATATTTTATAATCAAGCAAAAAATCCAACCTATTCGACCACGACACAGTGGGCAATGATGAGCAAAGGTTGTTTATTGAGTTCTTCCTACGCTAAACATGTAGTTTTTTTATTTTTTTATTCATTATTTTTTTTTAGCAAAATTCAAAAGTTCAAAAAACAAGTATTTTATAGCAAATTTAAAAAAAGCACATGTACAGAATAGATTGATACGATTAGTAAATGTAAACTAATTCCACCTGTAACTAATTAGATTATCGTTAATCAGTGCAGCCAAAATTTATACAAATAAATATTTCCTTTAAAAAAGGGATAATAAATAAATTAATAATAAATAATATCATGAACCAATGAAACACCTACAACTCACCTGCAACACGAGCAGCGGATACGCCGAGATCCCCTGCGAGTAGTCCACCGCCGGGATCAGCCGCCGGAGCTCCAAAGTCGGCGCGAAGTCGCCGTAATCCGCCACGGCGCCGTCGGACTCGGCCTCCACAAACAGCACGCCCTCGGCGTTGCAGTCGATCTCGATCCGGCCGTCCTCATCCCGCCTCAGCCTCCCGGCCATGGGGTAGAACGGCACCAGGGCGCGGCCGAGCGCCGCCTTGAGCACGGCGGCGTTGAAGAAGTCCTCCGCGCCGGTGGGGAGGTAGAAGTAGACGCTGGGCGTGTGGAAGTTGGGGACCACCAGGTCGACGTTCGAGTTCCACAGGCCGCCGGACGGCGTCGCCGCCGCCGGTCGGACCATGGTCGAGGCCTTAACGTCGATCTTCATGGTGATTTATTTAAGGGAGGACAAAATTGGAAAAAAGGATAAAATGCTTGATGCGAGGGCGGAGGAGAGTGGTGAATCACGGCGGCGATAGTGGTGGGGGTTTAATTGATAATCTGAAATTTGGGCGGTCATTATATAAATTTGGAGGCCTCACCAACCACGCCTGATTTGATTTGGTAAATGGGGTTTTTACACTTGTAAATTCTCTGACCGAAAATCATATCTCAATTTTTTTTAACTGAAAACCGGAAATCGAATCGAACCAAACCGAACCGACAAAAAAATAAACCAAATTGTACCGAACCACTTGTAACGGTAACCGACTATCGATTACCGAATCACTATAGGTATGGTATCGGTTTGAACCCATAAGAGTTTGATAAAATCGATACCGATACCGAACCGATAAGGGTAAAAAAATAAAACAAAGATTTTTTTTTTAAAATATTAAAATAATGATTAGTTGTATAGTGTTCAAAAATTGAAATAAGGGCTCAATCATACTTAAATCTCAAAATGATGAGAAAAATACCATTATTTATCGTCTCATTCACCTTCTAATCGGAACATTGTTGGTTTACCAGTCTCACTTTTCCTAAAGAAGATGCATGCTACCGTTATTGTAGTCTATTCTCGTACCACCATTACTAGATAAGTTAATTGAAGTTGTATCACAAATTTTATTTCTTGCATGTTAGCAATATATTGTTTTATTAGTTGCGTTTACCACAAAAACCATAATCTAATAATATATAAACTAACTTCTATACATTAAATTTAAGCTTTTTAATCCTTCAATGGATTTGTGAGTCTTTTGTGTGTATTTAATTGGTAAGAAGTGAAAAAAATTACAAAAATGACGAGAAAAGTAAACACTAGCAATTTTTTTTTTGTGCTCAAAATCGGTTCGATTTTTTGGATATAAAACCGATACCGAACCGAAACCGAACCGAGTTTTCGGTAATCGACTTTAATCGGTTCGGTATCGGTTTTGCATTCCGAGGTTACCGACATTATCAGTACGGTATCGGTATACGCTTATCGGTTCGGTAACTGAACAGATACCACCCCTAATCTCAATCAAAATTTACATCAGTGGATTATTCGGATGTTTCTGTTTGGTTTGAGTTTTAATATATTCCTTTTTCCATGGAAAAAAAAAATCAAAGTTTACAAATTAATAAATTTTAAAATTTACAGGACTACTATAATTGATTAGACTTTGGTGGGACTACTTTTAAAACATATTTCGAATTACCATACTGCTTTTAAAATTTTCTATAAATCAGGTGGAGGTAAAATGTCAGTTAACGGGACATCTGGACATGACGTGTCATTTTCTATGTGACGTGAAATTTCGATAGAAATGTTCTCATTATGATCGATTTACAAATTGTGAGATTACTAATAATCAATCAATTGCATTCCAATGGTAAGAGTTGCCTGACTACACTTTTAATTTTTTTCATATAAATCAAATAAGTTGGTTTTGCTCTTATGTGGACATACACTTNGTCGACACTTATAAAAAAAAAAAAAAAAAAAAAAGAAGAAATACAACCGTAATGCTAAGGAGCCAACAGTCAATGAGATAGCTCCATGTGGGACTGTTCCATGTGGAACAGTCCCACATGGAGCTATCTTATTGGCTGTTGACTCCTTAGCATTATTGATAAACGCGATTTGCCATATCTCATTTTTTTTTCTCATTAATTACACTAAAATAATAGGAAAATAAAATAATACAGTTATATTTCTTGACCAAACAACAAAATTTCGATCACTCACATATTTCTCTACCATTTATTTATTATTTATTATTTTATTATTTTTTACCATATCACTTCTGATTATTAGTTTTTATTTCAATATTCAAGATTTTAAAAAAATATTTTACTTATTTAAATAATATTTTTTGTCACATTGAATTTGTTATTTTCAAGGAGATATTTTTTTTTTTTTCAAAAATTTGAATATCCAATCACAACCCACCCAAACACATTAAAAGTTGATACCTATGAGAAGATTTTCAAAAGTTGATACTGTGTGGAAAATTTTCAATTTATATGATTATGAAATTATTCATCAGGAAAAACTTTATTCTAAGGACGTTTTTGATCACTTTATCCTTTTATAATTTAAATCAGGAAAAACATTACAGGGTGGCACATAAGACATATAAGATTACAAAGTATCATAAAATGGCAATATTGTTGTAAATTGGAATTCTCAATCTTTATCAAGTTTTCTTCATTCCACATCAAACATAAGAAACAATATATCTGTAACGCAGTAGAGAGAAGGGGCAGAAAAAGTCAGCCATTATTTCATTCATCGTGTTCTCTCTTCATAGGCTTTACAAAATAGACATAAATTTAATATAACCTAGCTAATGGGATTCAAGCCAATTTGTATATTAGTAATGTCCATATTAATATATGGCCAATTTACACATATACTTAATTGATTGCTAAATAATTGCACATATACTAATCCTAATTTTTATTTGTAATTATACCAAAAACCTAATTTTTATTTGTAAGTGTACTAACATTCTTTATGATCTTCTTCACTTTCACCTTTCATTCATCCTCGTCCACCGTACCTACCATCGCCACACTTTTCCATTCAGAGAGAGAGAGAGAGAGAATTTCGTTAAGATGGCCGGAGATGACGATGAATCTAGCCATCACCACCCACGCTCCCTTCTTTCTCCAGGTCCATGACCATGGTCGAGAATCTTGGCCAGAGACTGGACGAATCTAACCCCTGCAGACGATGGAGAAGGCCTGCAACGTCAAAAAGACGATCGACTTTAGGAACCAGTCCCCGACTTAGAACTCCAGATGTCCACTGTCGAGGTCGTGGATGGAGAAGATGTCTGGAAAATGACATCCATGCACGGTGACGCTGGAGAACGACAGCGCAACAGATCTGACTGAACGTAGGCAGCGGTGAACGGCTTTCTCGCCGACATCGAAGAAGATAATGGCTTCCTCTGGTCGTCCTCCTCGAAGTCTGAGAGTATCGCCAGTGGTAGGCTTGGACGAGAGTTGTCATTTCCGAGAGTATATATGTAAATTGGCCTAGTAATATTTTCAGTATATGTTGCGTTTATACTCGGTACTGAACATACATCGTCGCGTTCACACTAGGGACGGTACCGTAATTAATCAATTCAAGTGTGAACGCGACGATGTATGTTCAGTACCTCGTCCTGCTTGAATTTCGTAATTAACCAATTCAAGTGTGAACGCGTCGATGTATGTTCAGTACCTCGTCAAGGCGTTCACACTTGAATTCGTTAATTTCACACTTGAATTCGTTAATTACGGTACCGTCCCTAGTGTGAACGCGCGGCTGTATGTTCAGTATCTCGTCCTGCTTGAAATACATCGATGTTGTATTTTTATTTATATAATATTATCTAACCACGATTGTGATGTTTCAATATTGTTTATATTTTTTGTTTATATTTCATAGTTAATTTAATACTTACAATTTGTACAACATTGATATGTAAAACATATTATAAAAGCTCTCATGATGTAAAAAATATTATGCATACTAGATTACAATTTTGTTTGTTTGCTCAACTTAAATTCAGTTTATGGTTGGTTTATAACCTGTAACTATTTATATAACATATAAGTGGACATATGCAATTTACGTCTTCGTAACATATAAGTAGATATATTCAATTTACATCTTCGTCATATACAATAACAAAAGTGACCAAGTCGATAGTAATAATAAAAAGAGGTCAAAGATTAACGACGAGCATCATAGTCTTGTTCAAAACGAGCAATAGAATATTTTTAGTTTATGTTTCGTTTACAATCAATATATTTTCAGTATATGTTACATTTTTATTTACATAACTTTACTAGCTCAAATGCCTTATTTCGCATGCAGCTCTTGAACAACAATCAGACAACATCACTGGAGAAGTACTCAACAACTAAAACATAAGCACACGACAAAACTACAAAAATAAAAACGAAACAAAAAAACATTAATATAAATATCCAAAACAACGTAAACAATAATAAAAAAAAATTGCTATTGTCGTCTCATATAAATTTCATTATCAACAACAGAAAAAATAGTTATATTCCAACAAAAAATCTTACGGTAATATATTCCAATAGAAATTCCAACGGATATTCCAATAGATAAGTTTCCGTTGAAAATTCCAACTAAAATATTCCGTTGGAATGAGTTTTCCATTGGAATTTTAAATGAAATTTGATGATTCTAACGACTATTTTTTAACGCCTTTTTATTGTAGGAATTTATGTTGGAATTTTTATTATCACCCATGTTGGAAAATCTACGTTGGTATTGTTAAAATCCAACAAAAATTCCACTAGAAAATTTATTCCAACGGTATAATTTTGTTGGAATCCACTGAAAAATTCCAACGGAAATTAATAGCATTAGAATATCCATTGGAATTGCCGTTAGAATTTCATTGGAATATATTTTCATTGAAATTTCATCATTTTGTTGTAGTGTTCTCTACCATTTATTTATTATTTTACATTTTATTTTTTTTACCATATCACTTCAGATTATTAGTTTTTTAATACTTATTCACATTTTTAAAAAATATTTTATTTATTTTAATAATATTTTTGGTCACTTTTGAATTTTTTGTTTTCAAGGAGATTTTTATTCAAATATTTGAATATCCAATCACAACCCACCCAAACACATTAAAAGTTTATACATATAGGGAAGATTTTCAAAAGTTGATACTATGTGGAAAATTTTCAATTCATATGATTATGAAATTATTAAAAATCAGGAAAAACTTTCTTATAAGGACGTTTTTGATCATGTGTTCTTTTATAATTTAAATTGACCCATAAAACATTATAGGGTGACGCTTAGGATCACAAAGTATCATAAAATGACAATTTGACTCCAAAATTCTACATTTATGTATTAAAAGAGAGATTAAAAATAGTGTATCATAAAATGATAATTTGACTCCAAAATTCTACATTTATATATTAAAAGAGAGATTAAAAATAGTGCGTTGTATATACTTCATTCAAGACTTATATTTAATTCTATTACTTATTTTCACTAATCCAAGGGACCTAACTGAATCGTGGGTATTCTTAATTTCCACTAAACATCACGGGACCTATGTGAACAATGGGTAAACCGAAACTTGATCATTAAAATTGTTAATATTATTTTTCTTTTATTAAAAAGGAACGAGGAAAATCATAATTCATGCTTGAAATAATAGACAAATTCATTAATTAATTATTAAAAATATATTTTAAAGTAGCAATTGTTTTTGAACGAATTACCAAATGGCAAGATTTGTTATTGCTGGCATCTGTCACTTTTGACCAACCAACGGACATTTGGATAGCTTGTATGAGAAAAACGAAGAAAATGGACAATTAATGGAATTAAATATCAGATATAATTGAACAAGGAGTTGGGAAAATCTTGACGAAATGGCCTTAACCTTGGTTTGGTTGAAGAAAGTTGGTGAGATGGTAATCAGTTCTAAATGCCCATTCTCACCAACTCTATATGAGACTTTTATTATACATAGCACAAACTTTAAGTGGGTGGGTGGGGTCCACCAATTTGGATTGGGTTTGGGTGGATTTTCATGAAAATATAAAACCTTGTACTTTTTGCTATACTGCCTCAACCGACACTACCTGCGATCGTTGTTCTGCTTACAAATGTAAATATTAAAATAAATAAATAATGAATAAAACTGTTGATGTCTAATTATAATTCATAAAACGGTATGGTTCAGTTACATCTTGGTCGGGTTATTCACTGGATTAACCACCACTAGGGGCTTGCTTGTATACAAATAAATCAATTTTTTTATTGGTTTTTTTTTATTAATTATAGTTAATTTTTAAAAGTTGATTTAGTTAATTTTTAGTGAGATTATTAAAATATTATTTAAAATAAAATAATTAAATTTAATTTGATGTAAAAGTATGAAAGAAATCATAAGATGTGGTAGGTAGTTAAAATTATATGAATAGTATAAATTAAAATTAATGTGATGTGTAAGAGTAATTGATTGATAGTGAAAATAGTAAAATTGAGTTGAATTTTTAGTTGAGATACTGAGAAATCCGAAGGTTTTTTTGATAATGTAATGGTTGAAAAGTGGCGAAATTGTGATTTTTACCAAGGGCCATGGGTGAGAGACAAGGGCTATCCGCTTTACCAAGCGGGTTCTTGATTACAAAATAATATTGGGGATTTTACCCTGACTTAAGCATTTGCTGGTTGTCACTGTTTTACAAATTGATTCAACTTGTGGTTCAAGAAGTCCAAGCTTAGCCAATTGGACTAAAAATCTTTGTGGGCCCATATTTATGTGTTTTATTATATAAATATTGCATGAATATGTCAGATTTATATTATCAAATCTCGTTGCATAGCTAAAAAATAAATATCTAAAAATATGTCAAGATTATCTTTGTAAGCCAATCTATCGTTTTTTTTTTAATTCCTTGTTAGGAAATTCAAGAAATTTGCCTGCGATGCAATTTTAAATTATGAAAATAGGATATAGTAATCACGTTTTGTTTAGCATCAATAAATGATTTATTCTTGTTCTTTGGAATATGATTTAGGGTAAAGAGAATTCAAGAGTTTATGTTTATCTGAATTTAATTTTGTTATTTTTTATTATGCATAAATTATTTTGTGCCTTTTATACACCGCCGGGGAACATTTGTAACTATAGATAACAAATAAGGAGTAATTTGGAGGTGATGATACTTTCTGATATGAGTTTGATATTGATAGGTTTTGTTATTTTGACCTTGAGGAAGAAGTTAAGAAAATATGATACGGTGAATGATTAATCTTTGCTACAAGATTTCAGGGTCATATGATTACAAAATCATTTGTAATGATTAGGAGGTAATGTAAATGATTGGTTAAGTGAAGACATGCAAGCATTATGTTCATATTTATGTGGAAGCTAGTAAGGAAAATGAAGCTTCAACAAGGAAGAAGCTTGCTTGTTCTAAGAATGAAGATGATGATGACAATGATAAGTCTGATGACAATAAGGATGCGCATGAAAACTCAGGGAAGAAAGTTGCTTGTTCCGAGAACGAGGATGAGGATTAAAATGATAAGTCTGATGACAATGAGGATGAGCATGAAAATTCTGGGAGTGGCGAACAATTTACATTTGTTTCGAGGCATCATTCCGGTGCTTCAAACAGAGTGGCGGACACTTTGAGCCGTCAGGTGCTTCTTTTGACCGACAGGCGTGTCTCCGTTATTGGGTTCGATATTTTGCGAGAGGTTTACGTAAATGATCCTTTCTTTAGGCCGATAGTGCACCACCTCGAGATGGGTCCTTTTGAGGACTACACTATGATCGATGGATTTATGATCCGTGGGGTGCACCTATGTAGTCCGGATTGTGGGCCACCTCGAGAGGTTTACGTAAATGATCCTTTCTTTAGGCCGATTGTGCGCCACCTCGAGATGGGTCCTTTTGAGGACTACACTATGATCGATGGATTTATGATCCGTGGAGTGCACCTATGTAGTCCGGATTGCAGTCTCCGGTAGCAGCTCATTGCCGATCTCCTTGGCGCTGATCACGTGGGCGGTCGGTGGACTTGGTGCGCCAGTCTTACTTTTGGCCGTCATTTAGGAGGGATGTGGCATGTTATGTGGAGCGCTGTCAAGTTTGCCATGTGTCTCGGTCAAGTGGGCCGCGATCATTCGGTGGACTTGGTGCGGCGGTCTTACTTTTGGCCGTAAATTAGGAGGGATGTGGCACGTTATGTGGAGCACTGTCGAGTTTGCCACGTTTCGAAGGGTTTGCCTCGAATGTCGATTTATACCTCTCTCTTCCAATCCCTTCCCGGCCATGGAGCGCGATAAGTATGGACTTCGTGCTGGGTTTACGGCGTACTCAGCGGGGGTTCGGCTCCTTTTTCATCGTGGATCTTTTCTCGAAGATGGTGAACTTCATTCCATGTAAGCGCACTACTGATGTTGTTCATGTGGTTTTGTTGTTCCTTCGCGAGATCTACCGCCTGCATGGCTTTCCTTCCTCTATTGTCTCGGACTGGGACTCTGGGTTTCTGAGTCACTTCTGGCGTTTCTTGTGGCGTATGGCGAATATGCGTTGATACGCCAAATTGTCTCGAACCGCTCGACCGCTTCTCTCAAACCGGGTTGCACCTCCCCGACCGCCGGTTACCTGCAAAACACAACGGAAGGGATCCCGGTGCGGGTACTCCGACGCTCAAGTCAGTGGAATATCCGAGAGAAATGGCAATGTAACGAGATTATGTGTATGTTGTGTATTTGTGTGTTGTGTAAAGGAGAAGAACATGTCCCTTTATATAGCCGAAAGTGGTTGTGTCTCCAAAGACTCTTTAGGCAGCCGAGAGTCCCCTCTTCATCCATCTCTCATTCATGCATATCTTATCTAGAACTCAAGAGTTCTAATTAATTCCAACTCTTTGGAACACGAGGAATTATACTCCATTGTTTATACGGAAGTGCCACATCCCGATAGTCAACCACATACCGAACTCTTACCACAACCACACATTAGCCTCAATGCTTCAAATATTTGCCGAGCTCAAGCTCGGCCTTACTTCACACTCCGTCGAGCTAACCTGTCAACCGCATCTTTGCCCTATTAGGTCTCGTGCGCCTACGAGCACATGCTGAGTTTATCCTTTGAGTTCGACCTCACTGCCGAGCTTATCCTCCACTGAGCTGCCGTGCTACGCCACATCACCTCCCAGCTCAGGAAGGTAATCAAGCGCTCGACCTTGCTTTTTACCTAGTAGCCATTGTTGAGTCCCTAAACGCCGATTTGTCTCATACTTTACACCCTATAAGCCGTATTGTACTGTGTTATGTCACGCGTCTAATTTTAACAGTGCGTATCATCCACAGACGGATGGCCAAATGGAGGTGGTGAATCGCTCGTTGGGGAACTTGCTTCGTTGTTTAGTTGGCGATAACCTCTGGAGTTGGGACCAACGGCTGAGCTAAGCCGAATTCATGCATAATTTGGCCGTTAGTCGGGCCACTGGGTTTTCACCATTGCAGACTGTTTATGCCGTGCAGCCATGTGGTCCATCCGAGTTGATGGTTTTACCGTCCGCCTCATCGGTCGATAGGAGGGCATCGGATCTTATCGCGGATTTGAAGTCGACCCACGTTGCAGCTCGTGCTCGTTTGGAGGAGACTACGGCATCTTACAAGTCTCAGGCGGATGCTCGACGCAGGCATGTGGAGTTCGAGGTAGACGACTTTGTTTGTGCGTTTTTGACAAAGGACAGGTTCTCGACCCATGAGTATATTAAGTTGCCTGCCCGGAAGATAGGCCCGGTCCAGGTGCTTGAGAAAATCAACCCAAATGTTTATCGCCTTCGCCTCCCGTTGCACATTCGCACTTCTGACGTTTTCAATGTCAAGTATTTGGTGCCGTTCACTGGTGACAATTCTGACTAAGACGAGACCGGTTCGGATTCACAGACGAATTCTTCTCAATCGGGGGAGGATGATGGAGACGAGACCGTGATTGCATTCTTGAACAAATATGATTGACTCCATATTTAGTTATTTATTTTCTAGTATTATTTATAATTTTATTTTATTGCCTTAGTTATTTTATTAATATTGGTAAGTAAATAAATATCTGACCTAGCTTATTAGGCAATATAAGTAGGATTAGGAGAGTTGAGATTCTATATATTGTTCTCTCCTACGCATAAGACAATCACCTATTGAATTGAGATTTTATCAAATAATTTAAGTTCTATCAAGAGAGTTTCTCGCATTACTCTGTCACCTACCACACTCTACATCAACGACATACTTATTGTATGATTGGTTTTGAACAGAAAACAAATATGTCAAAAAAATAAATAAGACGACAATCGACATGAACTTTAAACTGGCGGGAGGGTGCTGGTGCAAATGTAAAGTATAGGCAAAATTTTACGTAATGCACTACTATATATAACTATTATTTTTTTTTATATACATACTTGGTACGGACTCAACGCCGAACTTTGATGCAAACCAATAATAATAGAAAATTCACCCTATAGCCCTATCGGTGTTGTAACGCCCCGAATATTATTTACTTTTTATAGAGCTCGACTAAATAGTCAATTTTCTTATTTGATGCATTTAATTATTATTATTTGCATTAAATCGAGTAATTAGTATTAAATCTAAGCCATGAAGAATTTATTTGATTTTAAATTTTAAAATCGGATTTATTTTGCCCAAGTATCGGTTTTATTTTTAAGGTAAAACCGAGCCTTGGAAATAATCGGAAATTTCATTAAGTTGGGCCGAAACCCAGTAAACGAGCGAGTCCAATTATTCTAGCTGGCCCAAATTATTCTACTTCCGGCCCATTTTAGTAAATTGAGCCCATGTTCAAGTTTAATTAAAAATCGAGCCTATGTCGATTTTTAAATCCCGTCTAAATCGGCTGACTAATTTATTTAGTCCAAGCCCGATTAAGTTTCTTAACCGAGCATTTAATTCCTTAGTTCATATTCAATTTAATCGAGCTCAAGTCGAATTAAATGATGCTCACGCTCAAGTATTCACTTATTTTACCATTGGAAGTTTCGTTAATTGATTTGAAAGTTAATAAATCGAATTTTAATGATGCTTACGCTCAAGTGTTCACTTATTTTGGTCCGTGCAATCCGAAAAAGGACATGAAAAACTACACGTGGCTTGTAAAGAAAATCAAACTAAAAATTATTTAATGTTAAATATTGCGTAAGATAAATTTTACTTTTATATGATCACTGGATGTGTTTGTTGAAGAATTCACTCAAACCAAATAAATGTACTCAAAATCTAACTCAAGTATAATTCAACCCCACTATTCTCAATATTATCAATATAATTAAGTAATAACAATCAATCATTAAATAATAACAACCAATCACTTTTACACATAAATATAAACTTTAATTCACTATTCATCCACTCACATAATTTTAACTAACCATCACATCATATTATCTCTCTCCTACTGTTACATCAAATAAATTTTAATCATTTTAATATAAACTCAAAATTCCACTAACAACTAACTATACCATTTTTTTTAAATTAACCCTAATTAATTCACTTTAAATTAATTTACTCAAATTATTCCTTTAACAAACACACCAAGGGTCAAATTTAAAACGAATAATATAATACAGATAATGGACATATATATTAATTGTCATCTAAAGAGTATGTTAATATTTATATCGATTATAATCATAAAATTCCAGTAAAATTAATTAGCAAATATGAGTTAGAAAATATAAATATAAAATATAGACGACCACAACTACATTGCCGTAAAAACAAGCTTAATGAAATAAATTGTTAATCCGGAAATCACCAATGTTGATATTAAGTAGCCTAAATTTTAGACGGTCAAACTTTCTTATAAAAATATCATACTTGTACTATAAAATGTCATACATTTATTTATGCTATATTTTAAAATATAATATTATAATATGAAAGTACTTATATTAGTTGAAAAAATGTGTCAACCTAACTATTACCGTTGTGGAGTATTTGAAGAGATATTTTGTCTAACTTTTAACTTTACGAGGCCGAGAGAAAAAAATTAATATATTTGGATTTTTTAATCGAATTTAATTTATTTAAGAAAGTGAGTTAATATTGAAAAAAATATTAATTTGATGAAAATTAAGATTTAATTTTGAATTTGTTAGTGAATATGAGTTAAAATGTGGTTATTAAAATTGATATAATACAATAGTAGTAAAATAGTGATACGTAAAAAAATATTAGTGAGTAAATAAAAAAATTTGTTGGCAAATGTATATAGTAATGGTTGATTAATATTATTTAATCAAAGGGAGTTATTGTGCATGCAGTACCATTTAGGTGATATTTTGTCTCTAATTAGCACGTTTTCTTGTTTTTTAACAGCCAATCACTGTTTTTGAGCCTCTGATCCTTATTCTAGGAATCTAGGGCTTCTTACAGGTATGTATGATGAACCCTTTAACGGAAGCCAACACAAATCATAATAATGTTAGGGGTTGTCAAAACCACGGAGAACTAGAATTTGACTAATTATGTAAAAAATTGCAACCACAAAAATACTGCTGTCTATCGATTCTTTCTATTGTCTTTTTCATTAATCCCTAAACGAAGAAATTATGCATTTTTGGTTCTTGCTGGGAAGAGAAAAACGAAAAAACAAGAATTACAAACCAGTTGCCGGAATTCTTGAACTGCACGATGGACACATAGTACCTATCTCGCCTGTTTGGTTGCCAGCTTGGCGTGCGTCTTGAAAAAACACGTTTCTACACCAGACGCACACTAATGTAACATGATTGATATTATTAGTTGCACTTGATGTTAAATCATCCTTTCCTAGCCAAAACCCAGGATCTAACCCTTGTTTCATGTCCACATTTGATGAGAAAACCTTGGATTCTTCAGGCAAGGAACTTGAACTCTGCTCTCCCATAAAACTATATTCTACAGGATTGAATCCAGCTGGGCTCGACATGTCGGTACGAATATCATAGCTGTTCATGCTAAATAAACCTTCTTTATCCTGCCACACAGGCATATTGAAAAGGAATAAATATTTCAGAATTAGAAGAAGAAAGTAATTGGAGTTCAGCTTCAGAACTTGAAACACTAAAAAGCATATTGCTGCTAGTCTAGCTAATACTACTTATACCGAGCTCTAAGTGTGTTATGGGCATTTCCTTTTAAAAGAGACGGCAGAACTTAAAACACTTAAAAGCATATTGCTGCTAGTCTAGCTAATACTACTTATACCGAGCTCTAAGTGTGTTATGGGCATTTCCTTTTAAAAGAGACGGAAGAAAAGAGAGCGTTCATACCTTAATTACACATTGCTGCTAGTCTAGCTATACTAGTTGCGCAGATATAAGAAGTTTGTTTAAATATACGTTTCGAATTTCCGGAATGTTGGGTTCAACAATAAGCCTATTTCGCATGTGAAACAAGTGGGAAAAGATAAAAAGCCAAACATCTTAGTAACAAGTGGTAAAGACTATAGATATTGATTGTGATGACACTCAAAATACATGAGAACTACAAGCATGTAGATTGAAAGCCTTGAAATTCACAAGCAATTTGGGAGAGGAGTCACAATTTTATTTATCAAAAGTGTCGTATTTGACAATGGACTAAACCTCTATGTACGGTTGTCTATATAGTATACACTCAATAAAATATGAAAAATAGTTACTCATAACCCCAACAGATTCATCATCATTCGAAGGAAGTAGACTACAAAAGAATTTCCCATTTCATTTGTGTCGTAATTCAATAATGAATTAAAAAAATATGTATATAATTATAGGACTAACAAAAGTGTTAAAACTTTTTGGGTTATGAAAAGTAGTTAGTAACCCTAATA
>BKCP01010959.1:281141-303078 GCA_008636005.1 Striga asiatica | reverse complement strand
CAATGTATGGTGTTACATTATAGTCCACGAAAAAGCAAGCAGATAATAGATTTACTAAATGCAGTGTAAACTCAGCTAAAACCGACAAATGGAACTTTTATAGTTTAACAGGAAAAAAAAAATCATAAATATTGGAAATGCAACAGTCCTTTCCAATATAAATTGGAATATCTCCAAGGATATAGCGGTGGATAGGAGCGCTTGGAGGCTCGCTATCAACGTGCCAGAGCCGTGACTTTTGCTCCTTTCTCTCTCTCTCTCTCTCTTTTTTTTTTTTTTCAATCTCTTCCTTTCGGTTCGAGTCTTTTTGTGTTTCTCTTGGGTTTCATCTCTAGCCTACCCCGACTTGCTTGGGACTAAAGGCTATGTTGTTGTTGTTGTTATTGGAAATGCAACAGTCGTTAATCTTTATGCTTATCCGTTTTAAGTTTAAGCCCTCAGTACAATATGCAAAAATCATCTGAAACTCGTTAGTTTAGTTATACAGAAATAGTAACACATGAAAAAACTGTACCTTGAATCCCGTTCGAATAGCCCCACATTCCAACTTCCCACATACAGATACTTGACCTTGTGATTGTGACTTTAACAAATCACATATAGGCATCAGTAGAGGCTTGGAAAAATCCCTTTCAGGAAGTTGCAGAGAATCTATTGCATCCAAAAGATAAGGTCCATTAAACCTGCAACCGCAACAATTTACAAGTGCTAAGAAACTTCAAAGCAAAAGCAAATCATCGAAAATCGAAACAAACATTACTCTTTATAGACATTGGCCGCCGCATAATCAACTAATTTTCGAAGACGATATGCATAACATAAAACCACATATTCCATAGATAACTAATAAAATAACCAACCAAAAAAGTAAAAGAACGCTTGTCCCAGAAAATACAGATAAGGGAATCATATAAAACTTTGAAGCTCTGTAGATGATGATATCGACCGCTGCCAAGCTATTATGCATATCACCAGGTCACAAGGAAGTGGATAAGGAGACAAGTTCTATGCAGATTAAGCTATTTCATCAGTCCAAATGCATGGGAATTGAGGAATAAAGGAATACAATTAATCGGTGCAACACTGAGATCTAGCGAAAAAATATGGAAGACATTATTTCGTATTGTGTATTATAGGCGATAAGAAATTAAAGAGCATGCGTAACAGACATATACCAAGTGCAGAATTAACTAGGCATTGTTCACAGTTGAACAGAGTACTATAAAATAAAATAAAAAAAGAAATTAATAAAGGAAAACAAACCAGGAGAGCCGGACATCAGACGGTTTTGCTACCAAGTTTTGGTTCTCCATGGCACTTACAGGAATCCATGATATCGAAGAACTTTTAAAACCACAAGATCGGAGAAATGTTCCTAACTTCTGCTTGACGTCATCAAATCTTTGCTGAGAGTATTCCACCATATCCATTTTGTTTACAACAACAATAATCTGGTCAACTCCGAAGCTCCTAACCAGCTGTGCATGTTCCTTCGTTTGCCCTCCAACAGCATCTATGCCTACTTCGAATGAACCCATTGAAGCGTCAATAACTATAATTGCAGCATCTGCTTGTGATGCTCCAGAAATCATGTTAGGAACAAAATCCCTGTGTCCAGGTGAATCGAGCAGCACAACTCGAAATTTTCTAGAAGTGAAAAAAGCAACACCCACATTCATAGTGACACCCCTTTCCCTTTCCTCAATACTTTCATCCAATGCCCACGCATAAGAAAATGATCCTTTTCCCTAACCAAACAAGAAAAAATATATTTCCAGCAATCCTTAAGAAGAATGGAAAATTGTAAGAAAATGGTATTGCTATTACTTGTTGTTTAGCTTCTTTTTCATACTTGTGCATCTCTTTCCGAGATATATGTCCCAAAAGATGCAATAACCTTCCTGAAAGTGTTGATTTCCCTGAATCAACATGGCCAACCTAAGCACAAAGAAAATCATAAACCATGGGTGCAAAAAAGCATCACTTTAATTGATAGTCTTGATACAGCATCAAAAACCTACAATTGCAACATTTAGTTGACTCAATTCAACATCTACTTTGCTTGGAATCATCCATGCCTCAGGAATATACTCAGAGACTGGTGCCGCTTTACCATCATGGGTAATTTCTTCTTCAGTGGTCTTGAAAGATGAAGACTCTGAATTCAAAGTATTACCAAAGACTTCTGGTTTCTTTTCACTGCATGAAGCGGAATCATTTTCAGTAACTCCAACGTATCTCTCTCTTATCGCTGATGCTGGAGAAGGCTCTGAACCCAACTCTGGTTCAATTACAATATTAATCGTTTTATCCCTAGTAGCATCACCTGCGAGAATGAATTCTTAGACTTTGCACAACCACGTGAGAAAGGGAGCACAAGAAAATGGAAACTTATCAGTAAATTTAAATCAAGACCTATAGATTGTTTTAACAAATGGAATAGGGAGCTAGTATCAAGTGTCAAATATCAACAGGCCCAAAATGTGAATTTTTCTATTCCAAAATTCATTAATCAAGGTCTAGTGGTAGCACTATCTGCAAGATAATGGCACATACAACATTTTAAAGATAAATGCCATTCTGCAAAACGTAGAATGATTACTCTCCATTTCAGATACACATACCCAGTTTAAAAATCAAAGGCAAACGCAACACCACAATCATGAAAACAATCTTCTCTATACAAACAGTACTAGGAAAAATTCCATCAAGTCTGGGAAACTTAAAATTAAGGTATCAAAAAGTCCCATCGCATGGCACTTTTTACATTTCCATCAAAATAAAGGGAGTCATTCAATATAGTTCAATTACTAAAGAGGACTAGAGAAGGAAAAGGAGATACCTCCCTTTAATCATCACAGTATCAGAGTATACAGAAGTGCTAATAACAATTTGTTAACTTCTAATGAATTTTTTTTATTTCTCTTCTCAGTTCTCATTAGGCAATGTGATGGTGCACCTAGAAGCCTTATAAAACACAAAACAGCAAATGATTGATTTACTCAAGAAGTCAGTGAAGGACAACTCTGTGGCTCAAGTTCAATATTAAAATTAGGAAAAATCACTAAACTAATTACATTAGCCCCTTGAAAGGCATATATAGAATCCCTTAGCCATAAGTGACATACAATGACATTTAAGATGATAAATAAGGCTCATATGTAATTAAATACTGTAAGGATCAATATTATAGGATCAGCAAGGTACACCAGAACGAGAGAGAGAGATTTAGATATTGCATGATCAAACTTAGCGCAATACCTCACGTTTTGGAATTTACTAGGTAGCAAGCACAAATAAGAAATAACACAACTTGGATGATCACTATCAGTAAAGGCATATACCTTTGGATTTCAATTTTACTGATCGCAATCCACTAGTTACCAAATCATCCGGAGAGGGGGCATCAAATTTGAATGGGGCTACAATCATCAAAGAGAACATCAGAGCAAGAAAAACACACAAAATGCACATGCACACACGTACACTCAATATAAGAGGATGTATACCCATGGTAGCAGTAAAAACAATCTAATGGTTTAGGTGCATTTTCTCCTCGGCCAAATTAAAAATATGATTGTCTACTAAATTATAACTGGCTTTAGAAACCTGTTCCAACCTATATTTAGTTTGCGATGATTTTGAGAACTAAAAGCACTATTAAGTTCTTGAAAAGTGGCACGGATATTTCCGAGTTTGGAGTAGTCATCTCTGGAAGAAATATCATTCTGCGCTTCAAAGATTATACACTTTTTGGCCATATGTTGTGGCAGTGATGCAAAAAGAGACTTGGCCATCACTGATGCTCCAGAATCTTTGCATATGCCACCCACTGCATGGAAATTATCTACTCCATGAATGATACGGAGAAAATACAAATATATCCTGGGGAAATAGAAAGTAGATGCATGCACCAAAAAGTAGAAAGACATAAAGTCTAACCTACTAGCTAATGATTTAAATTTTAAAATTTATATCAATATTAGACAGACAGAATATTTCAAGAATGGGCTCACTAGAAAGAATGTTTGAAAGGCATGAAAAGGAGAAAAAGAGGTATGTTTCTCTAATTATATGTAATAACACCGTGATGAGGTATACAGTACAAAAGGAGAGACGCATGCCATAAAAAATTATACCTGCAGGAGTAATGCTTTTAGTATCGACCTTCACCAAAGGATGGCGTAAAACCCCACATATTTCACATGCTGAAAGATTATCTTCATTATCGTAGGTACAAATTGGGCAGCGCCAGACCCCAGCATTGCTGGACTCTTGTTTCGCTTTTGTCATGGATGCTCTCTCTATCAAGGAAATCAATAAAGAGAGGGTAAAGTATGCATAAAATCCTAAATTGCATGAAGCACAAGAAATGACATTTTGAAACTCACAAACATCCTCATGGAGAAATGAATAAACCAACAAAACATTCGTCCAAAACAGTTACTTGAGAATATATCTCCCGAAATTTGAATATGTTTATCAGGAGTAGTGTTCACATGAAAATTACTTACTGAAACAAGTTTGTCACATACTTAGTGATCCTTGAACAAAATCAAAAGTACCACAGAAACATTATGTTCCCCACCAATCAGATTTGCATGATGAGAAAGTAAATTGATGGTACAATGACTCATGCCATTCAAAAGCTAGAAATAATTTCATACTGATAAATGCACGTGGGTAGAACTCATCCCCAAATGGTAGCTCCAAGATAGAGGGTTCCTAACCCACACTTATATTCAATAACAGCACATTAAATAATCAATGCGGATAAACATAACTTCTAACACCCGCCCTCATGCACAGCATGCCAATCCAAACGGGCCGGGTCCAAAACCCACATTGCCTTCAAACAAATAAACTTGGGTTCTCTCTTATCTCATAAAAGGGGGAAATATAAATTATGAATTTCAGTTACTGAACATTAAAAACCATTATTTCTGACTGTTTGGACTATGGTGTTCAAGGTCTACTCTCATTTGAGATATCTTTCTGTTCCATGAGTGTGGGGAACCATTTGTCATTCAGTAAGAACCGCATGCTCCATAACAAAATCCTCATAAAAATTATAGTGTTGAGACCAAATATACAAATTCGATTCCAATGGGAAACAAGTGAAGGCAAAACTTCCAAATCAATACTCCAATAATGCAGTTCTTTACTCCACAAAAAACTAAATTGTATTAGCACAAGAAAGCAGAAGCTCTTTCATTCCAAGACCTCATAAAAACTCTTTAAATTTCAGATTACTGAGTTGAGATTTAAGTTGAGTTGTGCAAAATCAAGCTAGAAATGTAGATCTTAAATTGTAAAAAATATCTTGAGTAGATTCATGTTATATTTCCATGCAGAGTTGATATCCTAATTGTATTGATTCAGGTATGCACGAATGAAATTTCTCGAGTACATATTAGAGTAATCAATGAAACGTTTTAGATTTTGAGTAGCAATCATCTCCTCTTTCTAACTCAATTTCTCAAATTTCACTTGATGATAAACCGCCAGTCACTTCCATACAAATTTGATTTCTCTTGATAAAATCAAACTCCAAGGCAGAAGACACAGTTGAAGTAAATCAGTAACTATCATCATTAGTGAAAGGGAAAACTCATATTCATGGTCCTTCACTATACCTAAAGCCCCATTACAGTATCAAAACACTATGCACGCAAATATTCCTTCCTATTACTAGTCCCAACATAGAGAGGGTGAGAACTTACCAGTTTCTTCCCGTTCATAATCATAATAATCATCATCTGCATAGTCATAGTCATAGTCAAAGTCTTCATGAATGCCATAGTCGTCGTCGTCATACCCAACTCCGTATTCCACTTTACGGGGCATGTTCCCACGCCCTTATCACTCAAAAACAGAATTCGAATCAAACATCAACATAAAAACAACATAGCAAAATCTGAGTGCAGCATTTTATCAAACAATTTACAGATCTCATGAAAACCAAAAATTTATTCTAGCATGGACATTGTATCAAACACAAATATGCACCATTTTGGGGTATAAAAACACGAGATGTTTTTGCCTTGTCTCTCAAAGCCACTACCCTCATAAACGACCAAGCAAATGACAGAATCTCGGAACTACCTTATACGAGGACTTGAGATTGCGAATTACGGAAACCAAAACTTCAGAACGGCGGTGGCGATTGGTGGTTGAATGCGCAGGTAAGGTAGTAACAATGTTCCTTTGCTGAATGAGAAGTGCTCAGAAGTTTGGGGAAGCTGTAGAAAACAAGCACCAAGTGCAATCGGGGAATAAATTTGAGGAAGAATGTGATACTGAGGCTGGGAAATCAGGCCCGCAAAAAAATTTGACAAAAAAAAACCGAGGAAAAACGATGGCTATTAACGGAGAACGGGAAATTGGTAGCCGAAACAGTATCCTAGAGCTAACTCCAGTTGTCTTTCCATTGCTCTACTTTATTGTCACCGTGCCATAAAAAATCTTACATGGCATGAAAAATGTTTAGAAGATTTTCTAAATACAGAAATGCTTCTAAACAACTTCTATTATATATTATATTATTTATTTAATTTATCACTCTTCTCCAACTAATTATAATTTTACATATTACAAATGACACCGCAATTAACACTAACTATTGGAGCATAAAAAATCTTACGTGGCAAGAAAAATGTTTAGAAGATTTTGTAGATGTAGAAGTCCTTCTAAACAACTTCTATTATATATTATATTATTTATTTAATTTATCTCTCTTCTCCAACCAATTATAATTTTACACATCACAAATGACACTGCAATTAACACTAACCATTGGAGCATAAAAAATTTTACGTGGCATGAAAAATGTTTAGAAGGTTTTCTAAATGTAGAAGTCCTTCTAAACAACTTCTATTATATATTATATTATTTATTTAATTTATCTCTCTTCTCCAACCAATTATAATTTTACACATCACAAATGACACCGCAATTAACACTAACCATTGAAGACAAAAAAATTTAATTTTCTTTCTCCATGTCATACAACACAATTTTCATTAAGAGCATCTCCAATACTATGAATTTGAAAGATCATTATTTTTAACGCATGTCAATTAGTGATTGTAATGTTAATCCACATTGGAATAATGTTAAAAGATTAGAAATTTGAATGAAACTAGCATCTCCAATGCATAAATTTGATAAGAAGTTATTTGTATAGGTGGACCAATTAAATAATTTATTGATCTAAAAAAAAATTAAAACAAATATAAAGTAAATTTATGAGTCATCATGTTTAACATGGTGTTAGATATTAGAAAGTGTGTTCAACATTGTCAACATTAAATGACATTCACCTCATCATGAAAGAGTTCATGACAAGATGCATTGGAGAAAAAAATAATAATACACTTTTAAAAGTTGATGATATGGATGATTTTTTATAATGTCAAAAGTCACTCTTAGAGTTGGGTTAGAAAACTTGGGGAAGAACAAAATAAAAGTTAATGTACATCTGTTGACGTGAATATAACACGTCAGGGAGTAGTGTGAAAAGTGGGAAGACAGGGGAAGTGGCATTTTTGTAATTCTATTATTATTATTTTTTATAAAAAAAGGAGAACTTATGTGGTAACGCCACAATGCGTTTTAGGAAAGGAAAAATGAAATTTGACCACTTTATTTTTTTATTTTTTTTTTCCTTCAAAAATTTGACTATTTTATTCAAAACTAGTGCATATTGGAGAAACTTATTATATTTTAAACTTTTTTTAGACATTATTTTAAATATAATTGCTCATATTTTTCACATCTCATCTCCTTATGAAAATAAAATAAATGCAAACAATAAAAAATATATATTATTAAAGACTTTCTCTTTACACAATAATTTTTATTTTAAGGAATATTATTAAACATTGCAGTATTGATTTTTTTTAAATCAATTATCCAATTTATATTTAAACCTTGCAGTTTTGATTTTTTTTAAAAAAAATCAATTATCCAATCAATGATTGTTAATATACACAAAATAATGGAAAGAATACAGACTTTAAATCGGATTTCCAAAATAAGTAAGTCAAAGGTTTTGACCAATTTTTTTATCAATTTTTTACAAATGATTTTTTCATCAACATCTTTCAATATATATAGATATTAAAATGTAAACATTTTGGCTTGTGATAATACTATTATCCTCTCAAGATTGACTTTCGATGCTCTTCTCCTCCGGTGAATCGACCTCCGCCAGCAGCACTACTGCTCGACATCGGCTTCTTAACTCGAGCAAATCGACCCTCAAGGTGTGGTTCCTCATTTGCGAATTTTTAGGATTTTATTAGGGTTTTTTTGTCCTTTTTTTTTTCTTCAATAATAGAAGCTTAATAATTCGGTATTTTTGGTTCCCCAAGCCTCGTTTTTTTATTTTTTATTTTTCCTATTCTCTATATGAGCAAAGAGCATATTTCTCGATTTCTCCTTCTTGTGTGCTCCCAACCATTTATTAAGGTAACTTTTTCTCGATGGCTCATGCACAACTTATCTTCCCTTTATCGTATAATTAGTAAATTAAACATGTAAAGTTTGATTTATACCTGAAAAATATTGAGTTTTTTTGTATAGACTGCTATTTTTATAAACTAAGAAATGGTAAAAGAAATGAATACTATAATTTGGTCCAAGTTATCATTGTTGATTAAATGAATTTGGTTGGCCTGATTTTATTTTGAATGGAGTTAAATGCTTACAAGGATGTATGAGACATTAATTGGTGATATTTATTGAATGAAACCAATTGTGGTTAAATGTATACAGCTAAGAACCAAATTAGCAAAATCTAGTAATAGAAAAAAGGGCAATGCTACATTGTCAACCTAATTGTACACTAGGTTGACAATACAAGTGGAAATATCAATTTGTGCATTTTTGTATTTTTATTTTTATTTTTTTAGATATTTTCACTTGTGTTGTCAACCTAGTTGTACACTAGGTTGGCAATATATCATTTTTCTAGAAAAAATATGAGTTACTCACTCTTTCTAGTAGTTATTAGTTGTCTAATTAGCAAAATCTAGTAATAGAAAAAATATGAGTTACTCACTCTTTCTAGTAGTTATTAGTTGTCTGATTGCAAGTAATTGTTGTGTTTCATGATTTTGCATATTATATTGTCACCTATTTCTAGCTCATCATGAGAGAATTGTTGAATGGATCATCCATTCTACTGGGGGTTAAGGAATCGTGGTGATATATTTTCTAGTATATTCATAATTGCATTTACAAAGTTGATTGTCATGCTAAATAGCAATTGTAAGTAACCTTACATGCTTATCTATAAATTGTTCCAAGTTCTATATATCACTCTTTTCAAGTTATAGTATATTCAATTGTAATATTTTGATACTAGAAATACCTTATATGAAAATTGTTTGTTAGTAGTTTCCTGGTAAAATAAAATTTTTGTAGCGCCTCATTTGTTCCAGATTATTTAGAAATTATTATTATTATTTATTTTATTTTTCGGATTTATTCGTGCTCGATTTTATATTTCGATTATATGCTCGTAATTGCTAATTGTATTAAATTAATATCGAGCCGAATTGTGTTATTGTTTTTCGAGCGAACCGAATAATTGTTTTAATCGGGACTTCAAACCGAGCGAGCGACCATACCGAACCATCGGTCCGAGCCACCGAACCGCACCCCGCGACCCGCTCGGAGCTCGAGCCCGCCAACTCGCCCCCAAGAACCATTTCTTTTCCCATCTCATCATCATGCATGCATGGTCTTTGAATTTGAAATTCAAATAAAAACCTATCCCTTATTTTGTGCCTTTGACCAACTAATGAGGGGAGGTTACAATTTTAGCCATTAAAGGGAGAAACCTCCTCATTCCCTCACCTACCTCACGCCTCATTCTCCTCTCTCT
Source organism: Striga asiatica (assembly GCA_008636005.1). Classification (NCBI taxonomy): domain Eukaryota; kingdom Viridiplantae; phylum Streptophyta; class Magnoliopsida; order Lamiales; family Orobanchaceae; genus Striga; species Striga asiatica. The sequence goes on along the minus strand of BKCP01010959.1, from coordinate 293,186 downwards.
TTCAAATTTTCAGAACCTCCCTCACTCTCTTTTCTCTCACATTTGCTACCCGGAAAACTCACCAGCCCTCGCACGAAACGACGGAAGCCCGTCGCCCCGACCCTCGCTCCACCCGCACGCGCAGACGCCGAACGCTCCACCAGCGAGCCGCCACAGCTCCGATCTCCGCGTCTCAGCTGCAGACCCCGGTCATCGTGCCCGCACGTCCGACCACCACCCTCGACACCTCTGGTCATCCTCCTCATACGTGCGAGCCGCCTCCAACGTCGAGCACAAGCGGACGAGTTCCCCGCCCTTAGGAATCGAACATCAAAACGGCCTTCCCGTGATCGAGTCGTCGTTCGTTTTTCCCCTTTGGTGTTTGGTATTTTACTAAACTCCATGTATATTATGTGTTGTACATGTATCTTTGCTGATCATATAGTATTATATGAATTATTTTATTTAAAAAGTTAAGATATGATATTTTATGTATTGTAATGTCTTAGATCTATAGAGTTTAATTTGAAACTCTTATGATCTGAGACCACCTCGTGAAAATCTTCTGGAATATGGAACATTTTTATGTCATGATCACAATAGTCTTGACCTTGTGCAATTTGGGCTTATATTTTTCAAGTTATGGATTTTTGAAATTTATATGATTGCTGCAACTTGTAAAATGCGTGAGAAATTGTATTGTTTCCCAAAAATTATAAAATTTGGATATGTTTCTCCCCAGATGTTTCTGTACCTTATGTAAAATTTTCATGATTTTTGGAACTCATTTGCTAGGCTAAATGATTAATTGTTAAAATCTGATGAATCTTGTTAAATCCATGAAAAATCGAATCCTTCATAAAAATACATGAAACTCGGTCATTATGCTTAGCTGATATGTTATTTGATGGTGTGAAAATCCCAGAAATTATTGGATTCATTTTGTTTAGTTTCTGTTAAAAACTTGTATCTTGCTGAAACTTGCAATAATTATCATAATTCACATGATCAGTGTTTATGCCTGGAATTTTTATATATATTTCCAGCATGTTGCAGTTGCTTGCATAAAAATATTAAGTCTTAATTCATTCATTTGGTCAGTCATTAACTTCATGCTCGTTTTTGCTGAAAATTTGTTTCAATTTTATAAAATCTCATGTTCAAGTGATATGGTTGAAACTTGGTGATTTTGATATACTCAGTAATGCCTATTAGGTGTTCAAATTTCAAATCAAAATTCGTTCATTTACCTGGTCATCTAGAAAATGAGGGTTAATTGTCAATTTGCTCAATTTATTGGATGAAAATGTTAACTCTTGAATCTTGGCATTATTTTTAATATATGAGGTCCTCCTTACATGTTATATAAGTGGTGTAAATTTTAAGTTAAGTGGATGAGTATATTGTGAGTCGGCCATTACGTGTCACTTCCCATATTTGGTTCGAGTAGAGTCGACTGTTCCATAATTCCACGAGAATCTTCCACGAGCCACTTAGTCGACGGATTCGACTAAGTTTGTGTGATCATTGGATTAGTTGTAATCGAGATTTATCTTGAATTCGTGTAGGTGTTCCAAGGTGTTGACCCCAAACCTTACCTTTCGAGTCTTATATTGTGAATTTATCGCTGCAATCAGGTGGGTACATTTACGTTGTATCTATAAGTATCGCACTCGTTATTTCGTATAAATGTTTGTCTCGATAGCTTTTGTATGCGTGAGAACCCTAGTCTAAGAGTCCCGTCGATAGTGCCTTTGATGAATGCATAAGCAGTGAGAGGTCGTCTGCCCGTTGCATCCGGGAGAGACGCCCCGTGCCGTTGTATCTGGAGGGGGAAAAACAACTCTACTGTCTCCTGGAAAGGATCCTATGCCCGTTGCATCTGGGGTGGGAAGGTTTCCGGTTACATCCTTGCCGATGTCTGGTCGGAAGGTTTGTTGTACGTACATAGGAGGTTTGCGATAGGGCCGTGTAGGGAGTTAAATCTGGATTCTATGCATACATTATTTATAGTTTTGAATCTTTATGCGGGATATACTGTGCGATAATGGTGAGCATAATGGAGTGCTCACCCCCATTTCTTTTCTCTTTGTCTCCTCTTCCTCTGTGTAGTTTGAGCATGGCTGGCGGCGGCGGCGAGAAGACGATCGAGTGGTGGTCATTAGTTGATGTGTCTTTTGCTTCCTCCTATGATTATCTATGTTGAACTGCTTGTTCTTATTTTGGATTATTTATGCTTCCGCTTTGAACATCATGATTATGTTTGGATGGTTTTGAGACTTATGAATAATTTGGTTTTATTTTAGAACTGATAGTTTATGTATGTGTAGATTCTATCTATTTGTTCGTAATTGTTTAATTGTTGTCGGTAGTAAGTAGCGCCCGTTGATTGTTAAAAAATTTAAATTGGGATTTTGCGAAAAATTAACTCTGATTTTTATAAATAAATTTGGTAAATTCTTTAAAATAAAATAGGGCGTTACAATTTTGGTCTCAAATGGCATAAAGAAGTTAAAAAAACTTGCAACTGAATATCCTTGAGAAGGCAAACTGGTTTGAGGATAAGCTACATAATTGGATATATTTGTGTTGTCCATTTTCATTGGATAGAGTAACTGTATTTAGAATCTCTAGCCTTGATCTATCTGTTGTGGTATAATTAAAGTTGAATTGTCTAGCTATCACAACCTTGGAAGAAAAAATAATTGTAAGTATTTTTACTTCGTATATTCCGTGAATGCAAAAACATGAAGTTACAGTGAATTGTTGAATAACTGTAAGTATTTTTACGTTGTATATTCTGTGAATGCAAAAACACAAAGTTAAAGTGAATAGTTGTTGTGTTCTACTTGTTTATTAATTTTTGTTGTTAATTTTCACCTGCTAACATGCCATTTTTTTGTTGTGTGCCTCTTGAAATGGAATATTCAATATTAAGTGTACCTTTTCTAGGATACTTATCTTCAATTCTCATTTTTGTTGAAATGTAAATTGAGGCTTTTCTTCATTTTCTTAACTTGAAAATAGTTCAAACGAACCTCTTTCTGGCATTAATTCTTGGAACACAACGGAGATGACATCTATTAATGAGGTATTATTATCTTTATTTTTTGCTCAAGAAAAATGTTCAACTACTGTTTTATGTCAATAAAATATTTCTTGTTCAAGGATCTACTTTTTATTCAAGAAATTGTTTTTAGTTTTTTTTTTTAATAAGAAACAATTTCTTTTGAATACTTTTTCCCTGTTTCTGGTCCTAGACATAATATATGGTTACAGAATATGTTTATTTATTGTTTCTTAACTGATTTATATTAGTTTTTTTATGTAAATATTGTATTTTTAACAAATTAGAAATAATGAAATAATCAATAAATATATTGATTATTTCATTATTTTTAGAGTGATGGTTGGATTTGGAGATGGTATACAATTTGCACTTGGAGCGGTAAAATAAATTTTCAGACGAAGCCTCAAATAATAGACCATATTAAGACTCAATTAGGTGCTTCTGGTCGTCTCAGTCAGTTTCAACAATCATGTTTTGGACATTTTTCGAGGTTCGATGGACAGGCGTACCTCAATGGAAAACTGTTGCTTGAATTATTTGGTACCGCTTGGATTCTTCTCTTTTGACTAGTCTTATGTCATCCATAGTACAAGCTTAGTAATTGACAATTTAATGCCAATTCAAACTTTAATCTTGGGGACCAAGCACAAAACCCTAATGTACTATGACTTGGCCATTGGGTTATTGAAGGATTTGGGCCATTTGGCATTTGTGTTGGCCGATTGGGCCTCGGCATTGTTGGGCCGTGTGATAGGCTAGGCCATTGGGCCCGTTGCCGAAAAAATGGGCCACGAGCGTAGCTAGCGCGGCATGCTCGAGCCGTGCGGCTTCCTTGTCTTGGGCCTCGACATTTATTTTTATTTTCTCGTTTTCGGATTAAAAATGGCCAAGTTCACGACCATTTTCTAAGGTAAAACGAACCAAGGCTTAAGTTAAAATTATCTCGTTTCCGGAAATAAAATTCAAACGGCTCCTCCTTGCTTAGACTTAGTATTATTAATTAGATTAAATGCTCATAATAATAAATTTAATGCCTTAAATTTAAATAGTTAGGACTAAGAATACTTAGAGCATAATTGGATATAAATCTAATCCAAAAAATCCAATCATTTTTAACTCAACCACTTTTTTTAACTCAACCTCACTATCATCAATATTATCAATATAATTAAATAATATCAATCAATCATTCTTACACACAACATCAGCCTTAACTAGTATTCGATCCTGTGCACATGCACATAGCGAAATAAAAAATATTTTATATGTACGTATATCATATTTAAAGATTTAAATTAGATAAAGTGTGTATTATATTTTAAAATTTTACCTATATGTAAATTTATAATATAAATATAAATTATAACTGCCATATAAATCAGTTTTTTGTTTTTTTGTTTTTGTACAACTATAACATAAAAATAGGAATATTAGCTGTAAAATAATGTAATATTTTCTATTTAGAAAATTTAAAATCTTGTAAAGCTGTTACAGAATAAAAAATTAATAATAATAAAGTTTTAATTGTGTAATTGTCATTTGAATGCTTTGAATGTTAGTCATACATATTTTTATTAAATGAAGTCCTATTTTTGTTAATTGTTGGTTGAATAAAATTTATTGAAGTTTGCCAGCAATTATATATATATATATATATATATATATTCACTATTTCAACAACTCATATAATTTTAACTAACCATCACATCACATCTTGTCTCTCCTACTTTTACATCAATTTAATTTTAATTATTTTATTTTAAATATTATTTTAATATACCTACTAACAACTAACCATACCAACTTTTTCAAATTTAACCAATCCAAACCAAAAATTCAATCAAAATAAAAACTTTTTATATCCAATCATGCTCTTAAACCTTGCTATCTTTAGAACTAAAGTCGAGCTCATTAGATAAAAGGATCGGGGCGGTACATATTTGTATGAGCTCAAACGACCTTGGATCTGCTCACGTCCAGTTCAAAGATCTGTAAAACAGTTCCGAGAGTGGTCCCAACATAGAGTCTCTGGCAATCAAATCAGAAAGTGTATGAAGAAGATGATGAACAGTACTGTATAAGTTTGTAAGTATATTATAATTTGTAGAGTTTGGATTGTCATGCATCACCCTTTATATAGAGGTGTTACCTTGTTGCCCAAGACTGTCTGGATGAATTGCCCTACTGCCCGAGCTACCCATTTGTACTGGTCAGGTGCCCAAACTGTCTGATTCTGTTAGCCCGGCCTTATCCATATGTGGTTTTTATCCTAATAATATTCTTTCTTATCTCTTAGTCTGCCTTATTAGACGGTCTAATCATACGACCAGCTCGACGGTTTTCTCATTTTGCTCGTGCACTCTATTCCTCAGGTTGATCCGTCGACCTGCATACCTCCAGGTTAAGTCTCTACCAGGCGAGGGCCCTAACTCGACCTGCAAAATTCTTAATTTTTGCAGTAAAGTTGATTTCGATCTCTTTTATGTCATTTTTGACTTTATTAACGTAATTCAGATACTTGATTATTAAATGTCAATCTCCAATTAGAATGCACTTGATTCTTCAAGTTACTTGCTACAATCTTCAAAATGCGTTCATATCTTTAAGAACAAATAAGGTTGAGAATGTCTTCCCTTAGACTTCAAGCGCTTAATTTGGCCAAGGCGGAAAAGCTCTTCTACCAACAAAAGGTCAAATGCAACTTCCAAGTAAATAGCGACAAGTGCACCAAGTTTTACCATGCCTTGGTCAAGAAAAGAACGAAGCGAAATTTTATTGCCTCGATCAACCAGGAAAATAGAACCGTGACCGACTCCCTTGATGAAGTTGCTAAGGAATTTGTGGGCTACTATGAGTCTCTCGTGGGGACTGGTATTGACACGGAGGATGTGGACTCTCATGTTCTTAAATCGGGACAGCTCATCACCGACGAGCNTTGGGGCCGGTGTGGTGTTGAAAATTCAAGAAATTTTTGATCCGACTCTCTTCTCAAGCAATGTAATCATACCGCCCTCACTCTTGTTCCGAAGTCCTCCCACTCTTCCCGAGTGACGGAACTTAGACCAATAGCATGTTGCAACACATTGTACAAAGTTTGCTCCAAGATCCTTGCTAGGCGAATTAGTGAAGTGCTAGATTCCATCATCGACGAGACTCAAGCCGCTTTTGTTAAGGGGAGGAATATTTCGGACAACATCCACCGCATGCAACAATTGTTCTGACAATACATGCGGAAAAGGGTAACCCCAAGGTGCACCATCAAAATCAATTTTCGCAAAACCTTTGATTCTATTTCTTGGTCGTTCTTGAAGCAAGTGTTTGAGAGTCTTGGCTTCCCATCGGCCTTCATGAGGTGGGTCATGGAGTGCGTCGCAATTCCATCCTACTCAATATCAATTAGCGGGAGCCTCAAAGGACACTTCAAAGGGGTGCGTAGACTTAGGAAAGGTGACCCCCTCTCGCCTTTCCTCTTTGTGATTTGCATTGAATATCTTTGTAGGCTTTTCAAGTGCAATACGAGAGAGGGCTCGAACTTCGAATTCCACCCGAAGTGTGAGCATCTCAAAATCACACACCTTGTCTTCGCCGACGATCTCATGCTACTCTCTCGAGGCGCGCCCCATCGTCCATTCAAATCCTCATGAATTGCCTCAAGGACTCTGGGGCTAAATCGGGGCTAGAAATGAATGTTCAAAAATCTAATATTTACTTGGCGGGAGTAAATGATGCTAACCGGATAACAATCCTTGATGACATGCACTTACAAAGTGGTCCAATGCCCTTTCGGTACCTCGGCGTCCCCCTCACCGCGGAGCTTGTCACCGCAAGGCTCTTTGATGTCTTAGATAAACAAATCGAGGAGCAACTTAGCGGATGGAGCGGTCATACACTCTCATATGCCGGTGGAGTGGAACTCATCCGCTCGGTGATCTAAGGTATCGAGTGTTTTTGGTTGGGGATTTTCCACTTGCCTACTATAGTCCATGCCAAAATTATCCAACTATATAGGCGTTTTTTCTGGGGCTCGAAAAGCGCTCTCGTAGCTTGGGATAGTTTATGTCCGCGCTCGGAAGGGGGCTTTGGTCTTCGTGATTTGAATGCTTGGAATCAAGCGTTGCTTGCACGCACTATTTGGAACATGCAAGCTAAAAAGGACACCTTATGGTACAAATGGATCCACCACATTTATTTGGGGGGCAAGTCCCTGTGGGAATGGGAAATACACAAGGATGACTCGCTCCTTTTCAAATATCTTTTCGAGATCCGACGGGCCTTGGTAGACAAAGCGGGAAGTGAGCAAGGCGCGAAAGCTCTACTTCATCGTTGGAGTTCACGAGGTAAGCAAGAGGGGTTGAGAAATTGCTATGATTTCTTAAGGCCCCGCGGTACATTGGTGCCTTGGAGGGGGGTGATTTGGGGCACTTGCAATCGCCCAAACACTCCTTCATTCTTTGGTTAGGAGTGCTCAATCGTTTCCATACAAAGGACCGGTTAGAGTTCCTCGATGAAGACCCGACTTTCTCTCTTTGTGGAGGCATTGTAGAATCATCGGGTCATCTATTCTTCGAATGCTCCTTTAGCTCGAAAATTTGGGGGGTAAATCGTGATTGGGTTAGCCTCCGTCATAGGCCTTTGACACTCAAAGGAGCTCTTAAATGGACCAAGAAGGAGACACGAGGGGCTAGTTGGCAAACAAATTGAAAAAAGCGGCGCTCGCGGCTACCGTGTACTTCATTTGGAATGCGAGAAATAGGTTGATTTCTGAAAATGAATCTCAACCTCCGAGTCTAGTAATCCGTAAGATACAAACTCATGTTTATCGTATAATCTTTGCGATGTATCCGAACGTGCTTGCCGAATATGAGAGGAAAGACCGAGGAGTGTAGGCTTCTCCCTTCCTTGGAAAACTTGGTGTTTGTCTTTCTGTTTTATTTTGGAACTTGAGTGAGCAACCGATTTGTGGTTGCCCTCTTAGACTTATTATCCGCAAGTGAGAAGCCGAGCTTGTGGTTGCCCACTACGTTTTGTATGCCGTTCGTCGGACATTTGTACTCCAGTTTTGATCTATAAATTTACCTTTAATGATAAATAAATAAATAAATAAATAAATAAATAAATAAAGGTTGAGAATGCACACACATTGTTTTTTTTCCTCTTGCCCGTCAAGATTTATCTCACTTAAATAAAAAGAAAAACAAAAACAAAAAAAAAATCTCCCGAACTCTTGAATTCTAAATTATGCTTACATTAATTATACAGATTTAAAAATGTACAAATTTGCATAGAAACTGAATTTTATTCGTTCTTTTCGCATTGCTCATTAGAGAATACAATTCAAATTAAAACACAGAAAGTTTCTTAAGAAATCACACACACGTCAAGAGGGAAAGTATAAATAACTATTTATATTCTACAGCGTGCTTGCCATTGATTGATTGGTTTTATGGCCATAAGACATATATTTTTTTTTTGGTACAAAGAAGGGGCCCAAAGGCCTAAGCTAATACTCGTCGGGGATAAGACACCCCGATAATATCATGATCTAGCCAAGCACCTAATCCTTTCGGAGGGAGAGCGAGGCGATGTACTCCAATCGGGAAAGACGCCGCCATACTCGCCATGTGATCAGCCGCAAAGTTTGCTTCTCTATATATATGTTGGATATTAAGACTCCAATCCCTTTGAATCAACTCCCGAATAGCGGTAACCATTGCATCATGGGGTCCCCGATCGCCGTCGGGCTCGCACACCAATTTCTTCACACTAAGACTATCAATCTCAGCAACAACTTTATGATTGTATTGAGGTGTTTTTATACCCCTTCGATCGAAAACAAAATGTTAAATTTATGGGAAAATTCTTAATTAATTTCCATCTCTTAATTAGTTAGGTCCCCCCCCTCTTCTATTTTTTCGTGCAATAATATACAAACGAAAGAGGTAAAATTGAAGACAAATCATAATATTCCCGGGGACTAAGGAGTAAAATTGAAGTTGAGGTTCAAGATGCCCAAAGTTATCCGTCCAAATATTGCGGANGAAAGTGAAAATATATCTCCATCAATCAAATGGACAGGACAGCCCAAATATTTTTATATAAATGCACCAACAATGGAACTTCAGATTATCAGCGACCTGTTTCAATCATACTGTTAAAAAGTGTACTGGAACAATCGTTTGGATATGCAAATGCACACATGAAACGCTAATCACTGTTTTGTACAGAAAGAAACTACTGACCAAAAAGATGTGAGTCATAAGTCCCCTTGTCTGCTCCTATGTTCCGTTAGTCTTGTCCAGACGACCTTTCCACAACGTGCCAAAGTTAACAGTGCTATGCCATACAGTAGAGGAATGCCAAGCACACAGCCTCCAGGCGCAAGATTAATCAGTGTCTAGGAAAGAGCCAAAGGTTATTTAAAGAAGAGAACATTTAGAAACGAAAACAAAACTAAAATTTAAAATGAAAAAAAGAACATATCAAAGTATTAGAATAATATTTGCAAGTATTAGAATTAGAAGTATCATAATGTTGTGACACACTTCCCTAATGTTCCCCAGGCAAGCATCTTTCCTATAAGAATAGTGAATCCCACAAGCAATGCTAGGTTATATGTATAAATAATCAACCAAAAAAGTTCAAGACAACAGGCTTGATCACGCAGAGACTGGACATGGATGTATACTGGCAGATTAGAGGAATGAGAAAGTCTTAAGTTTCTCGAGAATTTCAAAGGTTGTAAGTAAATGCAGTAGGTGCAGCTGAACTCCAAGGCTATTCCAAATACCTCACGCAGTCTAACATCATATAACACTAAAGGTTCACAAAATCTATGTGAATAATGGGTTGCGAAAATGTAACTATTAGTGAGGTTAAAAAAACCTCACTGATATATGTATACAGTACGAATGGAACATATCATGCAGAAAGTGAAAACAAGGACCAAGAATAACAATTATTAGCATTTACGCAGCAGCATGGACAATAAGAAGCAAAATACTGTTTGTAACAAGGGGCAAGAGTAAATATTACAAGCATTCCTGCAGCAAGGTGAACTATAGGAGCAAAATACAAGTCGATTCTGTTTCCTTCCGAGCAACCGTTGAAAGCAATAACCATTGAGAAAGTGTGGATTGTGGCAAACGCAAGTGCTATAATAGCTGCAAAAGAAAAGAAGAACGAAAGAAATAAGTAAGGGAGAAGAAGAAAATTTCAGCTTCAACCACCAGTGATCTTAGAAGTGGTACTGGGTAATTGCCATGATTACATAAAACTATTTATCAAACTTCATGAGGAAAAGACATACATGCCATTTTCATCATCACAATACCATTTCAAGGTACATCGAAAAGTAAAAAATGATTAAATCGCACTAGCAACTATATTTACTGGATGCGATTACATCTATCTTCATCATGGATTGGCAGCAACTCGTCAGTGTCACACTTCTTATCCCCTTCATAGAACTGATTTTTCACCACTATATGAAATTATAAGAAACTACATTTTTCCTCACAACAATATGCTTCTAAGAATTTAGAACACATGTAATAATGCTTACAGTATATTTCAATTCGTCCAAAAACAACAGCCAGCAAAACATTTCCACAATTACAAAACAAACTCTACTTTTTGTGCTTCCAATGCATTTCTATCAAGCGCCCAAAAGATATTTTCCACAATCACAATTTCTCCAAAGCTTTTCTCATCACTTACCAAACAAAGGTTTATTTACTGTATAGTCTCCAGGTTCACAAATCTTCATGGTCCTTTGAAATCAGCAATTTTTCAATTGAATTATAACACAATGAACCATTCTATATATACATGCATAATGACTTGGGAACCATTTGTCCATTGCAAATGGAGCTGGAAGAGTCATAGAGCCATTGTTGACAATTCTCCTGGCATAGTGCCAATAATGGCTAGATCAAAATGGCTCAATTAAATTCTAGTGCTTCTTCTATTAGTGAAGTTTCTAGAAAAAAAAAATATATCAAACTGTGCAATGCACCTTGGGTCGCTACGGAAACAGCCTCCTTGTATAATTACAAGGGTAAGGTCTGCGTACAACTGAGCCCCCAGACCCCAACCTGTTGGGAATATACTGGGTATGTTGTTGCTGTTGTTGTTGTAATGACTTGGGAACCAAATAGGGTCCAGTTGTTTTGTTCTCATCATCCCAATATCCCATTTTGCAAACTATAAACTCTAACTGTATATTCAGATGAAGGTGTATTGCTTTCTAACCACACACTTTACATCCTTTTGGGTTGCCCATTTAACCTAGGATAAATCGGGTAACAATGATGTGCAATATCAAGATGGTTGGTACCTCACAGATTTTGTTGCAAGAGAAATCTTTCATTGAAGATTGAAAATTCTTGATGGGCTTAGAACAATGGAAGGAGATTTTTCATAAACACAAATTAAAGTCAATCAGAATGTGCAGACACGTCAGGCATATTAGGAAGAAATTATACGGAAAGTTGGAAACTTAAGCTGTAAAACATACTATTTGATCATAGTCCAAAAAGGTTACACCGTATAGGAAAGTTGTCGATTTGATTTCAGATTCCAACTAAATCAAGATAGATTTAATAATCATAGAAGTCATAATCCCGAATGCACAAGTGATTTTGAATCCAAGATTAGTAAAATATAAAGAGATGATGCATAAACTGTTTATTACAAAATGGATATGGACAGATTTAGGTGAAATATAGGCTAATCCAATCATTGATAAATTCAAACTAAATGTCCGTTAAAACAACCAACCACTTACCAGATACAAGAAAAAATGGAATCTGAGAGCATTTCTCCACATAATAGGTTGCTGGGCCAAATGCAGGCGTTAAAAGGCTTATGCAAAAGAAAATAGCATGGGCCACACCATGACCCATTCCACCTGCTGCAGACCAGAAAACAGTAGCACTTAATAAAGCACAATAGCAAAATTAACAGAACTGTTTCACACACTGTGCATATTATCTAAG
>BKCP01010959.1:256992-281125 GCA_008636005.1 Striga asiatica | reverse complement strand
TTACTTCTTTTACCTTGATTTAAATAGATGGGTCCTGAATCTTAGGGAGATCAATGAGAGGGAATTAAGATTACTAAATGAGTATAACTAATTTGTTCCTTAATCCGTTATAGATTTAGGGCAACGAGAGTCTCATTTAATTCACATAGCAAAAACAAATTTTCCAACATAATAAAAATAAACCCAGTGTATCCGAATCCTAAAGGATGAGGCTTTTAGAAAGATTTGTTGCAGCCATCCCTACCCCTTTTATCTGCTATTCACCATCATGCTGTTATCTTCAGGCATGTTCTGCAATTATTACATACCCCACTTTCCTTTCTTTCACTTGGCCTCCATTACAATGTTGAAGATTATAAAGTAACCATTATCTAAACCTTGATTCAGTCATTTTATTTATAACTGATGCCACAGCAGGAAGTCATGACTTAATAGTGTGCCTGATAGCCTGGCTTCAACTACTACTCCGGAAAAAGTAAACAATTTGTATTATTAGATATATCAAATAAGAAGAAAAAGAATATAACAAACGATACGGCTTCATAAACACCAACATCAGTAATCAAACATCAAATAACCAGTAATACTTACAAAAGTATCAGAAAATCTTAATTTCGTCTCAGAAAATTAAAGCTTTCTTAACCAAATTACACATTTTTTTATTATGTTACACATGGCAAGAAGGTACGATCAGATGGGATTGGGAACTCGTGTGGGCAGTGATAATATATAGATACGACAAGGAGTGACATCTTAATTACATAGATAAACAAATCTAATTTAGAGGTACAAACGGCAGGTACATTTTCCTGGAAAAGGATTTCAGTCTAGTAGAAAGAGATCAATCAAACTCGTGAAAAGAATATTCATATGAACATGTAAGGGAAGAGAGAGAATGAGGCATGCAACAAAACCCCGATAACTGAATGAAGAAAACTTACCAAGAGCAATTTGCATCTTATCAGTAATAAAGAGACGAGGCTTGGAAACTCTATCAGCAAATGCATCCAGTATTTCTTCCATCCTCCTTATAGAAGTTCATAACATGGATACAGTTAAAGATCAATAATCTTCACACCATCACATACTGAATAGCAAAAAGACAACAAAATATCACACATGCTCCAAAGAATAATAGTCCAAGTCCATGATGCACAATGCGAGCAGGCAATCTATATATGGTGCATATTCTAATTTCTAACAAAGGAACTTAGTCTAGTCAGCTGCAAACATTTTTTTTCCAAGTTCTATGTTATAGTGCCTGTTAACTAGTTCGAATCATGACGCAACTGTTGTAATTCACTAAAAAAATTGGAGTAGAGAAATCATTTCCGGCAATGGAGTGTTTCTAAGCCTGTAGATTGCCTCTTTGTGCATAAAACAAAAAAGTAATACACTCATTTGCTAATTTACACAAGTTTATATTGCCTCATTATACTTCAATGAGCGATATAAGACAATGTGTGGTAAAATATGATCAGATCATCAAAGTAAATGGAACCTCGGTAAAGTCCATGATAATGTATTTAATATGAAGGTTATTAAATATAATTGTATTCTACCAAATTCAAAACCGCATAAAAGTAGTTTTCCATCTTAGTTCTTGGTTCTCTGAATCTCTAAAAACAAATGACATTTGTCAAAGTTGTCAGAGTCACGAATGCTATAAGAAGCTCCCCAAACCAAACTTCGACCCAAAGACAATTAACTGCAAGTGGAAAATGAGCTTACTTGTACAGTCTCCATAACAGAACCCGTAGAGCTTCTTGAAAGGCAACGGAGGTGAGGATGAGAAGCGCGTACGGCCACCACGCAGTGGATTTGAAGGGGAGAAACACTCTCCAAACTGCTGATAGTGCGATGAGAGTCATCAGCCACGCCAAAGTACTTCCGATTAAAAGAAAACTGGTTACGACTCAAAATGCCACCATGTACATAGATAATAACCCAACAAGTTGAAACAAAAACCTGGAAAGAAGGGTGAGAATGAGAAAGGGCTTGTGAGAAATGACGGCGATGAAGAGTGAGAGAGAAGGGCCGAGCGCAACCAGCGCGTAGCCGATCCCCGCCGCCATCGTCATCTTCCCTCCACCTGTTGCTGTAATCCAACAATTCTTCCGCACAAATTGTAGCTCTGCTTTGTCTAGTCCCTAAGGCTGTGTTTGTTTAAAAGGAATAATTTACAAAAAGTGTTATAGTCGGTTAGTGGGATTTTGAGTTTATATTAAAATAATATTTGAAATAAAATAATTAAAATTAGTTTGATGTAAAAGTAGGAGGAGAGATAATATGAAGTGATGGTTAGTTAAAATTATGTGAGTAGATGAATAGTAAATTAAAATTGATATGATGTATAAAAATGATTGGTTGCAGAATTCTAAATGCACGCTCAACATCTTTTCTACACGCCTCTCATCTCATTTAAAGTATTCCTCCATTAGAATTGATGGTGCAACAAAAGCCTGAACAATAGTGGACCATTTTAGATATATACCATCTGCTAAATAATAACTCATATTAAACTGTTTACCTTGAATGGTGTAATTAGCTGGTGGAGCGATACCTTCAGCAAGATTTGACATTAGAGGTGATGCTTCCAGCACATTATTGTCATTATTCACACCTGGCATACCAAAATATGTGTGTCATATCCATAGATCATAATCTGCCACAGCTTCCAAAATGATTGTTGGCTTTCCGGAACGTCCAGCGTATTGACCAGCCCATGCCTTAGGGCAATTTTCTCATTCCCAGTGCATGCAGTCCGAGCTACCTAACATACCTGAAAAACCACGTTCACCAATATGAAGCAATCTAGTGATATCATCGTGATTTGGTGATCTCAGATATTGTACTCCGAAAACTTCAACGACTCCACGGCAGAATCTCTTCGCGCATTCATTTTTCAATGACTCAGCAATAAGATATTCATCGACACCATCTGTTGGGGGTTTTATAGGCCAACTGACGAAGCGCCACTGTCCCTTTTGTATATGTTGACAATCCAAGTCGACCAAGACCATCCCGACGTTGTTGGAAAAAACTATCAAGATTTTCCAATGCTCGCATAACATGCTTGAAATTATGAATAGAAATCCGAAACCTTCGGCGAAATGTATCTTCATCGTAGGTTGGAATACTACTAAAATAATCTCGAACGTGCGATGGGCTTTCTCCCGATCACATACTCTATGTCCTGGAGCAGAACCTCCCCAAGTTGGTTGGCTACTTTGCGCAGAGATAGCATGTGCCATAAAAAAATTGTTGGTTTGCAATATATGAGTGGTGGTTGAATCCAAAATGTTATAAAAAAGAAGTAATGAAGCATTTGCATTTTCCTCATCAGAATCATAATTATAGGGAAGAAGATAATTCATTATGAATGATATTAGAGGGCAATATTACAGAAATATTCGACAATGAATGTAATATGTAGCTTGGATGGTATGATGTATAGTTTCATGTTTATATAAATGAATGAATGCATAAAAGAAATAAATATGTTATTCATTGGATTCTTTTGCAGACAAGGCCATGTGAAGTGAACAAAACTGACCAGCAAAATGACAAGTGCAATAAGTTCAGACAAGTCCATGTGAAACTTTATTTCTTTACAATGACAAATGGTACATCTAACCATTGGATTCTTTCCGAACAAGACCATGTGAGTGAACAAATTTGACCAATATAATGACAAATGCAATAATTTCGGACAAGGCCATGTGAAACATTATTACTTTACATATTTTTGGGCAATGACAAATGGTACATCTAAACCATTGGATTCTTTCCGGATAAGACCATGTAAGTGAACAAATTTGACCAACACAATGACAAATGCAATAATTTCGGACAAGGCCATGCGAAACATTATTACTTTACATTATTTTTGAGCAATGACAAAAGACAAATCTAAACCATTGGATTCTTTCCGGATAAGACCATGTGAGTGAACAAATTTGACCAACACAATGACAAATGCAATAATTTCGGACAAGACCATGTAAAACATTATTACTTTACATTGTTTTTGGGCAATGACAAATGATACATCTAAATCATTGGATTCTTTCCGGATAAGACTATGTGAGTGAACAAATTTGACCAACACAATGACAATACAATAATTTCGGGCAAGACCATGTGAAATATTATTACTTTACATTATTTTTGGGCAATGACAAATGGTACATCTAAACCATTGGATTCTTTCCGGATAAGACCATGATTCATGTAAATGAACAAATTTGACCAACATAATGACAAATGCAATAATTGCGGATAAGGCCATGTGTTGCCATTATTACTTTACATTATTACTTTGCATTAAATTACTTCGCATTGGATTCTTTTGAATTGGATGACAAAAGAATAAAAAATTAATTTGCATTGAATTATTTGTATTGGATTCTTTTTTATAGTCACTATACTTTTTATGCATGTGAATTCGTTTCTCTATTTATAGATCACACTTCAAGAAGCAACGACACATATATCTCATTTCTTCTTCCATTATTGTAGTCTTCTTGTTCCACTCTTCTTGAATATCTTGTTTTCTCTAAAATGTCTTCAAAAGGGCCAAAATATTCCAAACCAGAAGATGTCTTAATTGTGAGATGCTACATAAGTGTTTCACAAAATCCAATATCATCAAATGATCAAAGTTCTTCAACCTTTTGGAAAAAAATACATGATGAATATAACTCCAAAAAACACAAGGATTTACCAGAACGCTCTATAAGGTCTCTTGACTCTCGTTACTGTCTCATGGAAACTCATTGTCGGAGTTTTAATGGATGCTTGAAGCAAATCGAATATCACAATCCTAGTGGGACACAAATCCAAGATAGGGTGAGTATTTTGTTTTAAGTTCAATCTCGGTTCATGTTATTTGCTTGTTTTATAGGTATACTTACAATTATACATTTTTTACTTTGTTTGTAGATTGAGCAAGCTGAACAATTGTTTGAACAAGACCCAAAATATAAAGATGACTTCGAGTTCCAATGTGTTCCGACTATTCAAAGAGTTTGGAAAATTTGATGATAATGTCTCCCAACCACGATCTCGTCGTTGGGATTTCGATACACTCAATGCCTCTTCTGAGTCCGACGTTCCATATGACGGACAACCAACACCAAGGTCTCCGGGATTGTCGTCTTTTAGTCCTCAACAAAGTGACGATGGTGTTGGTGGAACATCCTCTCAACGTCCAATGGGAGCGAAGAAAGCAAAACTAAAGAAGAAAAATGAAGACCATATTTGTCAATATTTTAATACTCTAAATGCTAAAAGTGATACTATTGTTGATTTGTTGAAGAAAGCCGAAGAACGTCAAAATGTCCAGCTTCAATTGCAGAAACAACAACTTGATTTACAAAAAAAGAGGGATGAAGATAGAATTTTGATGACAGATTTGAATTCCCTTACGAATCCCATAATACGTCGACATTGGAAATAAAAACAAATGCAAATTTTACAAGAAAGAGAAATTGAGCAACAAGAATCTCAAGCAACACAACCATCATCTAACACGGGTCAATTTGGATTTCTTGACAATATCGGGCATGACGGAGGAAATTTCAATAATTATTATGGTGACAATTAAGTCTATGAAATCGTCTATTTTATAATTCTTTTTTAGTATTAATTTTTATGTTCTGTATTAAATATTGTTGTTGTAGTATGTGTGAGCTTTAAGATGAGTTTTTTAGTTTATCTTTATGTTGTGATTTTAATTTTAGTGTTTGTACCGTTAATTTTAAGTGAGTTGAATGTTTATCCTTATTTTGTAATTTTAACTTGTTTGTTTGAAATATTTATTTAAGTGAATTTAAGTACTAATTAATATTCTAGCATATTAATTAATAAAAATATTCAATTTTTCATTACACTACTTAAAATTCTACCATATTAATTACAATAATTAAGTTTAAAGCATTTATAAAAATATTTTAATTCAACTCATAAAACTAATTAATTCAATTAGTCCAATTGCAGTTAAAAAAATCCCAACTACAATACATCATTTAGGCCCAAAATATAACCCAATTATATTTTTAAACAAAAAATAAAAAATAAAAAAGCGGAAGAGGGTGAACAGTGGAACGACGTGGGGACCGTTCCACAAAACCAAGCGAAGCGTTTCCGGCAAATGAAGAGAGCCGGTTGGAGATGGTTTTCCTCCAACCGTGCCGTTTCCTGCAGGTATGAAGGGCCGGTTGGAGATGCTCTTAGGAAATCTTGATCAATAATCCAATGGAAGAGATAAGCTTCGTCGTAGAGAGAAATTGGAATGGGAAAATTTCACGACTGTAGTTTCTTTTACAAAACACAGTACGAAACAATTTTTTGAGCGTAACCAAAAGGTAATTTATTTATAAATTTTTTTAACTTTTAATCAATCTATACTCAAAATCTAATTAACTTTAATTAAGTTCTATTATCTTCAATATTATTACTATAATTAAATAATATCAACAAGGCATTTTTACACATCATATCAATTTTATTCAAAAAAGCATTTGATATTTATTTGTTTATCAAATAAAGAATATCAATGCTATATACACTTTAAGATTTGATATGCACATTATTTATTAGTTAAAGGAATTCAATGCATTGCCCGTAAATTTACAAATTTAATTATCATATTCATATTTAGGACTTTGCATATTTAGAATCATATTTCAAAATATTCAAAATTATTTAAATAAACCAGAAAGTCCAATTATATATTAATTACATAATTGAGAGCAATTTTTAATTAAGAAATGTTTGTAAAAAATATTTCAGTACAATTTTCGATTAGCAAAATTGTATATAGATATTAAACAAATAATATTTCTGTTAAAATAAGAGTTTTAAATAATGTCTTCATAAGATGTGAAAACCAAAAATAATCATAAGGGTTTGAAAGGGTCAAATAATTTGGGCTGTTTGGGCATGCTTCTTCATTGGTAATTGTTGGGTTGGGGTTATGAAATACATTTGTCTAATATGACTAACTATTATCTATTTTTTGGACAAGTTCTTGAAGGAAAACCGAATATGAGAACTGAAATGAAGGAAAAATAACCAAAAATTGAAAATATCATGACACATTTACTATTAACCGAACCAAACCGGGCTTATTTTTGTTTGATCCGATTCCGTTTTGATATTTCCAGTTATAATTGATCCCTAATTTATCTCATGAATTTGTTATAATTACTCAAGGTTACAAAAAATATATTATTGCAATATAGTAATTCATATGCAAGTGTTGACTGCCAAGGTCGACAAATTATGAGGAGCCCACTGTTTTTATTTATCAAAAGAAAAATATATTTTAGTATTATTTGATTTTTAAAAATTGAGTTTTATTTTCATTTATTTCCATACAACTATGTATTTTTATCTTGTTTCTCTATATGCGAAATAATCATGATAAAATTAATTAATACGAATTGTTAATAAAATAATAAGTTTTTATGTTTTGTTCTTTTACTTTGTTTACTCGATCAATCTAAATTTTTAATTCCTTATATGAATATAAAAAATATTTGTTGTGTGTATAGAATTCAATCATATTAGCGTAAAGGTGTATATTAATGAATCTTGAGGTGAGTTATGTGAATTTAATTATTTTTAAATGCGTGTTTTAATTTATTTTTTATTTGGTTTTTATATTTTTCAAATGGTTTATTGAGTATTTTCCAATAAAGATTCATTAAACTAAAGTTGACTATCATGGAGTACAAACTGTAAAATTAATTTAAACTATATGATTAAGTTTAAAGAGAGTTTGAAACTTTGGTTTATTATATGTTCATATGTTTTTTACATACAAAGTGTAAAGGTGATCAATTCATCTTGTTATTTTTTAAGTATTTTTTTTTTCAAATTAATTTTTCAACTTGCCGCCCTAGAAGTTTGAGGTCGTGCCCGACCGTTTTGGCCCACTTACACAAATACCTGAAGGAAAAGGGATCAGTGTTGTTAACTATGCTCGTCATCAGAATGGTTATACCATGGGAGGGACCATCTTTCAAAAATGAACCCGGACGGGATGAGATCGGTCGAGTGGTCTTAGTTGGATGGGAATCCCTTAACCCCTCCGGTCTAGGGCACTATGAGTGTGGTGGGAACAAGAGTATTTGATCACTAATCAAGGGGGCTAGACGTCGGCATTCCCACTCCTCTCTCTTCCAGAGATGCATGCACATCATTCACCCGATCCATACATTCGATCCTTCCACACCCGAGAAACCCAAGTCACGTTGCAGGGCTTGGGCTTCCTCCCCTTTCAGAAAGAATGTCCTACCCCAGGGTTAGCCTCTTCAAACCATTCAAAAGTTATAGCACTTTTACCCGCTGTCAATCTTCTATGAAGCTGTAGCTAGTAAGGGGGGCAATCGTATTGGTTCCAATCATCATTCCTAACCTCCATCTTCCCCTGAGCGTCTGGACTGCACTGAGTGCCTGGACTGAAAGGATTCTCTTTCGCCATAAGGAGAGTACGAATGATTTCAGAGTAAGTACTTGGACAGTGACAGGTAAAGGCTTAACCCATTGAAACGGTGATCCTCATTACCCGGCATCACTAGCTGGGATGTTCTGCTAGGCTATAGGCCTAAGAGCGGCAGCTGCTATCGAGCCTCCTAATGTTAATGTCCCTTACAGTACGGAAACACCTGCGCTAATTAATTTATAATTGTTTATCTTCACTCATTTTCTATCATAGGATATTTTTTTTTTAAATAAAAACATTACGAACTATTTACCACATTTAACCCAGGTAATAAAAATTTCAAGGAACGGCTGTGACGTAAATTAAATAATTTATATTTATATTTTTATATATAATTTTTTTTTATTTTCTACACAATATAAAATTTATAAAATATAATATGATCATTAATCATTATTTAACTTATCTAAGTTATGATTATAAATAGTATATACACACATATAATATGAAATTTTTTTGTTTATATATTTGCATGTCTAATTGATTTGAAACTGTTTAAATTTTGATTTGAAATATATTTCAATAGTTGTTAATATATATATATATATAAACATATATATATATATATATATATATATTTTCAAATCAAAATATGAATTTAATGTAAGCGGACTAGTACGTAACCCGTGTGATGCACGGGATGTAAAATTTGGAAGAATAATATAACCTCACGTGCATTAGGATCGAAATTGAAATCATTAAAATATATAGGAATATTGTTGAATCATAAAAAGTTCGGTAACAATCATATATTATTAAAAACCTCCTTGTACACAACATTATGAGTTTGATTATTTGGTAACTCCTCACTATCACAAACTAATATTTTCAAAAGAGACGAATCCTAAAAATCAAACTAATATTTTTGGTGAACAAACTAATATTTTAGGATTGGTGAACAAACTAATATTTTAGATTTCTAGGATTTGTCTCTTTTTGGTGAACAAACTAATATTTTAGGATTGATTATATGAATAAGGCTACCTGTTTTCATTCATTTTCATTCAAACAATCCGATGACTTGTATAATGAAATCCGAATCTTAAGCCGAAATATTTAAAAAAAGAGTTTTTAAAAATTGAAAAGTCAAGGCAATCAGTTCAGATTAATTAAAGGTCAAAGAATATCCGCTCCTTGAAATAAAGACGTGTGCTATCATTAACCAAATATCCTGTTATTGATATAGAGTGGTTACCAAAAATTAGAACGTCGATAAGGATGCTTCATAGAAATATCAATGGGATAAGGTCAGATCGCTATACATTTTAAGCTCAGATGAAATGATTTATGATAATTATGTCGTAATTAATGAATTAATTAGATGTGTGAAAATGACATAATTAATGAGAAGTGTGATGAGAAGTGTGAAGAGGACATAAGAAGTGTGAAAAGGACAAAAACTTATCAATTTTTGAAAATATTTAATGCAAATTCGACATTAACCATAATTTGACCTATTATTTTGGATAAATGTTAATTCTTATTATGTAAGTATAAATTTCTAATTCAGTAAATACAAATGAGAGAGATTATTGGGTTTTCTGAACTTGAGTTTTTGGCATCAGAGTTTCTCCTAGCTCAGGGTCGCCTTTTCGAAGCTTCATCGTCGATGACGACGTTTCGAGCCCTAGCTTGACGATCCTTTATTTGCTCAGCTCTAACCACCGAATTCTGGTGATTCATATCATACCCACTTTGGCATTTGCGTGAAATTCTAATTGTTATGTGCTTTTAAGTACTCATATTTTTTTCCCTGACTGTAGTCTGGGCTGTAGATTTTCAGATCGTAAGTGGGAATACAGAATGCAGCGTCCGCCATCGACTGTGGAGGAGCAGTTGATACTAAAAGCAATTGGAGAAGAATGCATGTGGGAGGGCCTCCCCAAACGCCTGCAATCTACTTTGAATTCTAAGGAAGAATGGCATCGAAGGTTTAAATTTGTATTCTCATGCTTCATCCTGCTTTGCATTTCTCTGGTTATATGATAGAACACTTCTCTGGTGGGAATATGGGTGAAAATTTTGAAGTGCTATCATCATTGATTTCCCGAGTAGCTGCGGCTGGGGTACTAAGAGTGGGCCTAGAATGATTCCATCCAGTGTAGATTTATTATTATCATGTGGAATTTTGCTATATTTTGAGTTAGAGAGTGGATATTGATACAATTTTACACGTGTTAGCTTAGTGTTACTTGGTATGATCTTCAATGCTTCTCTCTGTTCAACCGGATTGTGTCTGATGACATTTTGTTTATTGAAATAATTCTTTGGTCGGTGTAGTTTATATTCGCTGCAGGACATGTGCGGAACGGATCGTTACTATAGGCCTAACTGGTTATTAAAACTTAAATTGAACCGGATTGCCGCAAAAATCAATCTCCTTATAGTTTGTAGAAAGAACATGACTTTCAGAGAAGTTGCAAAACGAACCAACACTGGTATAATAACTTGTCAGTAATTCTTGTCGGCAACTGTACATTTGACATATGCCTTCTCATTTTTTTGCACTTAAAAAGTTCGTCTTTACTGAAACTCAGTTAAAATTAACGATTTAGTTTGCCGTTAACTCTTATTATTGTTATTATTACCATTGCCATCATTATTACTAACCTGCTGCTATTATTGTGTTTGTTATAATTATTTCATGTTGGAGAGTGACTCTGGTGCTGAAAGTTTCTATTATGTCGACTTATTTATATTAAATTCTAATTGGTTTAGCTCAATTCATTCATTCTTATAATGCAGGATAATTGACCATTGTATCAAGAAAAGACTCTCCTGGAGTGCTTGCTTTGCTCGGAAAGTATGCAAAGAGGGTGAATATTATGAAGAACTGATGCGTTATCTTCGAAGAAATTTAGCGGTGTGCTTCATGAATAAACCATCATCCATTATTTTGTGTGTGCTAATTAATTGAGGCTAGTAGTAGTGAAATTGCTGGTAAATTTGCACCCAATAGAATGTCAAGTTGATCATGGATTCCCCCTGGAAACTATGAGATTGACTAAGAGCTTAAAAATTTAAATTCTCATGTGAGGCTGCTGCAGTTGGAGAAGATAAGAGTAAACGGGATAATCGAGAAGCATAACTTAATCAGTATAATATGTCAATTAATACCCATGAACTTTACCGGAGAAAATTAAATCCTTCTATAGAATGCTATGTTTNAAGAATCTGATAGCATATTGGATGCCTTTGTGACGTTATATATATATACACTTAAATTGGTTTTCTGTTTCAGAAAAAATAATAGCTGTCAAACAGTTGACTATATAATGTAGTGTGTTGACGTTATATCAATGTTCAGCTTATATTTTTTGGTGTTACAATTGACTTCTCATTGATTTTGCAGCTATTTCCTTACCATCTTGCGGAATATGTTTGCCGTGTTATGAGAGTTTCTCCCTTCAAATATTACTGTGACATATTGTTCGAAGTGATGAAAAATGGTATGAAGATGCCAAAGACCTGAGCTTCCTTAATCTATTCCTGCAATGTCTGCTTTCAGTAGTCCTTACAAATTTATTCAAGTTAAACTTCACTTGCTATCTGACTGTACAAACATAACTGTATATGGCATTTTATATCAATGGAGGTGAGTTTAACTCTATCTCCCTGACCTGTGGTTGATTCACGGTTTGCTCGTGTATGCTTAAACCCTTTATGCACTCTAATTTGTTTCATTTGTGTTTTTTAATTACCTTCCATCTGCATTTTAACAACTCTGAAGTAATAAATTTATGATGGACTACTAATGATTCATGATCTAAGTTCTATTAGCACATATGAAGTACTGTATTCTTGAAAATAATATACGATTCATGTAATATTAGTAGTCACCATTTGGTTACTTGTACTTCACCTATATAGTTATTCGTTTTCAAAAAATGCGTGATTAATATTGTATTGATGCAGTACTCTAAACTCTAAAGTCCAAACAGAAATGAGGATCCAAGCATGTCAGTAATTGTGAAGTTACTCTCTTGCTTCACTAAACTGTGCACTTTCTTTAATAGGGACGTCATTTTTTTTTGGGAGGAGATTAAATATATTATGAATATAATAATTAAAGTTTATTTAAATAACAATAGTAAACTAATGGTTGGTCTATAGAAATATGCGTGTCCATGAATAGTGAAGTTTGTAGGAAATTGTGTATCAGTTGTCAGTCCTTTCTTAAAAATTATTTAGATGAGATTCATGAAAAAAAAAAAGTTAGAATGAATCAATAGTGTATCATGGTGACCCTATTAGGTATCCTGCAATGCTGTTAGTAGCTTAAACATGACCAGTCTCTCAGAGAAAACGTAATCCATGGTTTGCGCAGAATTAGTTCTATATGAGCTGCTGCACCTTTATCTCTATGCGGGTAGCGATCCACTTTTATTTGATTGAGAACCATAAATTCTTCTAACTTCCATGTTATATTTCTTTATTATATTACATCTTACTTGTCGAACTGGTGTAATAGCTTGTTATATAAATGGTAATGAAAATATTGTATTATTAAATTGATGTGGTTTTTTCTACATTACATTTCAGAACAACCCTATGACAGCATTCCTAACTTTAGTGCGGCAGATGCGCTGAGGCTCACAGGGATTGGAAGAAACGAATTTATTGATATCATGAACAAATGCAGATCTAAGGTAGGGGTTTAAGAATAGTTCATGACTGCTGCTCTATACATATTAAATAGTCATTATATATATGATAAATCACCATATTAATTTAGATGCTATTATTCTTGTTTTCTATTATTGATGTCTAAATGTTCTTTTGAAATTCATCAAGTTAGCAATTTTTACTTACCTTCATAGACATTTTACAATAAAATTTCTTTAAGCATTAAATTTAGTCTCTTCAGTTAAGTGGATGGACAAATTGAATCAATTTTAAATTTTTTAATCTTCTTCTTTCCTCGGAAAAGCCAGTTCGTTGGATATACTTTTTCAATTCTTTTACTATCATATTTTAAAATGTGATAAGATTTGAAGCACTTTGCTCAATGATCTTGTTAGAATGCCAGAATGCTGACAGAAGCTGAAGGTTCATGTTGTAAGTGATATAACAGCTCTGCCAATCAATTGCAAACATTGTAGTTCTTAATCAAGAACGACGTGGAAGAACTTAGAATCCTCCAATCAAAAAGGAATTCCAAGATAAACTTCCCCATATATATTTATGTAGAATTCATGTGAATTTGATGTTTTTGAAAATGGACACACATTAGGAAAAATTATGCAAATACCTAATTAAAATTAAGCTGAATTGCTGGAATGTTCTGCTCGTAATTAATGACCTTGAATCCGACACAATTCCTTCGGTGTGTCTGCAATCTGCATATCCTGCTACTGCTGTAGGTGAAATAGTGATTGGAGATAACACAATGTTGATTCGTTTAATTTTGTGGATGCTGGGTTGATGAATGTTAAACTGTTGGTGTTTTCATTGTGTGGCCAATTACATAAATATTGGGAGTTTGGTATCACATACAATGTGGATAGTCATAATATGAAATCTAACTTGATTTTAACTTTTTGGAGCTTTTCAGAAAATTATGTGGAAGCTGAACAAGTCAATAGCTAGAGAACTCTTGCCAATAGAACCTGTGGAATTTCTAATTGAACCATGGTGGGGAGTTTGTCTTGTAAACTTCACTTTGGAAGAATTCAAGGTCAGTGGTCTTTTTGTATTTTTCCCATTTGCCTTTTGGATGGTCAAATTCCTGTTAACTAACTTGAGGTTTCTCTGCGCTCTCCTCCTCTCACTTGCTCTTTCTTAGAAACTCTCAGATGAAGAAATGGCAACCATTGACAAAATCTGTAAGGAGGAAGCGAATTCATTCATTCTTTTTGACCCTGAAATAATTAAGGGTCTATATCGCCGGGGCCTTGTGTACTTTGATGTTCCTGTGTATCCTGATGATCGTTTTAAAGGTAACTCTCGGAGCGTAATACTTGAGCAATTCCCATTTGTGTTTCACTCCAGACATCTCCTCATCAGCTCCTCTGGAAACGAAAACCAATCTTGAACTATGGGGAAATCAGAGCAAACATATTTAAAAAACTTTTGATCTGATCTCCCTAATCTACTGAATGGTGCAGCTTTATTTTTATTTTTATTTTTATTTTTTTTTTGGAAATTTTAAATAGGTCTTTAACAATGTTAACATTGACTTTGAACTCAATATAACTTCTATGTACTAAAATTGAGTTTACTTATTGGATCAATATTTGTGATAACATTGCATCTCATGTCCAACCACACTTTCCAATTCACCAAAAAGAATCCACTTAAAACTTTGCCTATGGGGACAGCTTCCATATTTATCCTTCTGTTTAATGCAAAACAGTTGTCAACCACACTTTCCAATTCACCAAAAGTATCCACTTAAAACTTTGCCTATGGGGACAGCTCTCCATATTTATCCTTTTGTTTAATGGCATTTTGGAAGTTTTCATATGACCTTAAACGTTCTGAAATATATGTCACCTATCAAGACAATAAATGTTGTGTAGGTTTCTTATGTACATTTGAAGTTTGTTTCAGGGTCCCTTATCCCCGCCGAATCCTCGTCTAGCACCTAGGCCTACGGCCTCCTTCTTTGTACCAAAAAAAAAAAAAGAAGTTTGTTTCAAAAAGATAAATGTCAGTAGTTGTGGGCATGTGGCTTCTGATTACAATTGAAGACCACTGTTTCAGTGTTTCTGGAGCTTACAGAACTGCCATAAAATCCCAACTGCTAAAATATTTAAAGGGTTTTCCCTGGCCTAGCTTCAATCTGAATGAAAATACTTGACAGCAACTAAACAGTCAAAATGCTTGATAAACATTGAAGCTCCAATGTTGCTGACATGGGATCGTTCTTACAAGTGAACCTTTGACACTTTCTGGTTTTTGTTTATATTTTCATTTTCTATTTTGTTTTCCCACAGTTTCTAGGCTTGAAGGATTTGTTTCAAACAGGGAACAGTTATATGAAGATCCCATTGAAGAGTAAGGCTTCTTTGTAACTCCCTTGTCTTTTTGGCTTGAATGATGAAAAAAGTTGATATTGATTTATGGCTAATCTGGATGTCATAATCCAGGTTGCTTTATGCTGTGTTCGTTGTGTCCAGTGCGAATTCAACTGTTGCTGAATTGGCAACAACTCTACAAGCCGATCTCTCTCAGCTACAGGCTGCTGCATCCTTTGCTTGTCGACTGGGTTGGGCACTGAAGCTTATTGATCCTGCATCTATTTTACAGGAATCAAATGCACCTGCATCTCCTAAAATTATGCTCGGTGATGAAGATGATGGTTCTCATGCTACAATGGGTTCTGGAAATTTGTCTGGTGATGGCAGTGGTCTGCAACCTGGAGATATGTTGTTGACAGAAAATTCTAGTCCAGCTGCTGATTATTCTCGTGTAGCTTTTGTTGTCGATGCTAACATAACATCTTATCTTATGATGGGATCTGTTTCACCAGGTTTGTATTCTATTTCAGCCCCATCCTATTGTTAACGTTCTAAGGAACATTTACATCTCTTGTGAGACTTTAGGTGTTCTTTCTCTTGGAGCCTTCCTTCTTAGGAAGTAGGATACGAAATGATATATATTTATATATAAATCCCCATCAAGCAGCTTAGCATTGTGCCTTGGTTCTAGGGTTGCACCTTTAGTAACTATGCATGTATTAGGCTCTGTCACATCATCGATTTTCACTGTTCGATCTCACTATTTGGTAGTTTTATTGCATTCTTCTTTTTCCCTCTGCGTTTGAGGGTACTTGTTAGTTGCACACTTGTGCTTGCATAGTGTCCCTTGAATTCGTGTGCCGCATCTACATGATTATGGCCTTAGTTTATAGCTGAGTTAACACTATTGTTCTCAAATGTCAATTTCAGGCCTAAAATCTCATGCTGTTACTCTGTATGAAGCTGGAAAACTTGGTCATGCAAGTATTGCGGATCTTTGCAGAGACCTTATTACACTAGAAGGGGCCAAATTTGAAGGAGAATTACAGGAATTTGCAAATCATGCTTTCAGTTTGAGGTGTATCCTCGAATGTTTAACTTCAGGTGGTATAGTTGCTGATGGACGAGAAAAAATTGGTTCAATATCATTGAGCAAAGAAGACGAGACTGCCGACAAATCTAAAGATATTAGAATGGATGAAGCTAAGATGAATGTGGATGATTCTGAGAAACTAATATCTCCTGAGAGTGATTGTTCTGCTGAGCCTTTGACTGAGGGTACTACCTGCTCCAATGCTTTATCCGAAGATAAAGAAATTATGTCCGAGGTTTCTACATTAAATTTTAGTCCACAAGATGACGAATCATCTGATTCTGTTGGAAGTATGGCTGCCAGAAAAGAGACAAGGAAACCACGGAAATATCATGTGGACATTCTTCGTTGTGAAAGCTTAGCTTCTCTGGCTCCAGCTACTTTGGATCGTTTGTTCACCCGTGACTATGACATTATCATGTCCATGATTCCACTTCCTTATTCTTCTGTTTTGCCTGGAGCCAAAGGTCCCATTCATTTTGGTCCCCTGTCTCATGCTTCCATGACTCCCTGGATGAAGCTGGTGCTGTATTCTGCTCTTTCCAGTGGACCTCTTTCTGTTGTTCTGATGAAAGGTCAATGTTTAAGATTGCTTCCTGCACCGTTAGCTGGTTGCGAGAAAGCCCTTGTATGGTCGTGGGATGGATCTACAGTGGGGGGTTTGGGAGGAAAATTTGAAGGGAATTTAGTGAAAGGAAACATACTCCTACACTGTTTGAATTCTCTTCTCAAGTACTCTGCTGTGCTGGTTCAACCTCTAAGTAGATACGATCTTGACGAAGGAGGGAAAGTTGTGACTCTAGATGTTCCGTTACCCTTGAAGAATAGTGATGGTTCAATGGCTTATATTGGTGAGGAACTCGGAGTATGCAAAGATGAGTGTTCAAAGTTAAACTCACTGTTACATGACATTTCAAACAAAATAAATCTGTGGACAATCGGTTATATTCGGCTATTAAGGCTGTTTAAAGAGAGGGATCTTGAAAACTTTTCTGTTTCTGATGAGAAGTATGAATGGGTTATTCTCAGTGCAGAATTTGGAATTCCACTTTTTAGTCCCAAATTATGCAACAGTATATGTAAAAGAGTGGTTTGTTCACAGCTACTTCAGACGGACTTACACAATGAGCATAATGAAGCAATGCAAAACTTGAGAAACAGGTTACGTGATGTTTGTGCCGAATACCAAGCAACTGGTCCCACTGCAAAGCTTCTTTACCAAAGAGAGCAAACTAAGGAAAAAAGTCCATCTCGACTGCTAATGACTTATGCAAGCGGAAAATGGAATCCGCTTGTGGATCCTTCTTCTCCTATATCAGGAGCGTTAAGTGAGAACCAACGATTAAAGCTTGCCAACAGGCAGCGTTCTCGCACAGAAGTCCTGAGCTTTGATGGTAGTACCCTAAGGTGTGTGGGTCTTGGCTACATTATAACGAATGTTTGTTGCTTTCTTTTAATTTATAAAAGTGCATTGCTATTAAGTAATGAGTTATTCTTCCACATGCAGGTTAGATAAATTAAAATCTGTATTTAAATCGTTTCTAATATTTGCTTGGTATTTCCATCCTTCTTGAAAAAGTTCTGAGTAAAATATTCAGTGCTTCTAGAAAGACAGAATTTTAACGATTACAATTTAAAAACTGTCATGGCAACCATGATACTTGAACAATTTTGTGAACTCACAGTATGGCACAATATCAGCTGTGAATGAGTGATTTTATTTTTATTATTATTATTTTTTTTCTGTTTATTGGATGAACTGGATATTAGTCTAGATGTGCTCTATTCACAGATGCTGTATAATAACCCAGAAAAGACGGTACAAGGAAATAAACCTGTTATTTGTGCTATGTGGTTCATTTGTGCTGTTGACCATTTTCCATGAACCTGCTATTCACATTGGCGTAGTGGAGGCAGTAGCACTACTTTAAAAGAGATTGTTTAAGAAATTTGCTTCAATGATCTAAATCTTTTGATGGCCTCATTTTCATCTATATGTCCTGATGTTTTCAACTATCTTGTGTAGGTTCGGAAGAATACTTATACAATTTTCATTATCAATATTTCTTTATCATGTTTTTTGTCTTTTACCTGAAGTAATTTGTGCACCATATTCTGTGACTAGATTCAAAATACAATCACCATAGTTAACACTTGACACCTATTTTGTTTAACTCTATGTACAATCACCATTTGTTTTTTTTTTTTTTTTTTNGAAGCAGCATTGTGAATAATGTATTTCTATATAAAAATTGGATAAATTTGTTTCTTATGTTCCACCTTTTGGTTGAGCTAGACTCATTGAGTCTAAATATAGTTCCTGACAGACAGCCTCTCTCCCTGTGTGTGTGTCATTCAGCGATCTATTTTGGCTTGTATGGAGATTCTTAATATGCTATTGAGTCGGCAGAGCTTTATTTGCAGATCATATTCACTGTCTCCAATTTATGAGGCTGCCTCCAGACCAGTTGAAGATACTCTTGGCATGGCAAAAGTTGAATCTGAGGATGCTGATAGCAAAGAAGTAATTCTTCCTGGAGTGAATCTTCTTTTTGATGGATCTGAGTTGCGGCCTTTTGAGATTGGTGCTTGCCTCCAGGCTCGTCAACCTGTG
Source organism: Striga asiatica (assembly GCA_008636005.1). Lineage (NCBI taxonomy): Eukaryota > Viridiplantae > Streptophyta > Magnoliopsida > Lamiales > Orobanchaceae > Striga > Striga asiatica. The sequence continues at coordinate 261,944 of BKCP01010959.1, read as the reverse complement.
TCCTTAATTGCTGAAGCATCAGCAGCATCTGCTTCGTTGACAGGCAAACAAAAAATTTAAATCGATTCTCATATCTTCATTTACTTGAATACCTTGTTTTATGAAACCAAATGCACAGTTGCGGATGCTGCTTCATAGATACCGACTCATCTGTTTTTACAACTACAAGCGGGTTCTTCAGGTATGATGAAATTGTTTTTTATTTCATTTAAGATTCTACCATAAAGAAAGAATCTGAAATCTGTTGCACATGCAACATTTTGAGCCGACATTTCAGTTGGTTATACCTAGGCATTCATAAATAGGGAAATCAAGAAAGTAAGATAGGAATCCTCAATCTTTATGCGGTAATCTATAAGGTACGATTAAAAAACAGTTATCATTTCAAAAAGTAATGCAGTACTGCTGGACATACCAATGACGAAATCGGTTTCATTGGTTGCAGGCCTGAGTAATAACTCTGTTCAATAGGAAAGGTGTTTCAAATTATGAGTTTGAAAATTGGTGCTCTGCATGATTTTATCCCTTACCAGTTTGTTAAAATAAAAATACTAATTCAAATGTTTCAAGCTAATTTATGTTTATGGGCGGGCTACAAGCTAAGAGTCGGATAACATAACAATGACTGGACATATAACATGATCCACGTGCAGTTTTAGACTTAAAGAGATTGCCTTTGGTCCTACTTTTAGGCCATATCAGTTTTGTACCTTGTATATATTTACCCATTAACCGCTAGTCATTCCCTCACACATATGCTATTTTTGGTATCATTTTTTAATTTTTTTATTTTATTTTTTTGGTAATCATATTCTATTACATACTGGATTATTAAAAATAAAAAATGGGGTATTGACTGATGAATACTTGATGAAACATGGTGAAAGTGATATAAGAATAAACCAGTGGGTGCTCAAATCGATATGGCCAGAAACAGTGTTATCAAATTTCCCCCGTGTTGCTTTCCCTTGGATTTCTGCCTAACTGCCTTTAGAAATTTGTGAAAAATGGCGGTTAAGGAGATCTCAGTTTGCCGCCATTCATAATTAGTAACACTGTCCAGAAAGTGGGTTACTATCAGTAAAAGTAGGTATAGTTTAGTTATTAATGTTGAAAGCATCCCATATCAAAGTACTATAAGTAGCTCCCTGTCTTCTAACACGAGCAGCATATTTCCACCCTTAATTGCTGAGGTTATGCATGAAATGACTTGTGATGCTAGTTGCATAGAATGTAATATCTTTCCTTCAAAGTTTCAATCCCTTAGAGGCAAACAAACAGAATCATTAGGAAATAAAAAAATAAAAAATAAATCATCATCCTGCTGGGGAAGTTGCGGCAATCTTAGTTGGATATATATATATATATATATATATATATATATATATATATAGATTCTATATCATTGGCTTATACCATGTCATTTATTTTAGTTCTCCATAGATGTCAGAGTAGTATTTTTAAACTCGTAAATTTAGTTTGTTTTTATTTAATTTCTTCTCTATTTTGCTTGTACAGGTTTTGTAGCTGCAGAGTCTGTTTCTGGATATTTTAGGCTGGGTTCTTGTAGGTTGTTGCAAGGAAGAGAGGATTTATTTGATCTGTTATGTAATTCCGAATGCGTGTACATGCCTACATCAGTTTATTTCTGCATTAGGTGGAACGGGAAAAAAAAAAAAAAAATTGTGTTGTTTTTGCACTTCGTGTGCAAAATAATAGTTGCCACTTCTTTATGCTAAAACAGTTCTGGAGTCTGCGAAAGATTAGACAAGGACAACATATGGAGATTATATCTCTAGTGGTATCGGCGTTGGTCAGAATGTAGTGATGTTTTCAAACTCTACCTATTTTGTATCCAAGAGAGGAATCAGAATTCGCAAGCCATTGGGTATCAGTTCTTTATATTCATCTTTAAATTTGCTTTTGTTTCTAAATGGTCGTTATACCCGGATGTACGGCTAATGATTTTAGATGCGAGGATTTTCGAGAGTACAACTATACTAGTTATCGTATGAAAATAACGATGGACCCTTAATACAGTAGCTAATGTTGAGATGGTGCCCGATTGACGTATGTTGTATCTGAGGGTGTTTTTCTGTTCTCCCAAATAATCTCCTTGTCAGATTGTGTGCAATTTGCCTTTTCTATTTATAGAAATTATTTTGTTAGCATGCCAAGAGCTTTTTCCTTGAGACTGGTTCTAGTCGGCTCATTATACTAAATTAGTATTGTTCACGTGCAAAATGCATGGGTGTATTTAAAATAAAGAGAAAATTACTCCTGTCACGAGATAAGATCATTTATATTGCATGTTTACGTTCCAATTAATTTATTTAGCACATTTAACAAAATTCCACCTTTTATTTGCTGTAATACGAGAACCTCATAATTATAGAAACTAACAGATTTAGTGTGATTATTTTATTAAACCTGCCCGGCTAGGCCTTGGCCAAGGCTGGAGGAGTGCTTCCTGTCCCACTCTGCCATCGCGTGAGGGTTGCAGCACCGCCATGTCGTGCTCGCCCGGGGTGGGGCCGTCGTCGGGCATTAGATTGATAAAAGGAGAACTCGATTTGTCGGGTACCGGCGGCGGAGGGTCGAGTACTGATTGTGTTTATATTTTTTATTGATTGTGTTGAGCACTGAAAGTTGTTGATAGGAGACGGCTCGTAGAATAGAAACAAATTAGATCCGGATTTCATCCGTTGCTTATGTAATCTCTGAGACCGTACGACGATTTTTGGCAGTCGATAATGGAGACGGCGGGCGCGCGGATGGGGGACGAGGAGCGTGGATTGGTAGTTTTTGGAGTTTTCTGCAACCTGATGCCTAGATCTGGTGTTGTGGTCAAATTCAACAACTACTTGATGTATATCTTCTGTATATATATGCTTTATATGTATAGTATATTTATACTTTTTTTTTGTTCTTTGTATAGTTGCAGGTATATATATTGTATATTTTGCGTATATATACTGTTTATATTTTTTGTATGTATATGTCATGTATCTATCCAACATAAATGAAGACTGGGATAAAAATGCCGACATAAAAATATTTCTCTCTCCAGGCATGCATCCCGTCAGTTACGGGGATCTGTTATGGTAAGTCATTATGACTTGATCTGTTGCTAATTATATTGTACGTATATAAATAATTTGATTAAGTTAGGTATAAGTGCAATTAAGTTTTATATTTGGTATACATGCAAATAAAATCAATTCATTAAAGCAGAATTGTAAATTCTCCTAAAATAAATATTTTTATCAACTGATGTAAATTGTCAATTAGAAAACTCAATAATAAATTCTATTGATTAAAAAAATATTAATTTAAAAATCCAGTTACTATAATTGTGGAGATTAAAAAATCGGTTGTTTTTTAATTCTAAATTTGAATACAAATCTATTGATTTGGTCACAAAAAATTTAAATTTTAAACTTAAGACTAAACTTATTATTATTGTACTCTTTTTAATAGTTAATGTTCTGAATAAATATTAAAAATCCCTTGGTTCGGCCCATATGTTGTTATTTTCATAGAAAATTGAGCCCGTTTCATTTTATGAAAGCAAAGGCCAAAAAGGTCTGCACAATTCGTCCTGCGCCAAACTCTCGTCAACTCCGGGCACCAATCCAACCCGATCTCTCGTCAGGTCTGAGAGCCAATCCATCAAGTAGCACAATCCAACATATTTTGCCGATCTCTCTGCAATATAAACAACAAACCAATAAAGTAAATTGATAAAGCGACCGCTCAACCGATCCCATCATCGAAAATAGAGATTTTACATGAATATGCGTGTCACTCCCACGTAACCTTAGTTGGTATGAAGCTATCATTACATTTCTACCTTTTTCGTGTATAAATATGATCCTTCAGGTCTCAGAATAGGACAAGAAAATTAAAAGTTTCATGAATACAATATTATTACACCATTTGTTTCTTTTACATCGATTTCCTCTAGATCGCCCGTCTTTTCTTCGTAATATCTTTCTTCTATTTTTTTCGTTACAATTCCTGCACACAACCTAAAAACTAAATAATTAACCCTTAATAACGGTCATCCTGTTATTTTTCATCACTTTAATACCCTATTAATCCGCACCCATTAACTGTGGTTGACGTTCTAACGCCAACAAAATGGCGCTAGAGGAAGGATGCCTTCAAGGGTTACCGTTGAATCTCTCCCTATATATAGCTACGCTCCCTATAACCTTTGCCCCGAGCTAAGAATGATTTCCCTTTCTCAGTTATTTCGACCAAAAGAAAGGATTGCACGACCGACACTCCGAGAAACTCTTTTCGTCCTGTTACTCTGTCCAAATAAATAATCTACAAAAATTCTTTTCAAAATATCATCTTTTTACCTCCTCTCACCATAAAAAATTAGGTTCAAAATCGTCCGTCAATCTCTTATTCGATCACCTTCAACAAGAAGACAGATCGATTAGCTCTCTTCCAACAAGAACATGGAGAAGGTAGAGAAATCGGTCTAAATATAGTAACGGTTACAAAGTAGCCGGATGATGTAAGGATGACTCTGACAAGGATATCCCTTTGTGGTTTTTTCACAAATCTTGTTTTTAGGTCTTGAAATTTTCGATTTAGCGATCAACTTGCTTAGTCAAGCGGTCACTACTTTGTTGTTGATCATAACCATCCGTAGTTCAAATCCCCGAGTTGGTCATAACTAGCATCCAGGCGTCCCGACAAAATAGATCTCGATGAGTAACTTCAACTTTTCGGGCCGAGATGAACCATCAGGATCGGTTAAAGCATCCCCCTCTTCAGTAGGGGTCATCCCAGAGGGCCTCGCCCGACGCTTTCTCAGCTCGACAAAAATAGAACCTGATATGTGCAAAGATGCTCCTAAAAAGATAGATCGGCACAAAAGAAACTTAGACCCATGCATAACAGATCGACCAGAGAATAACATATCAACAGAAAAA
>BKCP01010959.1:202361-256930 GCA_008636005.1 Striga asiatica | reverse complement strand
GCCTCCAATTTGAGACCCACGAAGATATTTTATTGAAATGTTTGCTGAATATTAGAATAAAGACTTATATACCATTCTTCTTTCTATACTTGGTATGTAAAACACCTCAGACCGACTCGATTCGACCTGGATTGCCTCTGTTGCCGGTTGATGACCTTTAATACTTTCACAAACTCAACGTCGGAAGGGTTTTCCAGCGTAGATCCTTCAATGCTTTAGTCAGAATGCGAACGTAGATGATGAACATTAATGAAAGCTCAGTATGTAAGTATGTGTCGAGATGTAATGTTGGGATGCACATACCTCACCCCTATATGTAGGAGTGTGTTATCTTGTTGTCAAGACTGCTGGTTTGGGCTGCCCAAACTGCTGAAACTGCCCGTCCGTACTACCCGAATTGTCCAATTCTGTTAGGCAACATGGCCCTATCCACATGTGCTTCTTATCTTAATAATATTCATTAATATCTATTAGTTTTCCTTATTAGACGGTCTAATCGTGCGACTGACCCAAATTATCTCGAGGTGGATTGCTTCCTATACTAAGCTCAGATGCTTTACTCTTCTAGTTGATCCATCGGCCAGTCATGCTTTCAGGTCAAGTTTCAGCCAGCCATCCAAGGGCCCTAGCTCAACCTGTCGGTGCTCCTTTGAACCCGTGCCATCCTCATCAACCTGAGGATTCATTGCTATAAAGGAGCACCACAGGTCGAGCTAGGGCCCTTAGATGGTCTGGTTGAAACTCAACCTGAAGGTATGAGTGGTCATCGACTAATGGGGTGAGGTACGTCCATTTACACTATACATTCTCTACACACTATATTCTTACAGAGTTTTACATACACTGTTAATTGTCTTTTTCATCTATGCACTGACTTGATTGTCGTAGTGCTAACGCCGAAAACTCCTCCCGGCCTATTTTATAGGTTTACGAACAGGTCGAAGCACAGATCCAGGTCGTGTGAGCTGAACAAAGGTCTTTACACACTGCACGTCAGTCAACTTTTATTGTTTTTTCTTTGAACAAGTGGAATTTGAAGTTTGTTTTAGATATTTGGGTGATTGTTTTTCAGACTTGGTATTTTGTTGGACTTGCTTGTATTTATTTGTGCTTGGTTGTATTTAATTTTATGATCAAATTTGGTAAAGGGCTAAATGAATACATGTTGATATAGCTTTGTTAATTGGGAGCATGTTGTTTGTTTTTGAACAATTAGAGCTAGTCGAATGCAGTTGGTTCGAACAATTTGTGAACAAGTTCGACTATATAAACAAACGAACACGAACTTGTCAAACCAATAAACGAACACGAACGAAAATTTATGTTCGAATATTAAACAAACGAAGAAAAATAGTCAAACTCGAGCTCGAATTCGGTTCTACAACTGCCATACATTAAACCACTAATCAAACTTAATCATGAGGGTTAAAATAAACAAATAATTAATGAAAAAATCACTTTTGAGGACCATCACTATAATTGCGCTTGGTACTCGATATTTCATTTAATCAGTTTTGATTACTAACGTTTTCAAAATCAATTACCACAGTCTTTCGCTTCCCACTGCCTTTGGTGACGAGGTTTCAACAAATTATATATCATTTTGAAGTTCTCAACTCGACATTATCCAACAATATTTTTAATTTCATCATATAATACCTCGGAGTTTGTTAAAATCGTGTTTAAAGTTTCTAAAAAGTTTCGTCCAAAACATGTTAAAGTTTGAATGCTACCACATATCTCGTCGTTGAATTTTTATAAACATACATGCATATTTTTTTAAAGAATTTTATGTTGTCTCTTGATCGTCAGAAATATATTGGAGAAATATTTAGTTTTTCTGGCCGTCTAGACTCCCCAGAAAGCTAGCTGGTGCCTTCGTTGGCATATTGTCGGCAATTGAGAGACCTAATTGACGATTGAGAGACATCGCAAAATTAGCCAAGAAAAGTGCTTTCTATAAACATATTTTTCATAAACCTGGTATCGTGCTCTTCCATAGTATTTTTCATAAGCGTGGAAGTCAAACAGCTATAGGTCTATATTTGTGGGATGGAGGATTATAAGAGATGCTTTATTTGGTCATGCAGTTCAAATGCGTGCACACACACACACACACACGATAGAGAGAGAGAGAGAAAGAAGAATAAGCATAAATTAGAAAGCATATAATGCATGATTTCTTTGTGGTGTGAAATTAGAAAGATAGGCAAAGTTGAGTTTAGCAACTCACCACTCGGAACCACCGTTTTCTCTGCGGTGGTGAAGGTATAACAGTTTTCACAAAGTAGTCATGTGCATTGAATGCCACATATAGATCATCTCCATTCTCTTCATGAAGCCTGAGATATAAAATTGTTCATAAGAGACAAGGTATAATGTTCTCTGGATATTTATAAATTTTCGAACTAGTATGTAGACCAGAGTAAGAAAATAGTTGAATTCCCAACTACCCGCTTATTCATTTACTCCAAATTACATTTTCACCGACTGAAGAATTAATTCTTGCTCTATAGTACATGAGTTAGGCTTTTGAATGTATAGGGATGAACGATTTTGGAGGGGTAACTAGTTACTTCGCTGCTCCAATAAGGTGTTAGGCATATAGATGACCCAAGTAATGTACAGGGTTTATACGGAAGACTTTCTAAATTGACAATTTCCACATACATGAGCCAACATTTGAATAGTTCAAGAGTAGAAGGATAACATGTCCAATTCGAGAGACTACTGATAAAGAAACTGATAGTAAGCCGATTATACTGAATTCACGAAAAAAAGTTACACATTTCGTAGTTAAGTATATTTGCCATAACCACTGGAAAAAAAATGACAAAAAAAAAAGAAAGCTCCAGTCTCATAACAAACAGCAGAGAACTTATGGAACGTGAATAAAGTTCGATGCAACATGCATATAGCTGCATCCACATGCAAATACTTGTAAATGTCAGTTAATAATCAGAGTACTTATTTCATTTTATTGGCAAAAGAAATAGGTAATTTTGTGAAAAATCCAGCTGCTAGGGACTACTTTATATCAGAACAACTAAAATATCATATAAATGGCAATTCAGATTCATCGTGCACACATTGTTTCTTTTCCTAACTCTCATGGCTAAATGGTCCTCAACATTCTGATGCAAAACATGATTGGAAAAAGTATAGTTATATGATGCGCATTGTGCAAGCAAACAATAATTTTTGGAATAACAAATTCGTAAGACATCTGCATTCGAGAAGTGCAAGGAGTCCAACTCACGTAAATGCGAGGAATTTACTCTCGCGGTTTTCCCATTTGTCCTCGTGCCATGTCACCTCTTTCTGAATCAAAAGGTATGCCAAGTTAGATTCAACGCAAAGATGAAAATGGCATTAAAAATAAAATTAAACAAAAACGCTAGAAGTAAGCTAGCAAGATAGGTAAAATTTTAAAGTTCATTATGGAACAACTTGTTGCACTTGAGGGCATGTCTAGATCCTGAAAAAAGAGTACTAAGTTAACAACTTTCAGCTATAACAGCAAATGAAAAAGGTCCGGTAACATGAACAGGGCCCCCACAAACCTCTTTCCAACAGGTAACTGAATGTGGTCTATTTCACATCTAATTGCAATCAATTCCATTAGAAACATGCTACGACCATCCACACTCTAATCCTATACTGCATATGAATCCGTCTTGCCAAATAAGACATGCACCACATACGAATTAAAGAATTCACTGAGATACTCATCACATATTGTGCTTGGAGTCTTCTAAACTAATTTGCTTAGAATTAATTGTTGCATTTGTGAAGTGTCACAGCCCAAAGCAGGACTTTCTACATAACAGGTTAAGCTCATACTTAACCAGTGCACAAAAATTTAAAGGATCTATTTTACATGCACCTAGAATTTTCTGCCATGATAGACTAAAACCGAGCATTAAATTCCAACCTATGGAAGTTCGTATATTACTAATGAGATTTGATATGTCCCAGGCATAAGGTGAAGAGCATGGAGCAACACAAAGATAAAGGTTACTCAAAATAAAGATAAGTATAGTGGCAAACTCGATGGACCTCCAAAAAGTTGTATTATTGCTCGAAACATTTTGCTAGCACAACGATCAAGTGCAATTTATCCAATGAAAGCAACACAAATCCATGCCAAATGGAACTGACAACTCAGACATCTGAAGATAAAAATGTTACCTTGCCAATGAAATCTTCTCTTGTAAAGACATGATGACCACTTCTAAATTTAATCATCTCTGAGAAAAACCTAACCAGATCTTTCTTCATGTCTTTTAGCTGTCATCAAATTTTGATCCCACATTACAAACAACGGATACAATATATACAGAGAGATCCGAGTAAAAACTAAAAAACCACATACTTGTCCCCACTGAAAATGATTTAGAGCATTATCATGCCCATAGCTGTTATTATTTCCATATCGGGTATGACCATATTCATCCCCCATTAGCATCATTGGAGTTCCCTAATAACAATTAACAAAGGACAAACATATGAACATTCACAAGCAGAACTGATTCAGATACGTATATTACTATTCTCATTTCAACAGAAAAGTATGATGGATGTAAAGTTAGATGATAGCTTAAATGTAAGAATGAAGACACATAAGCTCCAACATCTCTAATAAATGATACAAAACACAAACTTGGAGTCTGATCCTACTGATGACGAAGAAAAACTGATCAGTAAACTGGAAAAGGATGATGTCGAAAAGATGAGACTAGCAAAGTAAACAACTATGGTACTGAAGCTGAGAGCAAAAGTTTTGGTTGTAAGAAAATATAGTACACAGGCAGCCTCATGTAAAGAAAAGAGAAATAATATAATAAGCACAAACATATCACAGAGAGCAGCCAAATACTATGGTAATATAATTCATCGCAATCAATGAATTAATCAACAATCGGAAGTAAAGTTTACAAAAGGCATGCAGCAGAAAATAGCAGAATGCCTCTTATGTCGACCTCTGCTGCAATGAAACGTAATACTGGAATGAACTAATTCAGATGAGAGTTATTTGTGATGTTTCAACATTTGGGTTCTTGATACATCTTCAAAACCATGCCTACCTGGGATATCATCAGCGCCACGTGGAAGTTCTTCATTTGCCGCATGCGTAGATAAACGTTGTAGAAACTTGAAGAAGGAATATTGGAAGAGAAAAATGCGGTAAGGTATTTTCTATTTCTGTATGTCACAATTGTCCATGCATGAGTGCATTTATAGCTAATGCTCAGAAAACAAAACGGTGTCGCATTACAGCAATTATTGGAACCAAACTAAGCGACGCCGTATTGAGTAAAAGAGAGAAAAACCAAACCGGTTTATTTATTCTAGTACATATTTATCCTAAACCGACTTAAGAGCCCGATTACACTGTGACATAGAGCTAGCTCAGTTCTACACCCCCTCCTCAAGTTGGAGTGTGGGAGTGATCACAAACACCCAACTTGAACAATAAGCGCTTGAAACCAGCAGTGGCAGGGGTTTGGTAAAGAAATCGGCAAGTTGAGCTGAAGAATGGACATAAGCAGGCTTGACAAAACCAGATTTGTACTTCTCTCGCACGATGTGGCAGTCAATCTCCAAGTGCTTTGTCCTTGGAAGACAGGATTAGCTGCAATGTGCATGGCAGCCTTATTATCACACCAGAGAGTAATTGGCAGAGGTGGTAGCATATCAAAGTCCTTGGCTAGTGAGTAAATCCGTTACAGACAGTGGTGCCCATAGATCTGTACTCGGCTTCAGCCGATGACCTTGCAACGGTAACTTGTTTTTTACTCTTCCAAGACACAAGACTGTCACCAAGAAATACACAATAACCAGTGATTGAGCAACGTGTATCTTTGCAAGTTGCCCAATCAGCATCACAAGAGGCACTTAAAGATGGTGCAAAGGTAGAACTAAAGAACAGCCCAAGATCTATGGAACCTTTGAGGTATCTGAGTACTGATGTAGCTGCATCCCAATGCTCACTAAAAGGATTATTGACAAACTGGCTCAATTGTTGGACAGCATAACTCACATCAGGCCTAGTCATGTTCAAGTCAAGGAGTCTTCCTATGAGTCTCTTGTATTGATCAGGTTCTGCCAAAGGTTGGCCATCAAAACCAATTAATCTAAGACCTTGAGGTAAGGGAGTGTATGAGACCTTGCAATCAGTCATTCCCATATCTGTGAGTAAGTCCATAATGTATTTCCTTTGGCACAGTTGAATACCAGATTCAGTTCTTGAAATTTCAATGCCAAGAAAGTATTTTGCAATCCCCAAATCTTTGATAGTAAAGAGATTATGAAGGTAAGCCTAGAGAGAACTGATTTCTGCTGGATTAGATCCCATGATCAGAGCATCATCTACATAGACTAGCATAGCAAAAGTGGCCATCCTTGTGCTGTGTAAAGAGACAATGGTCTTGTGATGACTGAGTTAAACCATATTCATGTAGTCTCTTAGACAGTTCACAATTCCACTCCCTAAAAGCTTGCTTTAACCCATAGATGCTTTTAATTAATCTGCAGACCTGCCCTGTAGTCCCTTTAGTGTAACCCTGTGGCAATTTCATGTACACCTCTTCTGACAATGTGCCATGCAAAAAGGCATTGTTGACATCCAATTGCCATATGGACCATCCTTTGATAGCAGCCACAGCCATGAAGAACCTAACAGTCACAAGCTTGGCTACTGGGGAAAACACATCAAAATAGTCTACACCTTCCATTTGTGAAAACCCTTTTGCCACTAGCCGTGCCTTATATCTATCCACAATTCCATCTGCCTTTCTTTTGATTTTGTAGACCCACTTTGACCCTATTGCCTTTTTGCCCTTTGGTAATTGGCATAACTCCCAGGTGTTGTTGTTTTCCAAGGCTTCTAGTTCCAGATTCATGGCCTTTATCCAATGTTCATCCATTACAGCTTGCTGAAAATGTGTGGGTTCTTGATCTACTTCAATGTTTGCCAGGTAAGCTGCTGCACAGTTTTGGTTTGAGTCACAAACATAGTCTGTCATCCAAGCTGGCTTCTTTCTAGTTCTCCTTCCACTGTGGGTAATTGCTCCACATTGTGTTGTTGAGAATGATCATCTCCAGTGGTTTGTGAGTGGTCATGCTGATTTTCTTCAGTGATTTGTGTAATCTCATGTTGATCATCTTCAGGAGTTTGTAGAGGGGAATCCAGAATGAGTGGTAAAGGTGTTTCCCTTTCAGTGTGATGAGACTTGTAAGGAAAAACCTCATCAATAAACACTGCATCTCTTGAGACAAATACTTTCTCAGTTTCAAGCTCAAGCAATATGTAGCCTTTGCATCCTTTTGCATACCCAAGAAAAACAGCATTGTGTGACCTGGGATCAAATTTGCCTTTGGTTGGATTGGTATTTGCTGCATATACCAAGCAACCAAAAGGTTTGAGTCTTGTGTAATCTGGTGATTCATTGTAAACTCTGTCAAAAGGAGTTTCCCAGTTGAGCACACTATTAGGTAGTCTGTTTATTATATGTGCTGCAGCTTGGACTGAATAAGACCAGTATTTCATGTCCAAGTTTGACTGGAACATCAAACTTCTTGGTATCTCAAGAATGTGTTTGTGTTTTCTCTCCAAAACACCATTTTGTTGTGTAGTGTAGACACATGCCCTTTGATGAACAATTCCCTTTTCTTCAAATAATTTCTGACATTGAATTCCTATAAACTCTTGCCCATTGTCACTTCTGACTTGTCTGACCTTCTTGTCAAACTGATTTTCAACCATTGCAATGAAATTCTTTAACTGATTTGTTGTTTCTCCTTTAGTAGTCAGTAGTCATAAGGAATATCCAAACAGCTCTACTGAAGTCATCTACCACTGTGAGAAAATATGGTGTGTTAGTGACAGAATTTTCTCTGCAGGGCCCCCAAATGTCCACATGTAGTAGATCAAAGCAACTAGATGAATGAATGTTGCTCATAGGGAATGATAATCTATGTTGTTTGTCCTTAAAACAAATTTCACATCTCTTTAGCAGTTTCTCACCTTTTGTGGTACATTGTGTTTTGAGAAATCCCAGCTGCTTTAATGCTCCAAAGGAGGCATGCCCAAGTATCCGGTGCCAATTCTCCAGTTAAAACCCACTTCCTTCATTTCTCTGTCACAGTCCAGTATATAAAGTTTGTCCCTCAATTTTTCTTTTCCCAAACTCCTTCCTGTTGCTATGCATTCTATGTTGCAGCCTTCTGCACCAAAGGTGCACCTTATTGAAGTATTCATGCAAGTCTGAGTCACTGACATGAGGTTATATTTGAAAGATGGCACATATAATATAGTATAAGTTCTGGTGAAATTCTGACATTTCCAACTTGTGTAACCAGTTTTGTATTTCCATCTTGCATGTACACAGCAATAGGTGTTCTCAAGACAGTGATATTTTGCATTATATCCTTGTTAGTGCACATGTGTTTGCTGGCTCCAGTGTCTATCACCCAATCTTCTCCTTTTACTTTGTCAAACATGGACAATGCATACTATCTCTCTTCCACCTCATTGTTAATTGCAAAATTCACATAATTCTCTTCTTCTTTGTGTGACTTTCCTTTGTCATTGCCCAATAACTTTGCCACCTCTTGTGCTAGCATTGTGATATCTGTTAGAGGAACTCCTTTGACATACTGAGATCTCATGCCATCTTCTGTCTGTACCGCATTTGCAGTTCCCTTAGGTCTTCTTTCTTTGAACCATTCTGGGTATCCATATATCTTAAAACAAGTGCTTTTGTCATGGCCATTTCTCCCACAATGTTCACAAAACAATTTAGCCTTCTCTTCTTCTGATAGTCTCTGTCCCTCTTTGTTAACCTTTTGAGGAAGAAACTGTGGTCTTGTGTTGCTTTCTTTATAAGGCACTTTGTATTTTACTGTCATGGCCATAGAACTATTCATATCACCAGAGGTTGAGTGTACAAACCTTTGTCTCTCAGCAGACAACACCATAGAATATGCACGATTCACATTGGGTAAGGGATCCATCAATAGCACCTGATTTGGTCAAAACTCTCATTGAGCCCCATTAAGAACTGCATCATCCTTGCTTGCACGTTTTGCTCGGCTATGGCTTTCCCTATGTCACATTTACACGTCAGCTGAGGCACCAAACACCCTAGCTCACCCCACATCTTCTTCAATTTGTTGAAATAGGTCATGATTAAATCATTTCCCTGTTTTAAACTTGATATGTCTCTCTGTAGCTGGTAAATGAGAGGACCGTTACTTTCTCCAAACCGTTGGCAAATCTCGTCCCAGAGAAGCTTCGCGGTATCCGCATAAAGGAATGCATCTGCAATTTCCTTTATCATCAAGTTCAATATCCATGAAATGACAGTCCAATCCACTTTCTGCCATTTCTCAAAATTCGGATCATCCATTTGCGGAATCGCAATAGATCCATTTATGAACCCTAGCTTTGTCTTGGCTCCTAACGCGATCATCATCGACCGTTTCCAAGCCAAAAAATTCAATCCATCTAGCTGATGAGACACTAGCTGCATACCGGGACTATCAGATCCGCTGAGAAATAATGGATTATCCTCGCGCGTCTCTGAGCTTCCACTAGCTCGCGCGTTGAGCAATGGCCATGCGTCAGTGGAACGATTATTCGCCATGGATGATTAGCTTCAAAAATCCGCAGAATCGGTACAAACTCTAGATACCATGTAGAAACTTGAAGAAGGAATATTGGAAGAGAAAAATGCGGTAAGGTATTTTCTATTTCTGTATGTCACAATCGTACATGCATGAGTGCATTTACAGCAAATGCTCAGAAAACAAAACGGTGTCGCATTACAGCAATTATTGGAACCAAACTAAGCGACGCCGTATTGAGTAAAACAGAGAAAAACCAAACCGGTTTATTTATTCTAGTCCATATTATCCTAAACCGACTTAAGAGCCCGATTACACTGCGACATAGAGCTAGCTCTACAAACGTGTCTTCTGTTTCCCCTGAAAAAGATAATAAAGCATCCCAAACCCAAGACCAATAGACTGATAATTCCACCAACACATTTCAGAAAATACATGCAGGTGCTTCAAGATTCGGCAATGAAAAACATTCTTATTCAAATCAACTGTGGTTTCTACTTGAAAAGAGAACACGTCCTTTGAACATTAAATATCACAAATTTTTACAAGACAAGGAGCAAAAGAAGATCACTGCAAAGTATACAATCAGAGACTGTAGAATAAAATCCTTACTCAGATCCAAACAAACCTCTCAGAAGATTTTGCAGCTAAGTAGGTAACCGACAAAATTTCATGGCAAATATTGAAATTCAAGAAAGGAATCAATTAGATAGAGAAATTAAAAGTTCCGATAATAAGCATTATGAAATCATCTTAAAGACCCAGATATTGGATATTACATAATAGGTCCAATGGAATGCCAAAGCCACATACCAATCCAAATGTATTCACAGTTTACTGTATTTCATAGTTATTCTTTTTGGAACAACTTGTAATTTGATTCTCGCCATTTCTCTGGTTGCAACTAATATGTTCTGAATTTTCTACTACTCAATATGTTCCAGCTTTTAATGAATTGTTTACCTCCTAGTTTACTTCTTGCAGGAAAATAGACTGCAACCTCTAGAACAGCAGAGTAAATTATATAGGCCAAAGGGTAACTTTTGGAGTTCAACTATTCCTACAGTAAGGTTGCAACAGAAGGATTCAATTAGTGAGATTGCATTCATCATGTCACAAAAACATTGAGAAGTCATTACTCATTAGGATGAAACAATAAAGCATGTAAAATAACAAACACCCTGCGGCGTGCGTATTGTTAGAAGGTATGTTTTTCGTACATCGCTCATCGCTAGGTGGAAAGTATTAGGTTGTTATCATGTTTAAGAGTGGATCGGGCACCATCTCCTTTTAAGGTAACTGTTTTTGGGTATGGACCCAGACCCTTTTAACATGGTATTAGAGCACCCAGTTTTGTTTGTTTAGAAGCAATGTGGGGTGACCAATTTAGATTGGCATGCTATGCGTGAGAGCGGGTATTACAAGTAATTTTGTTCCACATAGCTAAGTTTGGCATGTTATAGTCCATATTTTGGGTCGGGCACTCTGTCCCTTTGAGCTAGCCTTTCGGAATGAGTTCTACACCGACCCCGTTAACAAGTATAGACATATTGGAAAGCATAAGTTAACCATTATTTGTCAAATGACTTAAATAAACAGCTTGAACAACTTAAAACCGCATGGAGTAAGTGCAAGTAAATATTTTATAGTTCATACCATGAAAATGTATTTATAAGAAACTAAACTAATTAGATTTAGAGCAATAGATAAGGATATTTAGATTCTACCTTCGAAGCCACAGTTCCAGCTAGAATTGTCGTTGCTTCCATCATTTCCACCTTCACCATTAGCATCATTGTGCTAGATTTTCAGCAACAGGGTGACAGTAAATGTACAGCTAATATTAAAATCAACCAAATTAAGCTGGAAAGTGGAAATCAAACTGGCATGTGATACCTTAAAATTGTAAGACACAAGGTCATATAGAGTAAATCCGTCATGTGCAATTACAAAATTGACACCATGCCATGGCTTTCGCTTGTTTACCTATATGAGTAATAACCAGTAAATAATTTGATTGTACATTCACGAGACTACTGAAGAACGAGATCATTTCAAAATTAAACACACATCAGAAGAGCATTGGCAACACTCAACAGGAAGCAAATGATAGATAGTTCTTGTATTTTTAAAAAACGCAAGTATGTCGTGCAATTTAATTGTTGAAATGGGAAATGATTCAGTTTTTTCCTTGAGCTTGTTTGATAAAAATATGCTAAAAGGTTAATTTGTTTCACAAATTTAATTTAGACTGGTGAAAATCTAAACAAATTTTAATGCAGCCTCCATCTTTCTCAATTTTACTAGCACAGACAAAAGTCATGGATTTTGCAGGAAATATGTTGATCTTTCATCTCCTCTTTCTTTTGACTATGTAACATTTCATCGTTCCAAACACATTGTAGATAAGCACACAAAATAGACAAGATCTTGGTTATGAATGAAATGACAGTCCTTCTGGCCCCATTTCGTCAATTGTACAGTTTTGACGGTTGAGAATTGTCAAAATTCCATCCAATTGAATAGTAAAATAACAATAAAAATAATTTCAAAGTAGATATCATCTATAAGAAAACAGAAAACAACATAGCATTAAGCCCATAGTCGAGTGATACATTACATGAGTCATCTTTAAGAAAACAGAAAACAACATAGTATTAAGCCCATAACTGAGTGACACATTAAATCTTAAGGGTAACAACCCTCGTAGCAATGGTTACCGCAGATAACAATTTAGAGCAAATGTTACAAGCAACTAGTTAGAATCGCTTATTCGGTACAAATCAGCAGAACCAGCAACTCTAGTAGCAAAACTTCCTTTCATGCCATTCTCACCCTAAGCAGAAAACAATATTTTTCTCAAAACACAAAAAAAGAGAGAATAATTTGAGCAATCAGGAAATTAAAGAATGACAGGAAAAGCTTCAGCCAAAGCAACTCCCAAAAATCTCAAACAGTCAAACTTGATTTAGTGAGTAAAGATGGAACCACAGAAAACTAAACTCAGTTATTATCGTCTTCAAGTAATCATCCAAGCAAAAAAAAAAAAAAAATTCAGTAGAGAAGTTACACAAAACAACTACCATAAACCCGGACCAGAAGTGGGCAGAAAGCTTCCATTATCTCCACTGACCAATGTTTATCATGTGTTAGATATCCTATGGAGGTTTACAAAATATTGAGCTGTCAGCAAAATCTAAACCACAACGTGGCAAAAGGAGCTAGTTTTATGTGAGGAGAGAGGAGAGAGATAGAGATAATTGCATATTTAATAAATTAAAAAAAGAATAAAAATATATCGTAACAAACTATAGTAGGTTGGGATATTCTACCGTCAGATTCGCCTCGTACCAACTTCGTACCTATTTAACATCAGGTACCCTTTAAATTGATGCCACGTGTCCTATTTTTTAATTAATTAAATAAAAAATAAAAATAAACATTGTGTAAATACTAAACTACCCTTACTTAAAACAAATTATAAAATATATTATTTAACTACTAGTAATATTTATATAATAGGTGTTTAATTATTCTTATATTATTATTTTACCTAAACACCTTTAAATATTTCAATTAAATCACAACTTCTCACTAAATTGCATTTGTAGCGAATTCGATCAATCAAACTTCATATTTTCTTCTTTTGCTGACAAAATTATCCCACTTCACCTTTAAATTGTTCTTTATTTGATAATTTATGTCAATCAGGATTCGAAGAAAACCGATTTTGAGATGAATTCGATCAGTCGATCTTCATCTTTTCTGGGGGTCGATCTTATTGGGATTTGCTTCTTCTTCATCTTCTCTTTTGCTTCTTATTTACATACTCGAAAATGGTCAAACAAATGAAATAGGTGCTATATTAACTGCAAATTAATTGATGGCAACAGCCGAATTTTAATATGCTATCACCCATCAAGTGGAAAATTATCAAGTGGAAAACTAGATCAGCGGGTTGTATTTGGTCGCCGATAATGAGAAATCATCTGTTCATTGGTCGCTTCTGTGTATGGCTCGTGGTTTTGATTCCTTCTTCGCCAAAAGATACTTGAGAGACTATGGCAGTTTGGTTTTGTGAGGAAATAGGGATGGGGTTCTGTCATTGAAATCAAATCTGAGGGCTATGTTATTAGGCTATCAAACCCTACATCGGACCCGACATCGGGATAGCGAAATCCTCAAATCGCTGCTCTCCCTGTTGAATCTCACAGCCGGGATAGCGAATCGGCCCCGACGTCGGGATTTTGAAGGCCGCCAAGGACGCGTTGGGCATCGGCAGAAGCTCTGGCGGGAGCTCGAGTTAGCCGGAAAACTAACTAGACAATAATTCTAATGTGTGTATGATTTCGAGCAATGGTTTTATCTTGCCTATTACGAGACATTGTTTCATGAAATAACTCTCATGTGATTTTTGGATTAACTTTGATCATTTGGATGGATGCTTCACATCAGATTCTGATGCCTTTCTGTTTGGTGCAAGAACAGTTTATAGAGATTATATGTCTTGGGGAGTCTGAGGTCTTTTTCTTTTCAGTACTTGGCTTATTGTACTTATCTGGCTTTTTATTTATTTCTTTTCTGATACTCAGGAGAAGGTGGTCATGTTGTTTGCTATGAAATGGATTATATCGAGAGAAAACTTGGGTTTGGGATGAACTCATTGGTTAATTCTTTTTGAATTTTCATGTAAACTGTGAGCAACATTGTAACAAATTAGCTAGTTGTTCAGTCATTTTGTTTCTACAATATGAAGAAAATTATAATTATGCAGGATAAAATGCTAATTGTGCATTGATTATATGGACTGATCATAAGTTGGAGAACCTAATATGGCTGCATGAAGTGCAGTAATGGTGAAACCACAAAGTTATATCCCAACTTCAAGGAAAACCCTATCTGATGGATCATGGATAGTCTGCTGAGAAACACAAGGCTCACGATTGAGTTTAATATGTTTGGAGTTTGGGAGAATCAAATTTGTGTACTGAAGAGATTTTGAATTCCTTACCATGTGAACTTGTCTTGAGTTTGAATTCGTGAAATACATTTGAGGGACTTTTTGTTATGGTAATATTTTTTCCCCTAATTTTGTTGCTCAAAAAATTGAGTTCCTCTTCAGGAGGTGACTCATGGGGAAAAAGCTTATATATCTCAATTAGTGTAAACAACTTTGAGCAATATTGAAATTATGTTTCAAATTTAATGCAATATTCAAGATAAGGCTATCAAATTAGTACTGTAATCGAAGCAAACGAGCCAAGTTTAAGCATTTCGAGCTAGTGCTTAATTATGTCCGAGCACTATCGTATTCATTTGTTTATTATTCGAGTGGAAAATAACGTTTGAGTTCCTTCATTTTTCGTTAAAGTTCACGTTTGTTCGTGTTTGAATAATTATTTATTCAAATATTTTAAATAATCATCAAAGTTCACGAGTTTGTCATATTCAGTTTGAAACTTAAGGCTATCAAACAGAAACCATATCCAACACCATGTGAGCATGTCTTGGTTTAGCTTTGAGAATTGAGATGAACAAGTAAGTCAAAATAAAATAAAGATAATATCAAACAAGCAACTTGCAAAGGGGTGAACAAAATAAGAAAAGCCTAAGGCATAACAATCCTGGTACTACTTACAAACAAACTTTAAGTCAGCTAAACACAAACTTGTAACATTCAAAGGCCCAAAGCTACTCAAACCATTACACTACTTGTAATGCTTCATTTTCTTCTATGCAACAACCGCAAGAAGCCTCGAGACGCCTTGTGATCCACATTTCGTACTCTTGCGTGCTTGCACTCAAACTCCCCCACGGACCTGTGTCTTTAGCCTAAAATACCGCCTTTGCTCTCCATCATAAAAAATGTTGGTCCAGCCATGCGAGCATGTCCTTACAAACATCCACAGCGACATCTACAAACACAAAATAAATAAGATGCTGGCATTAACATCTATTGTATATTGCAATATTGAATCTCGTTTTAATGATCAATGAATTTAATTAGGGTTCATTACTTTCCTTCTTCTAGGTGATGGTGCTTGCTACATGTTTGCTCTTCATCTTCTACATCACCTGCAGAACATGAAAGAAAGAAAAAAATAAAAAATTATCTAGACACTTTCTTTATCTAGACTCTGAAAAATTATCTAAATGAATAAATTTCGTAATACAAAAGTCGACCAAATTTACATTCCACTCCTGTGAATATAAATACAGACAATCTTCTAGTGCAGATTACCTGCAGCACCAAATATGAAACAACACATGTTTCAGGCTCAAATCAATTAAAAGTAAACCCATCTGGAGAATCTAAGGGCATGGAGCAAAAATCAGAAACAATACCTTAGCTCCTTTACATTGTCGTACGCTCAAGCACAGTCAATATGACGATAACCAAATGGCAATGAGAATAAGTACAAGAAACTAATCAGTTTCATAAAATTTGATTAATAAATCGAGCACATTCCATATGACGATGCTTAAACGAGCTCAAGATCGAGCTCCGATCATTTATCTTAACTAGCCGAATTTTGTTAATAGTTCTTAAAATTATGTAAACTCCCAGTTTTTCAAGCCTAACGAGCCTTTAACTAGCACAATCTCAACTCGGCTCATAAGCAGCTCATTTCGAAACTAGCTGAATTGTATTAAAAGTTCATAAAACTAAGTAAAACCCAATTTTTCTAGCCTAACGAGCAGATCTCAACTCGGATCATGAGCAACTCGTTTCTAAACCGACCACCCATCAATTGAAGAAAATAGCTCTAAAATTGCAACATTTGGAACCACCCACACACAACAGAATATCAAAATGAAAGATAAAAATAGTACTAAAGTGATGGCATTTAGGATCACCCAAAAATTAAAAAAAAAAATAAAAAATAATCGAGTGAGACTCCAAAATGAAACAAAAATTGCTAAAAAATGTATACAGAAACCTATACACGGACCTTGATAGCTGTTGAAACAGCTTGGCCAACGAGGCCGGGCTCCACCTGCCACGTATCGAGCCCGACTAAGGAAACCGTCGCGCCGGTATTCAACTCGAAGTGTAATATCACATTCGTCATATTTCGGCGGCTTTCTACAAAGGAATGAATAAAAAATTTTCGACTGAATGTCTCCTTCACTGCCTTGGTCTATGGATCAGATTCAGACCTCAAAAGCCAAAAGGGATATTGCCGCCTAATATTTTTCTTTCTAAAAAATGGCGCTTATTTCAATTATTTTGGTTTCCAAAGGTGGGTAATTGATATTAGAAGATAATTTTCAATAATTAAAAAATTATTGAGAAAATAAACACACATTAATAATAATAATAATATATATTTTATATTTAATCATTGACATTTATAAAATAAAATAAATAAAGTAATTTTTGTAAGCACTATCATTTACTTTATTATTTATTTAAATAAGCTTCTATATTTTAATAATTATCTTCTAGTAAGTTGAACTCTTAAAAAAAGCTATGCTAATGTAAAAATACTCATTGATATTTTTATTTATTAAGGTATGTTTATAAGAGAAATAATAATATAATAATTAGTTGATAAGTTGTTATAAACTTAAAACTAGCTCATCGACTAGTATCAATTAACTCCATAGTTTCTAACTACATTTGCTACAACTTACCATAAATATTTGTTGAATCGTCGGAATGCTCAATCATATATACGTCTATTCAAAATAGAATGAACGTTATATATATTGAAAAATAAAATAAAATTTGTTATATTCATGTATTATATGTTTTCATACTATTTGTTCACGGTTGATCTTGCCAACAAGATTACGAAAAAGTATTATGCTATTTCGAGGTTGAGATTTCAGATTTGAAAAAGACGAAAAAGAAAATTAAAACAATAAGACAATAGACGAATTTGGTACTTGCATTAATACACTTATACAGGGATTTACCGATAAATTTGGATCTCTTCTAGATCTCATATTACATACGAAATATTTGTTGAATCGTCGGACTACTCAATGATATATACGTTTTTTCGAAATAGAATGAGCGGTAAATTGTCTTAAATAAAATTATTTTGACCGTAGATTGACTAGATATATTTTCAATAAGATCTTTATATTTATTTCAGAGTAACTTATTGACATAATTCAAAAAAATATTATAAAAATTGATTTGATTATATATATCATCATCTATGGTTGTTGATATTAATTTAATTAATGATATTCACCGTTCTGAAGTAGTTAAAATATTTAATAATATAATCAGAATAACTATGTTTGAATCGTACTAACTTAATTAATAATTAAATATTAATGAAAATTTTAAAATGTAGTTTACTTAACTGTAAAAAAAAGGTAAATCTCCATTGAATATATCATTTGTCATGATGATATTATTAAAAATGAAAATAATATATTAATAAATTAATGTTTGATGGTCGGGTACAATTCAAAATTACAAAGTTAACCTTAGAAATATCTATTTAAAACTATCTAGAAGTGATCCAAATATCAATGAATTCCGGTATAAGCGTATTAATGTGGATAATTGATACTAGTTGATAAACTAGTTTTAAGCGTATAACAAATTATCAGCTAGTTAATATATTATTATTTCTTTTATAAAAATACCTTGATAAATAAAATTTTCAATGAGTATTTTTAATTTTCACCTAAATAATCATTTAAAACAAGCTCGAGATTTTTTTAAGAGCTCAACTTATTAGAAGATAATTATGTAAATATATAAGCTTATTTAAATAAATTATAAAGTAAATTATAGTGCTTACAAAAATTTATTTAAATAAAAGAAGCTTATAAATTATTTATTTAAATTATAAAGTAAATGATTAGCGTCATTAGTTTTCATTTTCCCAAAATCTACTCAATTCATATTTTTAATAGGTATTATGATCAATTTTCATAATTAGAAATATGTTTCTACTAACTATTTAAACTTTATGACAAATGTGACATTTAATAATATCATGAACTAGTATTTGAAATATTTTTCATTGTTTATCTTATCATTTCCTTAGTTTATTCCTTAGTGTTATGTATTCAGTCTTATTAATAGTAATTTTTCATAACACTTTTTTGTCCTTCGCTCAACATTTTCAAATGTAGATAGATAAAGGGTCAGATGAGCAATTAGAACACTAAAATTGTAATAATACTTGTTATATCTATTTCTCATTTTATTTTGATGCTATTTTACGATTCAATTTATTAAGCATGTATACATTCAAAATTTAATTGTTCTCATATTTTTAATTGCATTTTCATATTTTTCAATAACTCGCATAGGTTTACTTTAACATTTTAACATTATGTAATTTAAATTTTAAAATTGTTGTTAATACTGCTATTTGGCATTTATTTTTCAAGTTTATATGGTACAATACAAATACACCAAATTCGTAGGCATATCTAATCACACTAATAAATTTCATGATTTTCAAAGCAAAAGCATATCCAATTGAACCAATATTCTTGAAAACAACCAATACACAAACTAATCTTATTTATGGATTACAACAAGAAATCTAATATGCAGACTAAAAAAAAAAAAACTGCATCCATTATTTATATCATCCACTTAGTATAAACATTAATTTCTTAATGAATTAGTAA
Organism: Striga asiatica; assembly: GCA_008636005.1. Classification (NCBI taxonomy): domain Eukaryota; kingdom Viridiplantae; phylum Streptophyta; class Magnoliopsida; order Lamiales; family Orobanchaceae; genus Striga; species Striga asiatica. Next base: position 237,688 of record BKCP01010959.1, on the reverse strand, counting down.
ACAGAATCATTTCACAGGACTTGAATTTTCTTCCCCAATGAGGTGTTGATATTCTGAGTCAAAATTTGTATCCTCAATGGCTGGACTCCTCTCTGGGCCCTTCTCTCCGTTGTGCACAATATCATCTCCATTAATATGATTGCTACAATTTTAGGATATTTCCAAAATACTCAATAGGTAAAGCTCACATTTTCGAGTATAAGAAAATCCCGGCCACGACGAGCAGAAAGGCCGGATAATATAACCAATCAACCTGCACGTTTTCAAAGCCCGAAAAATATGCAGAAAAGTAGCATTAAACAGGGTACATAAAAAATACGTAAGCTCTAAAGAAAATAAAACTAACAATAAAAGGAAAGAAATCCGAGGTGTGCCTTTTGCTTGTAGATGAATGTCCTAACTACAACTGCCCAAATGTCGGATGTCAGAAGGGAAAGATTGAACAATGTGGCGCAGCTTATCTGTAGTAAGACTATAGAGGAAGTTTTAAAGGAGATGGGTTCTATTTTGTAGTTCTGTTTCCATGACATTATAATTTGATGCAATGAACATTGATAGCATTGAGAACAAATAATAACATAGATTTCGTAGTATAAACAATTTAAGATCCATCATTTTTTTATTTGTTTTTAATTTTTCGCTTTGCAAATTAAGACAAGGACCATGAAATAGTTCTATTGATGATCAATTTATTGTTCAACTAACTCAAACGATAGCAACAATACAATTCATCTCTACCAGTGTTCAACTCAACTCCACAGAAATCGGTCTTAACTTTTTTTTTTTAAATGAGATAATCAACTACAACAAAAGAATCTAACTCAAACAAAAGCAACCACAAATATCACAATATCAGAGCTCAATAAGTTAATTAAGGAGACAAAAACACCATAACCAGTTGAGCAGACTTAATCCTGAAAACAATAAATCCATACCATGTTTCTTAGAAGCACAGTTCGGATGGGAGTTCCATTGAAACTAACGCTCTTCACCTTCTTGCTCAACTCACCGGTATTCACTATAACCCCACCTCTCTTATCCGTCTTCTTGGCCACAAGAGGCGTCGTAATTCCCTGTTCCTGCTTTCCCGAAATTGGCCTTCCTTCCAACCCATTTTCGCCATCATCCTCTATGTTACTGTCATCTTCCCTTCCACCCACAGCCCCAATCCCCAGCTCTCCAATTTGACGATGTCGAACCCATTTCCTTTGTCGTTTCCCCACGGGGGTGGCTATGGAGACCTCCGCACGCCACCTCCTCCGCCACCGCTCATAGCTGCCCTCCTCTGCCACGCCTCTTCACCACAAACATTCAATTCCTAATCCGTATCGCAATCCCTCTCATGCTTCTCTCCCTCCTCTCTCTGTTCTCCAGCTCCCACCTCACCTCGACCTCCGCTTGCTTCCGCTTCCGCTCTCTATCTTGTACTCCGCCCACTTGCGATTTGATGAGAGTCTACAACCATGATCCCCGTCAGACCCATACAAGATCGGTAAATAAAAGTAAAAATAAAAAATACAGAGAAATTGGTTCAATTTAACGAAAATTAGATAGAACCAAATTAACACGGTCAGCGAGCCTACCAGCCAGCTCCTGCCTCGACCGGCGAGTTGCGGCCAACTGCGAGATCTGGACGACGCCCGTAGCGCCGCCGCCCTGATTCCCGGAGCTGCTTGTTGCAAGAGTCATCCGTACGGAGAATTGGGGCCACCATAGATCTGAGCTGCAAGAGTCATAAGTACGGAGATTCGGTCAGCCATCCTTCAGCCGCCGTGTATCGAAATAAGGAGGTGGAGAATTGGGGTAAATCGTTGGAAGAAAAAGAAGAAAGAAGGGAAGAGGTAATGAAGACGAATTTGAGGGCAGAGGATAAAAGGTGAAAAGGAGTACGGGAAAGCCCAATTCTGAGAACCACTTAAGATCCATAAGGATAGACAGCAGTGAGGATGGCTGAAGATGAAAGACGAAGACGAAGACGTTGATGTTGATTTTTAATTCGTAAATTAAGGTTTAGATGATATGTTTTTGTATTTAAAGGATTGTCATACAAATTAGATAAATGTAAGGTCTTTAAAATAAATATAATTATTATTTTATAATTTATTTTAATTTTTAATGATATAAGGGTATTAAAGGTTTTTTATAAGTACAAGGTGGTACGAGGTTGGTATGAGGCAAAAAGAATTTTGGTTGTCTCGTACCAACCTCGTACCTTGAATCTAATGGTTGATATTGATTTTTGAGTCAATCTAATGATGATATAAGAGGGTACCTGATGTTAGGTAGGTACGAGGGGTACCTGACGGTAGACGGTCCCTAGTAGGTTTATGGTTAAGGTGCAAGAAATGGGTTTATAAGTTTTGATGTGGCAAAGATGTGTTTCTAGAACAAACCTATTTTTTGGGTACATCGCTCTAGATGACCTTATCACATAAACTAATTGTGGCCATTTTACCTTCCTTTCCTTTCATTCACAAGGGTATCCCCAACATAGATTTTGATAGAATTTACAATTCCACACAATATGCCAACTATCAAATGTTTATTATTCACTGTTAAAATATCAACACCTTCTTTTGGGAAGGACTCGGAAGCATCTAGAACAATCCGAAAAAATGTGGAACGTCGTGGAACATTGTGGAAGGTTCCGGAAGCATCTAGAACGACCCGGAAAATGTGGAAGGTTCCGGAATATTGTAGAAGGATCTAGAAGCTTGAGGAAGCTAGTTCAAGGATGTAGAAGATTCTAGAAGGTAATAGAGATTACTAGAATGTTGTAGAATATTGTAGGAACTAGACTTATATAGATAAGTCTAGAACATTGTACATAATATTAGTAAGTTTTAGAATAGCCTAGAAGAGGCAAGAGTGTTAGGGAAACCTCATGAGTGTAGCTAGTTCTAGATAGCTCATTAGAGGGAGGGTTATCTATAAATAGGCAAGACCACCTCATTTGCAATGTATCCCAATAATCCAAGCATCCAAGAGTCTAAGTAAAAGTGTGTGTGTATGTCATAGTTAGTGTGTTTTGGTCTTGATAAGTGAAGTATTGTATCTTGGTCTATATTGTGTTCTGTAATTACTTTGTTAATCTAATAAAGTAATTACGTTAGTATCCACGTGTTGTGAGTGTACCCAACCTAACAAGTGGTATCAGAGCCAGGCGAGCGGAGTCTGGCGTTGGTTGAGGTACGAGTTGTTGTGTCAAGCTTCTCGTAGTTTGGCAGTTTCGTACTGCGAAGTTCGTGTGCATTTATTACTGCAGAGTGTGGCAAGTTGATCGGGTGGAGCCACGATGGGAGACCTTCAAGTGGTTGGAAGTATCAAGAAGCTTAACAATCAAAATTACAGCACGTGGTCGACGTACATGGAATCATATTTGCAAGGCCAAGATTTGTGGGAGATTGTGAGCGGTAGTGAGGTTACACCACCGGAGGACCCTGCAGCTTTGAAGAAATGGAAGGTTAAAGCTGGCAAGGCCATGTTCGCTATCAAGACCACCATCGAGGAAGAGATGCTAGAGCACATTAGAGATGCGAAGACACCGAAAGACGCATGGGACACATTCGCGGGGTTGTTCTCGAAGAGGAACGATGCGAGGTTGCAACTTTTAGAGAACGAGTTCCTCTCTATCTCGCAACGAGACATGACGATAAACCAATATTTTGCTAAGGTAAAGTCTCTTTGTCGTGAAATTTCTAATTTAGATTCATCTGCTGGTATGTCGGATTCTCGGATTAGGAGAATAATCATTCATGGATTGAGGCAAGAATATAGAAGTTTTATTGCTGCTGTGCAAGGTTGGTCCACCCAACCTTCTCTCGTAGAGTTGGAAAATTTGCTAGCTGACCAAGAAGCGTTAGCTAAGCAAATGTTCCAAGCCTCATCCAAGAATGATGAAGAATTACTTTTCGTAAAGAATATCGGAGGTCGATACAATAAAAATTGTCATTGGAGGAAAAGAAACGACAACGACAAAAATGAAGACGAGAAGAGTGCTCATTTAGGGGGAGCACAAAGGAAAGAAAATTTGAGCGGTCAACCTCAAGAAAGTAAAAGATTTGAAGGGAATGTTATAACTGTGGAAAGAAAGGCCACATAGCGAGGAATTGTTGGTCGAAGAAGAAGCCAGCGGAAGGAAATGCAGTCACATCAGATGAGGCACACAAAAGTGAAGATGAATGGGATCTTGAAGCACTGTCAACCGTAATTGAAGAAGAAGAAGTTGGTGAAGAAGTCGAGATGGCTTTAACGTCAACGGTCGCTGAGCTTGACTCAGATGATGAGTGGATAGATAACCTTGGAAGCTCAAGTGACGAAACAGGAGACATGAAAGAGTTACCAGATTCGACAGAATATAGTGAAGAGCGTACGGTGACAGTTGACAACTTAATGCTGCCAATCTCTGACACTGGTGAAAAAGAATCGGCTAAGGAAGATAGAGTTGAAGACGAGCTAATAAGTCACAGGCAAGTCAACAAGCATTGGATAAGAGTAGAAGATCAGTCAAGTGTCAAGAACCCACAAGTCCACAGATCAGTGAAAGTACGAGTACCAAGCCCAAAGTACACGAGAAAAATATTTACAAGCTCAAACTTATGTGAAGACGCGTTTCTCGACGTAAGGTGGCCGATAACAACGAACGAGCAAAAGTCGGTGTTGAGGGGGAGTGTTAAAATATCAACACCTTCTTTTGGGAAGGACCCGGAAGCATCTAGAACAATCCGGAAAAATGTGGAACGTCGTGGAACATTGTGGAAGGTTCCGGAAGCATCTAGAACGACCCGGAAAATGTGGAAGGTTCCGGAATATTGTAGAAGGATCTAGAAGTTTGAGGAAGCTAGTTGAAGGATGTAGAAGATTCTAGAAGGTAATAGAGATTACTAGAATGTTGTAGAATATTGTAGGAACTAGACTTATATAGATAAGTCTAGAACATTGTACATTGTACATAATATTAGTAAGTTTTAGAATAGCCTAGAAGAGGCAAGAGTGTGAGGGAAACCTCATGAGTGTAGCTAGTTCTAGATAGCTCATTAGAGGGAGGGTTGTCTATAAATAGGCAAGACCACCTCATTTGCAATGTATCCCAATAATCCAAGCATCCAAGAGTCTAAGTAAAAGTGTGTGTGTGTGTATGTCATAGTTAGTGTGTTTTGGTCTTGATAAGTGAAGTATTGTATCTTGGTCTATATTGTGTTCTGTAATTACTTTGTTAATCTAATAAAGTAATTACGTTAGTATCCACGTGTTGTGAGTGTACCCAACCTAACATTTACTGTTTCAGAAATGAGAAATCCATGACCTTAAACTTAATAATCTTATTAACGGGTTTCCATTTGCAGCACTTTTATAAATCTTCTAACATCATCGCGGTAAATCCCATTCCATTCGGCCCACCTGTAGGCCCAAGAAATCCACATTTTCATGTTCATCTTGAAAGAGCATAATGCAAACTGTTAAGAATGAGGAACGTAAAAGTTGTTCATGTCGTTAAGAGTTCAGCTCAAGATAACATTTTCTGAGTCTACTGAATAAAATATTAAAAAGTGACATACAATTCAGAAAAAGATGGGGATTTTTTTGCATATAAATGCATCTGCAACTACACACAGAGAGAGAGAGAGAGAGAGAGAATTAGATATACAGATAAATGATACATGATTTTACGTAAGGGAAAAAGAAATTCTAAGAAAGAAAAAACGACAAAAGAGAAAGAGAAGAAAAGAAAATAAAGATTGTACGGAATCTAATCGCCAAGCAGAATAAGGGCCCAAAATAAAATAACTACTTCCTGGTGCAACGTGATCACTCGGATAATGCAATTACAACCAACTACGAATTCTACCCTTCTATTTTATTAGCAGATTTCAACAAATGCCGCAGGTGTCAACCAAAACAATAGCGCAGAACAAATTCAAAAGAATGTTTATTCAACTCTTCATCTGTATATTTGCTGCAGGTAATACAATAAAAGATATTCCTTCATTTTACAATTTGCTGCGACTCTGAGTTAGTTTCCAGTTAAATGCTTCATAAAGTGATGATTAGCAAAAATTACCGATCCCAGTTGGAAAATTTTCCTACAAGATATAAGCCTCCACAATCCCAGGGTTCTGCAATGATCTTACATCTTGACAGGATGTTATCTTTCAGTGCTACTACCGTGTGCCTAGGTACACCTAGCTAGGTGTGACAGGACAGTTTAAAATGAACATGTTATGTTACAAAATGAACATGTACAAATATGATTTGCACATGTTCATTTTGTAACATAACATGTTCATTTGTGGCACACCTAGCTAGGTGTACCTAGGCACACTTAAGTATTTGCGGTTATCTTTAGCAACTGCCTGCAATACTGACAAAAAAAATAGATTTCAACTGTGAGAATTGTGTAAATTCCAATGTTAAACTAGGTAATATATTTTCCATTTGTCCTTTTTTCTTTTGTGTAAAGGAGGAAAATCGCCTAAGGAGTGAGATCACGCTATTGAAAAACCATAACACAACTTGCATGAAGATCATTGCATATAAAAGTGGGTGGGTAGCCTCATGGAGATATAGTGGTATTTTAGATAATATTTGACAATGTCTAATCTAGTTGAGGGTTAATTTCATTAAATTTTATTATTCTATCAATTAGGATAACTATTCTTGTTAGGGTTCATTTCCTGTAGCGCAAGCTTATATCTAGTATAAATATATGGTCTATAAATATTAGTAGGGGTGGATTTATTGATATGATAATTTGAGAGTTATTAACTTTTTTATTTACTTGTCTGTTCAACTTTGGTGACTCTTAAACTGTTATATCCGTGGGGTAAAATTACACGGGAATCCTACGAACTGTTATGTATTTTTCAGTTCTTACAAATTTTTTTTTTTTTTTTTTTTTTTTCAGTTCTTACAAATAATCTAAAAATTAGAAAATTACAATCGAACTGAAAAATAAATTAAAACGAAAAGATTAAAGCTGAGGCGAGTAAAATTCTTTCCGCAAAAAGAATACGCCCCGTGTGACTTTCGGAGTAACTTCTTCAAAGATACAACGGCAAACGTCTCTAAATCTGTAGCACACCAGATTTACGAGCTCCAGCAAACTGGAACGGAGTCGAGAATTGAGCACTCAAAATAAAAATAAAAATATCTCTTTTGTTATTTTGATAACAAATAAATATTTTTATATTTTTATTCTTTCTTTCTCTCTTTTTTCTTCCCTTTTTCTCCTTTCCTCTCTCTTCTTTTTCCTTTCTTCTTTTTCCCTTCACTTTTGCCGTATATTTTATGTGAATTGTTTTTTTTATGTGTTATATATACACAAATGAGATCAAGATGGTATCAAGTGGTTAGAAATTGATTAGAGTGTGGTTAGAAAATGGTGTTGACTAACCATTAAAAATTTGTAGTTGATGGCATACAGTGATTAGCATATTAGGAAGAAGAAGAGAATATTATGAAGAATATTAATTAAAATATTAATTTAACACTCGTTATAACATAAACACCGTACGAGCGACATCACATAGATCCATCAACAGGTAAAGTTGTTGACAAACAGATGGTAGCCCTCCAAAATAGGAAGTCTTGGGATTCGCCACAGCCAACTAGCAATCGTCCTAGGCCTTTCGTGCGAGGTAGCAGCACACGGTGGACGTTGATGTCACGGTCATGAAATCCATGATGAGGGATTTGCAATATTTGTACTTACAAAGTTAATTTAAATTCTGTTTTGCAAAAAATTTAAATTATAAACCAACCACTACAATGCGCTTCAACGTTTCTTTATAAATCACATCACATTTCCATATTACTCTCTATGTCAATTCACTTTACATTATAAATAATTATTTTTTACTATTTTTTTCTCCAGCAAAAATGTTTTCATTCGTACAAAATATATCCAACCTCACCAATGTAAACTAGATTTTCATGTATAAGAAAAAAATAAGAAATGAAATGAAAAATGCCAAATATGATGTCAATATTATTTAGCAAGTTTAACACACCAAAGCCGGCTATCTTATCGCACCTAAACAACCACCAGTGTCCATTATTAGACAATACAGGAGCCAACAACCTGAATTAAATTTAACTACATCCTTATCTCAAAATCTATAANAAATATAAAAACTACCGAAAGAAATATATCATTGTTTAGTAGGTTGCAAAGTTTTTTTATTCATGCATTTTATTTTAAAAGTTGAATGGGATTCCTTCATTTATAAAATGGATTAATGTACATTACTGTTCATACCATATTTAATTATTGTAAATTGTTGTTTCCCCTTCATTTTTAGAATGTTTCAAATTCAATTTGAAGATCATATGAACATGCTAGTTTAATAACTACATTTATTTTTCCATATATTGTGACTGCTTTTTTTTCTTTAAAAGTATAATAAATTTTGGCACTTTAATCTAGTAAAATTTTCTAATAAATTGAGGATACCTATGAAAACTAAATTCAGTATATTTTTATATATTTTAATTTTAAAAATGTTGTGTGAATAGGAAGAGAGATACATGCTCAATAATTTTCAAACGTTTGTTTAATATGTAAAGATAATTATTTATTTATTCTCTTATATTATGAAAACAATTGGACGTATACATTTTCAATAGTAAATGACGTCACAATAGATAAAATAATTTATAATGATTGTATAATTGGTAAACTATATTGCGCGAAGAAATTATTTGCATGCTATAATTTAATATATGTTATTTGCAATGTTTTATTGTATTTACCTTATAAATAAGTTATTTACATGTTTACTAAAATATATAAAATATGACATTGATGACTTTTTTATGGTTTTTATATAAGAAAATTTGATATAAAATGTTTTAAAAAATTTATTATAAGTAAAAGGAACATTCCAAAAAAAGAAACTTCATGCTTGATTTTCCAGAAGAAGAGACTTCATGCTAAATTTAGTAAATTCTAAAACTTTCTAATAGTAGTAAAAAAACTATGCCTTTACTGCTTGATTTTCTGAATAGGTAAATGGATGTATATGTTTTTGTGTGTGTGTCTGTGTGTCAAATAAGAACCATTTCTTGGAATGACACTACGCAATATGTCATATTGTTATACCTGAGAACTATTATCAGTAGCATATCATGCTATTCAAGATTTCAAAACTATGCACACACAACTACAAAATAAATCTATAAAAAGAGTTCAGCCAACAAAGTATGAAAAATAAATAAGTGAATATCTATCTTAGAGAACTAACAATCACAATCCTGTTCACACAAAAAAAATAGTATAGATAGAGAACTAACTGCAACTGGTTAGTGTTTACAAAGGACAGCACATATCAGAAATGTTTATGCCTCGTATATAATTGACTAATTGTATGGTAGAGAAAAAATAAAACCATATGAAATCAGGAATGCAACCAGCTAAAATCAAAATATAGAAACTCGAATATAATCATTACTGAATTAGTTTAATATATTGATTTCTAATATTTTTCCGGTAATTTCAAATGAATTCACTTTATACATACGCAAGTCAAGAAAAGTACAAGCTTCATACACGTTATACGTTTACACAAAAATTTACAAACGTAACGAATTGCATAACTGAAGACGGATGTTAACGTATTCAAATAAATAAGGTTATTGAAACAAATAAGGACATACCAGTGCCTCGAGCTGTTGAGAATAAGTTCCATGACAACAGGATGGTTACAGTTCAACGTATTCCCTAGACAACCAGATTACATATCAGAGCAACAAAGATTATCTATCATAAACTATACCAATGAAGGATTTTGCTTTCAGCACATCATCAATCAACATGGTCCAACTATAGCAGTGACTTCACTACTTACAGATCAAACGTAATAAAAGCAAGAAGAAAATAATGTGTATAGTTGGTCTAGCCTATTCTGATATTCTTTTAAACCATGTTGAATGGCTTGGCTCATATACAAGAGTTCAATTTACCAGTACCAACCATTAGACTTAATTGAAGTACTTGAGCTACAGTCAGAGGAATAGTGAAAGGATTCAAAAATAATAATTTAAAGATGTCTAATAGACTGAAGCAATGGAATATCAAACAAGAAATGCAAACCAACCCTTCAACAATATTAAATCTTGTCCCGTAGCTTAGGCTGATATTGGACTTACCACAACCAGAGTAGTTCAGCAACTGGCCATTTAAGTCTAACATGTAATAAACCTACAACATTTAAAATTACAATGTTATTATAATTATACTGATAACTGACTCCATCAAGCAATCCCACTCAAGGAATATTCGCATGATTTTCTCTCATAACAGTAGCACATTGAACTTGAGAGAAAAACTACAGCAAATGGCTGAAGGTTAAAGAATCTACAAATGAAGACTCAAATGGCAAGTATTGGGGAGTGAGCAACATGGTAGAATCCCACACCCCGATAAGACATCAACATGTTAACCAGTCCTGTTGAGAACATCAGAAGAGTTGGTGTAGATGAAGGGAATGTTTGATGAAGGGAATGTTTCAGTATTGAGTGGGAAAATGTTGTGGGACATGTTTGGGAAAGTTTCTTGGGAATCTGTGTTTTACAAGAGAAATCCATCAACAAGTGTAAAGTATGCTTGCTGGGCTACTATGGAATTTCTGGGTTTTTTTTTTCTTTCTTTCTTTCTTTTTCTTTTTTTTTNAAGATCAGTCAACATGATACATAATAAGACAAAGTATACACTACACATGAAAAGAAATAATCAATACAGGAAAACACTTAGTAAGGAACAGAAAATCACCTGGTGATCTATGCGACGAAATGAAGTAGTATATTGATTTTTATCATCGGTCTCATTTGTGTGTTTGTAAACAACATCTAAAATGACCTGTGGAAAGAAAACATAAAAGGTGCATCAAACATTAGTTCTACAGTTAGGATCAAACTTTAATTCAACAGTTAGCCATAAAATTAAATTTTTGAAGTGCAAATCATGAAAAAAGTAGAGGATTACCTCAATTCTTGCACCATGCAATGCCTTAACCATTGATTTGAATTCTCGTGAAGCATTACTTGATCCTCCACCATTGCTTGCATATCGACTCATAGGTGCAAAGAAATTTATAGTTGAATAACCCCACGTATTAATCTCGCAGACAATAACCGTTGGAAACGTCAGATTTAATTTATTGAATAACAGTTTTAAATTCCAAAAATATATAAGATCAGCCAAACAGCATAGCAGCTCATAGTGCATGAGCATGACCAGAATAGAACAGTGCCACAAATATGCTACACAATTTAATGAAGACTCCTTTCTAATTCACACATGAATAAGGATCACAGTAGTTAAAAACAAATAATAATAAGAGAAAAAGGANATAAAACAAAGAAAAACAAGTATGCTATGTCGCAAAATTAGAGACTACAGAATGCTTTGTATTCCGACACAGCCCACATCTAAAAGACTCTAAATCAAGCACAAAAGGAATGTGGAAGCCAAATACACAGCAGAAGACGAATTGGTCTGGGGGCCGGGATCTGACCTGAAGAACAATACCCCATAGTAAGATAACAGCTACAACACCACTTGTACACCTCTTATGCCAAGAGTCATGCTTCATGATATTATGTTCAACACTTTTTTTCTTTTTTCCTAATAAAGATACTATTACAAAGAAAACAATGCTCAAAAAAGAAGAGTGAGAGATTATACAATCATTAATTTCTTATTAGCTACATTCACTTTATACAAGGCACATCCTGAGTCTATGGACTTTGTTTCTTCCGCATAAAGCATAAACTAAGGATTCTCCCACTTAATTTCGTTTGCAGAAAATTATTGTTTATTTTACAATTAAGGCAATTTGAAAAAAATTTGGTGAAATAAAGCAACACCGAATCAAATTTCTTATTCAACTTTTACCAAATTTTCAGTTTCATGTAACTAATAAAAAGAAATTGTATCAGATTCTCAGAAGCTTAATGGTTTGGTTAATTTGTTCTCGGGAGCTTAATGGTTTGGCTAATTTACCGACCAAACCGAAAGAAAAGTTGAGAATTTTTAGAACATTTTTTTCAGATTTAGGCTTAGTTGAAGCACTATAAAGATCAAAATTTAAGCTTTGATGGGACATTATAACCGTTGTTTAGTTTCAGAATTATTCTGCCACCTAAAAGAAGCATTTTGCTTCCAAAAGCAATGTTCAAGTTTTCCCAAAAACCTTAAAGCAACTTTTCAAAAAATATTTTGAAGGAAAATAGAAAAAAAATAAACAAAAACTAGTATATAAAGAATCACGTTGCACTCAAGTATGAATTAAATGTTTAACTTACTGGGGTTTACTTGAATGCTGTTGTCGTAGATGTCCAACAAAAGCCTGAAGTACTCACCCTCCGTGAGTCCAATATTCGAATGCTGAAACTCATAGTATCAGAACTGATAATCTTGGTACAACTTCTCTATGTGAGGATTGTTTTGATATTTGTAGAATGTTATTCCATACAAATACTATGAATAATATATATAGAATCTTTTTATAAACAAAATACTAACAAAAGAAATCAGTTGAATTAAATAATTTTAAAACAAACTACCTCTTATTTAAGTTCGGCATCACGACTCTGAGACGTTGCAAATATATTCATGCCCATCTCAGCTTGTTGACAAAAGCTGCAACACCTTGCCATAGTATTTGACCCACTGTCACTAACGCATGAATTGGTGATCTTACGGTATGAGCAACGAACCTCAACGCATCAGGATTTAGGCCGAAGTCATGATTGGGGAAACGTACTCTCGTAGCATGATCAAATCCTTTATCCAAGACACATGAAACAAGTATTGATCGGCAAGCGGTGGCAGAGGGTGCTAAATAGTAGGTGCAACAACATATAAAAACACAACACGACAAATATAACTATGACTTGCAAAATAAAAGAAAATGACAAAATAAATCAACAAGTGCTTCAATCAATAAAAATGGAGTAATTTTTGTAACTATACGACAAAATAACTATGATATGCAAAACTAAAGAAATTAGTCAAAACTTACTTCATTAAAATAGCTTAATATTCTTAATTCACGTCAACAACAATATATTTGCAAGACTTTGACTCTCTCACAATTACATTCTTCGAATCGAATAAATATTTACAAATGTTAAGTAATTATAAATCTAAATGAGAATCTAACTTAAAAGTTTAAATATTATGAAATAATATAACATGAGATAACAAAAGAAACGATAATTATAAGATTTTATAATTAATTAGTTAGCTAAAAAATAAAAAATTGATTATTGACTGTTATGTTAAGTAAAGTAAAACATCACCACGGATGAAGATCCAGTTCCTGAAGTGGACAGGCCAAATTGAGATTTAGACTGGCCATGGCCATATTGTAATCCAACAACGGCACTCCAAGAGTTGAACTTGCCAAGCACCTGGCCATGTTGAAACGTAGACGGACCAGATGCAGTCTGTGAGAATCATAGTTAAGAAAACAGTTTAATTTTCTCAGCCAGCGAAAAAACTAGTTCATCACTTACATAATGAAAACCAACTAGTTAATCACTTACATAATGAAAAACCTAAAGAATTAGTGAATATACTAATAATCCAAAGTTTCTAGTATATACCGAATAATAAAATGAGAATTATGAGTCAACATGGACTGAGTCCACGACTCTCTCATCAACACGAATCATGTTGACTCATAATTCTCATTTTATAATTCGGTGTATACTAGAAACTTTAATTTATTAGTATATTCACGAATTCTTCTTGCTTTTTCACTATGTAAGTGATGAACTAGTTATTTTGCTGAGAAAATAAAAATGTTTTCTTAACTATGAATTCTCACATACTGCATCTGTCTCAACATGGCCAGGGGCGTGACAAGTTCAAATCTTGGAGTGCCGTTGTTGGATCACAATATAGCCATGGCCAATCTAAATCCCAATTTGGCCCATCCACTTTAGGAACTGGATCTTCATCATATTTTACTTTACTTAATATTAACATAACAGTCAATAATCAGCTTTCTATTTTTTAGTTAACTAATTAATTATAAAATCATTTAATCGTCGTGTCATTTGTTATCTCAAGTTGTATTATTTCATAATATTTAAACTTTTAAGTTAGATTCTCATTTAAATTTATAAGTATTTAGCATTTGTAAATACTTATTCGTAATTGTGAGAAAGTCAAAGTCTTGCAAATATATTGTTGTTTGATAATAATTTAGTGCTAATGATTTGACGTGAATTAAGAATATTAAGTTACTTTAATGAATTAAGTTTTGACTAATTTCTTCAGTTTTGCATATCATAGTTATTTTGTCTGTATAGTTACAAATATTTCTCCCTTTTTATTGATTGGAGCACTTGTTGACTTATTTTGTCATTTTCTTTTGTTTTGCAAGTCATAGTTATATTTGCGTACTGTGTTTTTATATTTGTTGCACCTGCTATTCAGCAAGAACCCTGCCACCGCGTGCTAATCAATACTTGTTTCATATGTGTTGAGTAAAAGGATTTGAGTACGTTTCCCCAATCATGACTCCCCAAATCCTGATGCGTTAAGATTTGTTGCTCATACCTTAATGTCACCAATTCATGCGTCAGTAACAGTGGGCCAAATACTATGGCAAGATGTTGCAGCTTTTGTCAACAAGCTGAGATGAGCACGAATGCCTCAGAGTCATTATGCCGAACTTAAATAAGAGGTAGTTTGTTTTTAAAATTATTTAATTCAACTCATTTTTCTGGTAGTATTTTGTTTACAAAAATATTCTATATATATCATTCATTTAATAATGTTTGTATGGAATAACATTCTACAGATATCAAATTCCTGACAGAGAGAAGTTGTACCAAAATTATCAGTTCTGGTACTATGAGTTTCAGCATTCGAATACTGGACTCACGGAGGGCGAGTACATCAGACTTTTGTTGGACATTTACGACAATAGCGTTCAAGTAAATCCCAGTAAGTTAAACATTTAATTCATATTTGAGTGCAACATGATTCTTTATATACAAGTTTTTGTTTATTATGCAACATGAGTTCGGCTTCGGCGTAGCAACTCACGGGCACGCACGAACACGGCAAATACAGCTTTGCCGAAGCACGAGTTTATAAATGGTGCAACAGTCAATGACGCAGGGGCGTGCTTGGACCACGGCTAACGGAAAACGGCGCGTTGACGGTAGGTCGAACGGGCTCGGTGCACAGGCACGCACTCGGTGGTTCGACTCAAACTCGGTGCACGGGCACGCACTCGGTGGTTCGATTCGGACTTGGTGCACGGGCACGCATTCGGTGGTTCGACTCCAACGATCAGACGAAGGTCGAGTACTTGTGCGGAATGGCGAATCGCGTTAAGGATACGTGTTAATACACGTCGATTGAATAATTTCAATTGCTACGAGGCACACGACCTCGATAGCCTTCTTAGGCTCGATTATGATCCCGTCGGCGACTAACGGTCGACCGACCACATCCCAACACCCAAGGACTCATTTATAAGCTTATGACGTCTAAAGTTGTTTAAACGGTACTAGGGTTTGGGCGATTAAATCCAGATCCAAAATTTACTCGGTTATCCTGATAACCGAATAAAATTAGGGTTTTGGTTCTCCGAACAAACTAACTCATTTTAAGCCGAAACTTTAACCCAAAGTTCAACATGATTTATAAGAAATTTACATCAAACAACTTTAGCGAAAATCCAACCGAAACAATTTCTAAAAATACGACAAAAGTAGGCAAAAGTTCCGAATTTTAATCCATACTAAACGGCATCTAAAAATTATGAAAATTTTAGACACACACATCTCAGCATACGAATGATTTATGGGAATTTTATCACAATAATATTCAACTCTTAACTCAGTTAACAAAAATGCTTGGTCCAAACTCACAAATTCCATTCGCATATCAAACGAGCTCCAAATTTCACAACAATTTAAACTAAGCCTCAAGACATCATAATATGATTTATCCAATTGGAATCATAATTTTTGAATCAGCCATGAATATTCTACGAATTTTTATCCATTTAATCTAATAAAACCATATAAATTCATATTCAGCTCAAAAATACTCAAACATATTTTAAAATAAACTAAAATTCATATCTAACACCATGGAGTTGAGTTTCAGCCTTATACCTCAGATTTGGACTCAAACTAAAAATCAAAAAGATGAAAGCTGCTGAAAATGAGGTTTGCAGGCTGTTGGGGCTGTTCGGGCCGTGGATCTGCTGCTGGGACGCGCGGGCTGGGCCTTGAGTGGCGCGGACAGAGGCTGGGAGCGGGCCTGGGCGCGAGCAGAGGCGAGCTGGACGGGCCTGGGAGCTGCGACCGGGCCTGGGCGCGACGGGGCTGAGCTGGGCTGGCCTAGAGCTCGCCGGCGGCCGTAATTCTTGCCGGAAAACGGGCAGTTTGGCCGGAAAACGTGAAGCTCGCCGGTTTCGTGATGAGAGGAGGCTAATGAGCTAGTAAATTGACTTGTTTTCTTGATTTTGCTAAGGATAGTAATAGATCTTGAAAATGGAAGATGGAAATGAGTGTGGTGGGCTAGGGTTGTAGGTGATGGAAATGAGGATGAAATGTAGGATGAAGAGTATTTATGGGGAGTGTAGACTAGGGTTTCCTTGGGCCTTGGGCCTTTTAATTTGCTATGTAATCGGGCCTTTGTTAACCGAACATAGACTTAGAGATTTAAATGCTCGGGTATTAAAATTGCTCAGGACTAAGACTGATTAAATTAGTAGGTCGAATAATTATATAAGGTTCGGATTGAAAATCAGCATAGGCTCGATTTATATTTTTAAATCGAACATGGGTTCGATTTACTAAAATGGGCCGAAATAAATTGAACACAGACTTGATTACCTTAAAGGGGTTGGCTAAAATAATTGGACTCGCTCGAATATTAGGCTTTGGCCCAACTTAATAAAATTTTCAATTATTTCCAAGGTTCGGTTTTATCTTAAAAATAAAACTGATACTTGGGCAAACTAAATTTGATTTTAATAATTAAAAATTGAATAAATTATCCATGGCTTATACTTTAAACTAATCTCGATTTAATGCTAATAATAATAATTAAATGCATCAAATACGTAAATTGTCTATTTATGGAAATAAAGTCGAGCTCCATAAATAGTAATAAATATTTGGGGCGTTACATAACATATCAACAGACAAAAATTGGGATAATACCTTATGTACAAAGAAAAAAATGGCGCACTCGATCACCAAAACATCGTGAAGGAAAAAAAAAACGCAGGAGCCTCCAATTCGGGACCCACAAAGATATTTTATTAAATATTTGTTGAATAAATATTTAGTAGAATAAAGACATTCATTCTTCTTTGAATACTTAGTATGTAAAACACCTCAGATTGGCTCGGTTCAACCTGGATTGCCTCTTTTGCCGATTGGTGACTTTCAATACCTGCACAAACTTAGGCAGGAGGGGTTTTTCAGCATAGGTCCTTCGATGACTGAGTCAGAATACGAATGTAGATGACGAACAATTATGAAAGCTCAGTATGTAAGTATGTGTAGAGAATGTAATGTTGGGATGCACATACCTCACACCTATATATAGGAGTGTGTTATCATGTTGCCCAAGACTACCGGTTTGGGCCGTCAGACTATCGAAACTGCCCGTCCGTACTGTCCAAACTACCCGTATTGCCGAATTCTGTTAGGCCACGTCTATTGATAGGTCGAATAATGTGCGTATTTTATATAATTAATAATGTGTTTTTATACGCTTAATTTATTCGCATATTTATATTTTTCGACTTATTTAATATTTGAATGAAATCATGTACTTTGATATTTTACTATCTATTTTCAGGAATTTAAGGAATATTCAGAAATGTCAACATATAAGGTTCGTAATGTCGAATAATCAGCCCATCACAAGACCAGTCCAATATTGCCATCTCAGGCCCATTTTACCCACATGAACGCAGCCCAAAAGAGAGGAGCACTTGGAGGATTTATGGTGGGGCGTGAGAATTGAGCATAATTCAAAATGTAAATATTTGGGTTTAATGCACCAAACCCCCCTGTATTATACGAAATCTGTGCATTTCCCCCCTGTATTTTAAAAATTGCGTCAAACCCCATTATATTAAGGTTTTGTATGCGCGAAATAACCAAAATTTAGACGGTTTAGGGTGTTTCGCACATGCAAAACCTTAATAGAAGGGGGTCTGACGCAATTTTTAAAATACAGGGAGAAAACGCGCAGATTTCGTATAATACAAGGGGTATTGTATATTTTACCCGTAAATNAAAAGAGAGACTCCAAGGAGGCACTAGCTCACGTAGGCAAGAGGAGTTTTAAGAGGATTAGGACTCATGCTTATAAGCTTCTGATTGGTTAAAAGAGAAAAGGAGAATAGGATTAATTGGCAAGGAGAAGAAAGGGCGAGAGAAATTATTTTTTTTGCGTGAGCTTCAGCGACGAGAATAACAGAAAGCAACACGCACGGACTGAAGGCGAGAGGCTACACACGCGGAGGGAAGCCGCACTCGCACACGAGGGAGATTTATTCTCTCTTTTATCTATCTTTTATTTATTTTTATTAGTATGCTAGGCTAGAATTTTTATCCAGTTTTAGGGGATGTTTGAACCCTAACTTTGATTTGTCTATGAATTGAAGGATCTTTAATTATTGTTGATTAATCTACGCAGTATTTATTTATGTTGATGAGTTGATTCATGCTATCTATGTTTAATGTTTATGAATTATGGTGTTTGATTTAGTTTGGCCAGCTAAATTGAATATTCATAGTTTAATTGCTAGATTCGGGACTTTAATCTGTAATTGTTATTGTCTCATTTCATTAGTAGTAAACTACGGGTCGTGCATCTTTAGGGTAGCGTGAACATAAGTGAAATGATCCATAATTGTTATTTTGTAGCGTTTCGTTTGTAAATTTCTTGTGCTTATTATTATTGTGTGAGTAGATGGCCACTATGAATGCATATTTGTGATCAATTTGAGACCGAGAGGAGATAATTGATTGCTAAAATTGGGAGATTTATAACGTAAGAGAATAAACAGACCGAGAGGTTGATAAGACCTTGCGAGAGAACAAAAATCTTAGGAACTTATAGAAGTTCGTTGTTCATCTTCAGACCGAGAGGAGATAGATAACAATTAATATATACGATTTAACTTGTTCGAGAGAAAGGTTTGAAATCAATTTAGCGATTATCTCTACGATTGGTAAAATTAAATAAGGTTTGTTTGAATATAAACGTTTCATGAATTAATTCCGAGAAACGCTTAGCCTAGAATCTATCATTTGTATCTTGTTTTATTTTTGTTTATTAGATAAACTAGTTCTTAGTTTAATTTTTTAGTTTATAATCATCATCCAAATTCGCTAGTCTAGATAATATTTAATCGCCACTATTTTAGTACTTAATTAATTTAACTACAATCTCTATGGAATACAACCTTGCTCGTCACTACCTATAGCTACTCCATACATTTGCAGATAGCGAAAATAATTAGCGAACAAGTTTTTGGCGTTGTTGCCGGGGATTGTTTATTGAATTAATTAATACTAGAAGAAGACGAATAGATATTAGTTTAGACATTTATTATTATTATTATTATTATTATTTAATTTTATTTTTCTTTTTCTCTTTTCTAATATTTTCTTATTTTGTTTTTTTGTTTTTCGTGCGAGATTACAATGGTAGAGCAAGTGGAACTCATAAGACAACTCCAAGAGCAATTGGTGGAGTTGCAACGTCAAGTGGCCGAGCAACAGGCCCAAACAGTGCAAAGCAACCCAATACGTTCAATTTTTCAACCACCGGCAGATCAATATTTTGGTGGAGGCCATGGACCGAGGATAGCGGCCAATACGTTTCAATTGAGTCCCGAATTAATTCAAATGGTGCAACAAGAACAGTTTGGGGGAGGTGAAACCGAGAACCCGAATGCGCATCTTGCGCAATTTTTGGAGATTTGTGGGACGATCAGGATCAATGTAGTGCCGGACGATGCAATCAAGCTTCAGCTTTTCTCTTTTTCTTTGAGAGATAAGGCGAAGATGTGGTACAAGTCGTTGAGAGCCGGGACGGTCAATTCATGGGATGACATGCACCAACAATTCCTATTGAAGTTTTTTCCGCCAAGTAAGATGTTAAGGCTTCAAACTGAGATCACCCAGTTCAAGCAGCAAGATGGAGAGCCATTTTATGAGGCTTGGGAGCGTTTCACGCAACTCCTCTGGAGATGCCCACAACACGGGTTTTCCAAGGATTATCGAATATGCTACTTCTACATTGGGTTGAGTGGAAACATGAAGGCACTGGTAGATGCTTCGGCCGGAGGCGCTCGTTTGGGACATTGTTCACGTAAGGCACTGGAAATAATCGAGGAGATGGCGTCCAATAGTTACCAGTGGTCGGTTGAGCGGACGATGCTCAAGAAGGTGGCAATAGCCAATGAGACGAACCCAATTTCGGAGTTGGCGGCTCAAATAGTCACACTGGTGAATGACGGCAAGCAAGTGATGAAGAACGAGACATTCGAGGTGAATGCGGTGTCAATGTATGAACCCATCCAGAACGTGAATTATTTGCATGACCGGAATTACCACAATTTCTGGGAATATCAAGGAGTGACTAATGGGGTCATCAATGAGCTGAAGAAGCAGTCATTGGAGGATACGTTGAAAAGATTCATGAGTAGAACGGAAAAATATGTGAAATTAAATGACGCACGTCTTGCTTCGATTGAGAATCGAATGAAGTCGATTAGGCAACACTTGGGGCAAATGGCAGCGATGGTCGAGAGTCTACAACAAGAGGAGCAATTTTTGAGTCATACGGAGGTCAACCCAGAGGATTGCAAATTCGGGTATGCTCGAGAGATGGTAGGTGAAGTCCCCACTGAGGTGAACGAGGTGCATGAGCAAGCGGAAAAGGAACAGAGGGCCGAGATGGTTGTGGCTGATTCAGACGAGAAGATGGAGAGCCTGGTTGAGGCTCATGAGGTGGTTACACTCAAGGAGGAGAGTAGTGCACTACTCCAAAGAGACCATCCCGTTAAGTGCGAAGATGTCGGTGGATTTTATATCGATTGTGGAGTTGGAGAATTTTATACCTGGAAAGGGTTATGCGACTTAGGGGCGGCCGTCAACTTGATGCCACTCTCGGTTGTCGAGAAGTTGAGATTAGAGAAGCTTCAACTGACTAGAATCACTCTTCAGATGACGGATAAATCCCAAATTTGTCCCACGGGAACCGTAGAGGATGTTCAGTTGAGGATTGATGGAATTAAGTTTCCGACGGATTTTGTGGTGGTTGACATGAAGGATAACGGTGATACGCCGTTGATTTTAGGAAAAAACCATTCCTAGCCACCGGACGGGGAGTTATTGACATGGAGCTTGGTGAGATAATGTTTCGAGCCTATGATAAATATCGAACTTTTACACTTGCTCGTGGTTGAAAAGAGCCAAAAGACGGTAGCCGACGCCATGAGAAGATCAAGGAGGAGATTGGGATGAGCGGGAATGACCCTTATTGAGAGCTCGGAAGACGTCTAGCTAAAGACGTTAAATTAAGTGCTTGTTGGGAGGCAACCCATCCTTTATCGGTTTTTTTTTATTATTTGTATTTATTTTCTTTTTTTATTTTATTATTATTATTATTTTTTAAAAAAAATCTGGAAAAAGAAAAAAAAAAGTGAGAAACAAAAAATAAAAAAAATGGTGGTGATCGAGTGTTCGAGCGAAGCATGGAGAAGATGATCATGCTCAAGGGTGCAAGGATTGCTTACGGTGGAGCTCGCTCGACTTTTCGGTTAGTTGCTTGAGATATGGCACTTATTTTCTTCAAACTTAATTCTTTTCCAAAGGATAAGTTTGGGGGTGGAAGGTGTCGTATATCTTGAGTTTTTATCGCTTTCTTCCATATCATATAGTTGCTTGCATAAGTTTTTTTATTTTTTTTAGGTTTTTTTTATTAGGATGCACGTTTATTTGCTTTATTAGATTAGTAATAATTTGATTGAGTCGATTTTTTTTGCTTTGTATTATGTGTGTTTCGGATGATTGGTGGATATACGAGAATTGTTTAGAGTTGTTTATCTTAATTAAGATATTGTGATTGTGATCATAAATTATATGTCTTGATGAATAACTTTATTACTTTGAATCAATGATTTATTTGCCTTGGAGAGAACTTGAGCCTTATTTTATTTCTTGTGTGATTAGTCGAATACTTGGAATACTAGAACTTGCATTGGCGCTTACTTGAAATATATGATTATGTACGTGGAGTTTTGAAAATGATTTAGGCGATTTTTGTTATCTAGCCCGTTTTATCCTCTTTTATTTTTTCTAAAATTTTATCCTTAGTAGCCCGTCTGAGCCTTGAGCTTTTTATTGATAGCCCTTGATGTGGTTAATTTAATTATTTGGAGATGTTGGGGTTGAATGAAGCTTTATGTGATGATGAGCTATGGTGATTTTTTGTTTGGAATAACGAGTATGAGAATGTGGGTTATGATTTGTTTGTGTAATTTGAGGCATTTGGTGAAAAAAAAAAAATAGAGCTCGTAAGGTGAATTGTGGGGATTCTATTCCTCTTACTCGTTGATTTGAATTTTCGAGTCATGAGTAATGAGTAGTGAGAAACCATTCTAAGACACTTGGATGATCTCCAATGGCTACACCTAGAAAATATTGTCCTTGCAGTTTGTTCTTGTTTGGAAAAAAATTGGTCTCTCAAATAAAAAAAAATAAGAGAAGGAAAAAAATATATAAAAAAAAGTTGAAAAAAAGATTAAGTGCCGAGGTTTGCATATACGGTTTTGTACTTTATAGAGTTGTGTATGTATGTTTGTCTTGGGAGGTAATTGGAGATAGAGGATTGTGATTTTTCATCGATGTCTTTTTCGATTTTTTTTAGTCACTTATCATATACTTTTCTACCTTATCCAAAGAGCCTACATTACAACCCAAAAGTCCTTTTGATTCATAGCTCACGTATATTAATTGTATTAATTGTGTTTCGAACTACTTTGAGCGTGCCCTACCTATATATATATATATATTTGACCTTATTTGAGAGTTCATTAATTTAAAGTTCATCAAGTTAAGAGTTGGGGCATGTGTATTTAGGATTACTTAAATTTATCTTGATTACTTAAGTGACTTGATGCTTTTCTTGTTTAAAATCACTTTTCATGCACGTGGTTTGTTTTTGCTTATTTGTTGTTCGAGGACGAACAATGGTTAAGTTTGGGGGATTTGACATGCGTCATATTTACATGCATTTTATAGTGATTTTTGTGCCCGTTTCGTTGCAGTTTAATATTTAATTAAATATTTATTTAGTTATTTTTATTAGACTATGATGAAGTGTGTTATTTTGAGTTTTGACAGGAAATAGAGTAGAAATAATTATTTGAGTCGAAAACGGTGAAAATCGGTCAAAGACGATTTGCAATCTTATGTTGAGACGGAGTCGATTACATGCACAATGAAATTCATTTTATTGGGCTGCTGACATTCCATCAAGGCCCAAATGCAATTTATTAAGTAAAGACCCACATAGGCCCAAAGGCTATTTAAGTGAGGATATATGGGTAATTTCCAGCAGCCATCATCTCTCTCAAGCATTCAGCTTGTCACGTACGAGAAGTTCACGTCCACCATGAAAGCTGCTGACGCATCCTTGTTCGTCCACCTCCTCGCCACCGCGCCGCCACACGTCACCAGACCACCTCGTCGCCGTCATCCCGTCACTGGAGAAGCAACTTAGACGCCAAGCCCGTCGCCGGAGTTGCTCGCCAACCTATGTGCGCCGGTGGGAGTTGCCGGGAATTGGCTGGAAGAAGCCATGGCACGCTACCTGGGAAACATCCGACCACCGGGAGTTGATTGAGACGCCGGAAAGTCGACCAGGAGTCACGAGCTGCCCCAGAAGTAAAGTTTTGACGCCCGGATTCACACGGGTCGTGTGAGCCCGAGACACGACTCGTGTCGCTCCGACGGGTCGTTAATCATCCTCTCGACTTTGTCACACGACTCGTGTGGCTTATGACACGAGTCATGTGACCCTGGGCGCAACATATACGGGTTTGACGCGTTTTTTCTATTTTTCGGTTTTTTCGGCCTATTTGGACTAGGACTCGACCCAAACTCTTTATATAACACTTGGACACGTTTTGGGGGAGTCTTGGACATAATTTTCAGATCTTTGGAGACTTTTGGAGGCTAGAAACACGAGCAAGACGAGGGAGAGAGCCGAGAAGAAGGGATCGACTGAGCCGAATAAGCTTTTTCTTTCTTTTTCTTTTCCTCTTTCGAACTCAATGTTTTATATCTATTTTTCTTATTTTGAAAGCATGTTTCTAAGCTAGATTTATATTAGATTCTAGAATTTGTTAGTACTCGGATTGATTTATGATATAGTTTTTATTGCTTTCATTCTGGTTTATCTTTCGTTTATAAATTTCTTGTGCTTATTATTATTGTGTGAGTAGATGGCCACTATGAATGCATATTTGTGATCGGTTTGAGACCGAGAAGAGATAATTGATTGCTAGAATTGGGAGATTTATAACGTAAGAGAATAAACAGACCGAGAGGTTGATAAGACGTTGCGAGAGAACAAAAATCTTAGGAACTTATAGGAGTTAGTTGTTCATCTTGAGACCGAGAGGAGATAGATAACCATTAATATATACGATTTAACTTGTTCGAGAGAAAGGTGTGAAATCAATTTAGCGACTATCTCTACGATTGGTAAAATTAAATAAGGTTTGTTTGAATATAAACGTTTCATGAATTAATTCCGAGAAACGCTTAGCCTAGAATCTATCGATTGTATCTTGTTTTATTTTTATTTATTAGATATTTTTTAGTTTATAATCATCATCCAAATTTGCTAGTTTAGATAATATTTAATCGTCACTATTTTAGTACTTAATTAATTTAACTACAATCTCTGTGGAATACGACCGTGCTCGCCACTATCTATAGCTACTCCGTACACTTGCGGATAGCGAAAATAATTAGTGNGGAACAAAAAAAATGAAAAAAAAAAAATCGAGACTTTTGATTTCTGGCTAGAAGCGAATAGGAACCAAACCGGTTGGCAAAGAAAGTGGTATCATTAGTTGCATGATTGGTATACTCGGTGAAGAGATTGATGAACTGAGGTAATTCACTGAATTGATATTTGATTGTTGGCGTTCTGAAGATGATTTCATTTCGAGTCCGGGGATTATTAATTTGAAAAGTTGTAGCTATGCATTTACGCGGGATGTGTGAGGACCTGAGCGAATATTTCATGTACTTGTATATAATCATCTACATTATTTTAATTCTAAGTTGCTTGAGGACAAACAACAATTTATGTTTGGGGAGATTTGATAGGTCGAATAATGTGCGTATTTTATATATTTAATAATGTGTTTTTATATGCTTAATTTATTCGCATATTTATATTTTTTGACTTATTTATTGTTTGAATGAAATCAGGTACTTTGATATTTTATTATCTATTTTCAGGAATTTAAGGAATATTCAGAAATGTCAACGTATAAGGTTCGTAATGTCGAATAATCAGCCCATCACAAGACCAGTCCAATATTGCCATCTCAGGGCCATTTTACCCACATGAACGCAGCCCAAAAGAGAGGAGCACTTGGAGTATTTATGCTGGGGCGTGAGAATTGAGCATAATGCAAAATGGAAATATTTGTTGGACATAAAAAAGAAAAAAAGACTCCAAGGAGGCACTAGCTCACGTAGGCAAGGGGAGTTTTAAGAGGATTATGGCTCATGCTTATAAGCTTCTGATATTGTTAAAAGAGAAAAGGAGAGTAGGATTAATTGGCGAGGAGAAGAAAGGGCCAGCGGAATTATTTTTTGCCGTGAGCTTCAGCGACGAGAATAACAGAAAGCAACACGCACGAACTGAAGGCGAGAGGCTACACACGCGGAGGGAAGCCACTTGCACACGAGGGAGATTTATTCTCTCTTTTATCTATCTTTTATTTATTTTTATTAGTATGCTAGGCTAGAATTTTTATCCAGTTTTAGGGGATGTTTGAACCCTAACTTTGATTTGTCTATGAATTGAAGGATCTTTATTTATGGTTGATTAATCTACGCCGTATTTATTTATGTTGACGAGTTGATTGATGCTATTTATGTCTATGAATTATGGTGTTTGATTTAGTTTGGCCAGCTAGATTGAATATTCATAGTTTAATTGCTAGGTTCGGGCCAACTACGGGTCGTGCATCTCTTGGGTAGCGTGAACATAAGTTAAATGGTCCGAGCTTGTGCGTCCATTGCTTAGACTGACCTATTTTCCTAGAAATTAATGCTGCTAGTGTATTAAATCTAGAGAGCTTATTCTATGTTGTCCACTAGTTAGGTTTAGTCGAAGAGCCTATTTCGATTAAATAATCGGTAAGGAAAAATTCGGTTAACAGAGCTTGTTGTTAGCTAGGGTTGGTAATTCATTAGCAATTTAAAGAAGGAGTCGAAATTAATGAACGGTAAATTGAGATTGGGTGATAACTGAACCGAAAACTGAAATTCTCTCATTTTATTTGATTTTTATTTTATTTTGTTATTTTTATTTTTATTAAAACCAATCACCTCTTTTATTGCTTTATTAGGTTTAATTTGATTAATACGAGAATCTCACAACTTAGTTCCTACTCCTCGTGGGATCGACCCTTACTCGCTACTACTACTAGTTAGTAGAAGTTAGTCGAGGAAAACTTTTATAAATTTTAATTTGCCGCGTCGCGACGCGCGGCCATTTATCCACGTGTTGTTCTTATCTTAATAATATTCATTCTTATCCATTAGTTTGCCTTATTAGATGATATAATCGTGCGACCGACCCAAATTATCTCGAGGTAGAGTGCTTCCTGTACTAAGCTCATATGCTCTGCTCTTTTAGTCGATCCATTGACCAATCATGCTTTCAGGTCGAGTTCCAACCAGGCCATCCAATGCCCTAGATCGACCTGTCGGTTCTCCTTTGAACCCACGCCATCCTCATTGACCGGAGGACTCATTGCTCTAAAGGAGCACCACAAGTCGAGCTGGGTCCCTTGGATGGTCTGGTTGAAACTCGACTTAAAGGTATGACTGGTTATCAACTAGAAGAGCAGAGCACATGATCTTAGCACAAACAACACTCTACCTCGAGGTGAATTGAGTGGGTCGCACAATCAGACCGTCTAATAAGACATATTAAGGGATAAAAATGAATATTATTAGGATAAGAACTACACGTGGATAAAGCCATGCGGCCTAACAGAATTTGTAGTTCGGGAAGTACGAACGGGCAGCTCGGGCAGTTTGGGTAGCTTATCCAAACAATCTTGGGCAACAAGGTAACACCCTAGATAAAGGGGTGAGTTACGTCCATTTACACTCTACATTCACTACCCACTATATTCTTACAGAGTTTTACATACCTTGTTAATCGTCTTCTTCATCTATGCACTAACTTGATCGTCGGAGTGCTAACGCCGAGAACCCCTCTCGGCCAGGTCTACGAACATGTTGGAGCACAGTTCCAGGTCGTTTGAGCTGGACAGAGGTCTTTACACACCACACGTCTTTCAACTTTTATTGTGTTGTCTTTGAACAAGTGGAATTTGAAGTTTGTTTTAGATATTTGGGTGACTTTTTTTGCAGACTTGGTACATTGTTGGACTTGCTTGTATTTATTTGTACTTTGTTGTATTTAATTTATGTTTAAATTTGGTAAAAGGCTAAATGAATACATGTTGATATAGTTGTGGTAATTGGGAGCATGTCGATTGTTTAGAACAATTTGAGCTAGTCGAACTCAGTTGGTTCGAACAATTTGCGAACAAGTTCGACTACATAGACAAACGAGCATGAACTTACTGAACAAGTAAGAACAAAAAATTATGTTCGAATATTAAACGAACGGAAATGAACATTTTTTGAAAATAGTCAAACTCGAGCTCGAAAACCTTAGGCTCGGTTCGATTCCATTCGATAATTACCCTATATTAAACCACTGAGCGAACTTAATCATGAGGGTTAAAAAAAACAAATAATTAATGAAGAAATCATTTTGGAGTACCATCACTATAATTGCATTTGGTACTCGATATTCTATTTAATCAGTTTTAATTACTAGCGTTTTCAAAATCAATTACCACCATCTTTCGCTTCCCAGTGCCTCTGGTGGCAGGGTTTTCAACAAAATATATCATTTCGAAGTTCTCAACTCGACATTATCCAACAATATTTTTAATTTCATCATATTAAAGTTTGAATGAATGCTACCAGAGATCCCGTCGTTGAATTTTAATCACACATATATGCATATTTTTTTAAAAGAATTTAGTATTGTCTTCCGATCATAAAATATATATTAGAGAAATATTTAGTTTTTCTATCCATCTACTCTCCAAAGCTGGTGCCTTTGTTGGCCTATTGCCGGCAATTGAGAGACCTAATTGATAATCGAGAGACATCGCGAAACTAGTCAGGAAAAGTGCTTTCTATAAGCATATTTTTCATAAAAACCTGGTATCGTGATCTTTCATAGTATTAAATCATACTCTAAGACACATTTTGCTCAGGAAAATTAAAACTTTAACAATTTTGACGAACTTCAAGGTACATGTAAATCGAGAGCTTCAAAATGGTATATGATTTATTTAAATTTGCTACCAAGGGTAGTGGCAAAAGGCAACGACCATTAGTTTTGAATGATTTTGGACACAAAGTGATCAATTTTTAAGAAATTTGAACCAATATTGATTAAATTGGAACCTTGAGTACCAAAAGGGATAAGATGAATGATTTTGGACACAAAGTGATCAATTTTTAAGAAATTGGAACCAATATTGATTAAATTGGAACCTTGAGTACCAAAAGGGATAAGAAGATATACTTCGTGAATTAAAAGTGAATTTTCCCCAACAATTTACGATAAAAACTATATAAACCATTCTCTTTTTGTATAAAGTATTTTTAGTTTGTATATTCATTATTATTAGCATATTGGAGGTCTTAAAAAGACAATGCTTAAAAACGAATTAGAAACAACTAATCATTACTATTAAAAATTAATAAATGCAAAGTTTAAAATTAATAAATGCAAAGTTATAGGTTATTTCTTTTTTTTTTCCAAAACGACTACCATTTCATAAAAACTCATAAAAGAAGTTCCCGTATAATCAACGGATTACATGAATACAACTTAGAATGATACCATACCAAGCCATACAATGGGGGAAGCTAGCCCACACCACACTTCCCCTCCACAGCCAAACAATCCAAATAAATCTAAAGATTACATAAATCAGGGTTTAAAGAAAAAGAGCAGTAGGCAAAGTTTTCCATGAGTGCATATATATCCTCTGCCACTACAGAGCTTGCTGCATCAAATGTACCTTTTCGGTTGAGAGTAGACATCACCATTTTGGACTCAACACAGCAGACAACTCTTACCCATTCCTTCTCCACAGCCTTTCCTAGTATCCACCTCACTGCAGCTAGTGCATTTTCCACTGGAGTTGCAAGAGCCTCCCTAGAAATACACCAGTCAGCCTGATGATGTCCATTTAAATCAGCTGCACCCCTGAACCTCCATTGCCCATCTTTTGAAGCATAAGCACTGACAGCTAAATTGTACTGTCCTACTTCATCTTCATCAGAGGACATGGCTGGTTGGTTAGGCCAAGTTCTCCTCACTCTACCTCGTTTATCTAGCAATCTTATCTTCTCAAATTCCTGCCACTCTTCAAATGCTTTGTTAGCTATGTCCATCTCTGCCACCCCTTCCTTTCTAAACACCCAGTTGTTTCTGGTTTTCCACAGCCACCACATAAGATATGAAGAGAGACAGATCCTATCCTCAAAGCAGTCATTTCTATCTACTTGGCATACCTCAGTCCACCAGCTTCTGAAAGTTCCCCCTTCTTCATCCAGTCCCTGCCATGATAATCCAGCATGTTTCCAACTCCTCCTAGCTCTAGTGCATTTGAAAAGAATATGATCCATGTTCTCAGCTTCCTGTCCACAGATATCACAAGTTTCATCCACATGTAGGCCTCTGGAATTCAAGTTATCTTTAGTACCCAAGCAGTTGTTCCAGCATCTCCATAAGAAGTTTCTAAGTTTGCTCTTTAAAGGCAGACTCTAGGTTTTCTGCCACATTCTCTTGGTATCAGCTCTACCTCTGCTACTTTCAGCAACATCCTGCATATTCTCCTTGTGAGAGATGAGAGCATTGTAAGCTTCCTTTACTGAAAAGAGCCCTTTCTTGTTGAAGTGCCAAACCAGCTTATCCTTTTGCCCACTAAAACTAATAGGAGTTTCCAGAATCATCTTTGCATCAAACTGATTGAATGTTTGCATGACAAGTTCAGTGTCCCATTCTCTCCCATTACCCAGCATGAGGTCCCTCACCCATATAATTCTATTTTTATCAGATTCAAAGTTGCAGCTAGGTTTGAATGTTGGTGTCCTAGGCAGCCAAGGAGATTCCCACACCTTGATCCCCTTGCCATCACCCACTTGATATCTAGCTCCCAAAGCTAACCCCTCCCTAGCCCCCATCCAGCATCTCCACATCCAAGAGTCATTATTCTTGGGTTTGACATTTTCGAGTTTCTGATCAGGAAAGTATCTACCCTTCATGAACCTACTTACCAGCAGGTTAGGTTTGGTCAGCAACCTCCAGAGTTGTTTAATCAGTAGAGCCTCATTAAATGCCTTAAGGTTCCTGAACCCCAGGCCACCCAACTCCTTTGGTTTTGCTATCTTTTCCCATTTCATCCAATGCATTCTCTTCTTCCCACCTTCAGAAGTACCCCACCAAAAGTCAGCTGCCAGCCTGCAAATCTGATCACACACAGCCACAGGAATTTTGAAACAAGCCATTACATAAGTAGGGAGGGCATCAATCACTGTTTTGATTAACACCTCCTTACCAGCTTCACTGAGAAATTTGTTTTTCCAGGAGGTAATTCTCTCAAGCACTCTCTCACTCACAAATTTGAAAGTTTCTTTTTTTGACCTGCCTATTCCAAGTGGAAGACCTAAGTAATTAGAGGACCTAACAACAGAAATTCCACTCAAGGTCAGACAGATTTCAGTTTTAATGTGCTCAGGAGAGTTTCTGGAAAAGAAAACAGAAGATTTACCCATATTAACACTTTGACCAGAGGCTTCACAATATTTAGCTAGAATTTCCTTGATCACAACAGCATGATTCAAAGATGCATGACAGAAAATAATAGCATCATCTGCAAAGAACAAATGAGACACAACAGGAGAATTTTTACTAACTCTAAGCCCTTGAAAATGACCAGACTGACTAGCTGTTTTGATTAGGTTAGACAAGGCTTCAGACAAGATGATGAACAAATAAGGGGACAGAGGGTCCCCTTGTCTGATACCCCTGGAAGGAGTGATAAAGCCTTTGTTTTGACCATTGAGATTAAAGGAAAAAGAAGTAGAGACCATGCATGCTAAGACCCAAGAAATGAAAACATGACTGAAACCCATTTTCCTACACACACTAGCCAGGAATGACCACTCAACCCTGTCATAGGCCTTGGCCATGTCCAGTTTGAGTGCCATTAACCTGAGTTTGCCATTCCTTCTGCCATTCATGAAATGCACACATTCATTTGCAATTATAACATTGTCTAGAATCTGCCTGCCTGGGATAAAGGCTGATTGGTTAGGAGAAATGCAAAAGCTAAGCACAGATTTTAATCTATTGGCAATAATTTTGGAAATGATTTTGTAGATCACTGTACAAAGGCTAATTGGTCTGAAATCACTGATTTTCAATGGGTTCTTAATTTTGGGAATCAAGGTTATAACTGTGTGATTTATGGCTTTGGGCATTCTACCAGAGCTAAAGAAGTTAAGCACAGCCAAACAAATTTTCTCATTCACCAAGTCCCAAGAAATTTGAAAAAAGAAGGGAGTCATTCCATCAATACCTGGAGCCTTGTTTGGTTCCATCTCCATCAGAGCTCTCTTGATCTCATCCCTTGTGACTTGTTTAGTTAGGGTTTGGTTCATTTCAACTGTGATTGATTGAGGAATTCCTTCCAACACTGAAGCATCTGAGTGGGGATTAGAGGATTTGAACAGCTCATCATAGTGTTTAAGAATTTCCTCCAGATTCTCTTGCTCATTCCTGCAGACAGATCCATCACTTCTATGAAGACTTGTAATACCATTACTTCTCCTCCTCTGTTTCACTGATGCCTGAAAATACTTAGAATTTTTGTCACCAGCTCTCAGCCACAAGATTCTGGATTTTTGTCTCCAGTACAACTCTTCTTCCTTGTATGCCTCATGAAGAGAATTCTTGCAGGTCCTCCATTCTTCCCAATCTCTGCTTCCACCCAACTTCCCCATGTGCTCTAATTTGTTTTTGCATTGCTTGATATTGTGGGCAGAATTGGTAACATTGAGCTTCTTCCATCCAAGTAAGGCCAGTCTAACATTCCTAATTCTGCCTTGCATACTGTATAACTCTGCACCCTCCACTCTCTCATTCCAAGCCTTAGTGACAGTTTCCTTAAAACCTTCCATTTGGGCCCACCTCTGATCAAATACAAATCTCTCTTTTAACCTGCTCTTGTCCCCCTCAAGGCATAGCAGAATTAGATGATGATCCGAAGACACCAAGGGTATGTGCTTAACCAAAACTTGAGGGCTATCAATGAACCAGTCTGGGGACATGAAAAACCTATCCAGCCTTTCTTCTACAAACTCCTCACCCTGCCTAAGGTTGGACCAAGTGAATGGATGACCAACAAACTTAGGTTCCACCATTCCCATATCCCTAATAAACCCCTTAAAACTATTAAAACTAGCCTCATCCCTGATTCTACCTCCCTGCTTCTCATCATTAGAACACAAATCATTGAAATCCCCCCCTAACAACCATTTATCCCCCCATCTAAGCTTATGTCTGAGCAGAAAACCCCACTGAGAGGTCCTCTCCTGAGACTCAGTACTGGCATACACAAAGGTAGCCCACAATTTATCAGGATTATCCCCAAGCTGAAAACACACTTCAATGCAAAAATAGTGGCATTCAATGTCTACAATGACCACTCTATCAGACCAAAACAGGAGCATACCTCCTCTAGTTCCATTGGGTTCAACATAGACCCATCTATCAGCAAATTTCAAATTTCTACAAACAGTGGAAACAAAACTTTTTTTCTTTTTAGTTTCAGAAACAAAACCAAAATCTGGGAGATGGGACCTTATGGTCTCCTTGAGTTGGGAAATTGTAGAGGGCCCTCCCAGACCTCTACAATTCCACACCGAAACTTTCATTGATCACCTTGGGACCAGTTATGGCTGGTTTCCTCCACCTTATGATCAATCAGTTTCCCAGAACACTCAGTTTTTTTCTTTTTACAAACACCATTCAAATTATTATCCAAGTCATAAACAATTAAGGCTCTTTTTTTATTATCATTAAGGATAGGTCCAGAAGTACTAAGGCCAATGTCAATAGCCATGTCCTCAGGGAGCTTAGGCTTGGCAGATCTGGTCTGTCTGACAAAGGACTTAATACCTCTCTTTTTCCCACCTGGGACAGCCTGGGAATTAATAGGCACATCCACCAGATTAAGTTGGTCCTCTGGAGTAAGGGGAGCAACACTAACCTGGTCACCCAAAGGCTCAGGAGAAGGAAGAAGAGGAAGGCTTTGAGTAAGATTTTGAAACCCATTACCATTATCATGGACATCAGACTTAGAACCTCCAACATTTGGAGACTCTAGGTTCTCAGTCCTTTTACTATTCAACCCTACCCCACTTCCCTGACCTTCCTCTAAACTAGTCATGACAACCCCCATCGCATTACAAACCCTATTAACCCCCATCTCCACATTATCACTAACAGGGCTAGAGTTAAAGCTTCTAGACTGAAAGGAAAAGCCCCCAGAGGCTCTTAGCCACTCACCATATTGTCCCAGATTAAGCACATTGCCCTTGAGGTCTTCTTTCTTCTTTCCACAACTTCTGTCCCCATGTCCCACAAAACCACAATAAAAGCAGAAACTCTGCAAATGCTCATACCTGAAGTCCACCCACACTACTTCCTTGCCCAGTTGCACTGTAGTTCCTCTTGGCAGTGCTTCATTAAGATCCAATTGGACCAGGATCTTAAGAACATTACCAGCATTGTTGCCCGTTCCTGGTGTCAGAATGTCTTTCACTTCACCAAATACCCCACCAATTTTTAGCCCTATCTCCACAGATAACCAGTGCAATGGTAAGTTATGCACCTGGACCCAGATATCTACCTTGTACTCTTCTGTACGAAAGTCGTTGTTTCCCATACTCCATTCTTTCAACAAGAGGTACTGCCCATCAAAGTTCCAAGATTTTCCTTCTAGGATTCTTCTTTTGTCTTCCTCTGTCTGGAATAAAAATTGGAGCATGTTATCCCCTAAGGATCTGACTGTGAACGGTTTTTTGGTTCTCCAGAGAGAGTTAAAGGTTGTTTTCAGCCCCCCCAAATTGACTCTTTTCTCCCCAAATAGTTTACCCATGAGACTGAGGCTACAATCCTTCAATCCACTCTCAACATCTGTATCTGCAAGCTTAATCCCTACTCTTTCCCTATCAGATAAATGAAATTTACCGAATTTGGCCGCTATTTCCTCCTCCATTGTACCGTTAACCCTGGGTGGGTCACTGACCCAAACCCTAACTGATTGGGATTCGAGACCAACAGAGTTGATATGAGATACCTGAAAAGGAAAGGGTTACAACAAGGAAAGCAATAATTAGACTAGCAAACCCTAGCCCAACAATAATCGCAAGTAAATGTGCATTCCATCAATGGCCACAGACCCCTAACTCTAGAGCGATCACAAGAAAGAAAACGCCACGACACAAGACAAGGAGACTCACAAATCAAAGAACTCAAACGCATAAAAGGAAAGACCAAAACAAAAGAGACGGAAGCAGAGAAAACGAGCACAAACTGAAACTCCAACTAGTGGAACTCTGT
Organism: Striga asiatica; assembly: GCA_008636005.1. Classification (NCBI taxonomy): domain Eukaryota; kingdom Viridiplantae; phylum Streptophyta; class Magnoliopsida; order Lamiales; family Orobanchaceae; genus Striga; species Striga asiatica. Next base: position 202,635 of record BKCP01010959.1, on the reverse strand, counting down.
AACTCTAGAAAGAGAAAAAATCCAACTAGTGGAACTTTTTTTAAGTTATAGGTTATTTCGCCACAATATTTTAATTAAGCGTAAAAGCCCGCCAATTTATCTCAAAGTTCTTGGATATCCAATTTATTAGCTTTTCCCAATGCAATCATATTCAAAATATGAGAAGAATAGGCAGAATCGTTAACTTCAGCCTTCTTGTCATACGTTAAATTCGATCGATTCGTACCTTGTTTGAATAAACTTTTCTAAGAGTTATGCATCATCGTGTTCTTTT
>BKCP01010959.1:75058-202348 GCA_008636005.1 Striga asiatica | reverse complement strand
CATAAGAACCATTGAATTCTGAATTCTGTCTCAAGAACCACTATTCAACTTTTTCATAAATTGTAATAATTCATTTTAGTTTTTGTAATTCACATTATTGAACTTGTACTTCCCTTAGTATACAACATATTAAGTAAGCAAAATTGAGTACACTTTAGAAACTAAAAAGCAACTTGAGAAGAACACAAGCCCAAAACATTACACATTCGGTTTGGCTTCAAGAATAATGGAAGAGTAAGGAGCAATATTGTAAATATCCCCCACGCTTGGAACACCTTCTACAACAAAGTCGTTGGGAGACTCCAGATTGGTGTCTACCTGCAATTTATTTAATACAGATAAAACAATGTCTCATCAGCAACCAATGCCTGTAACAACCCTTACAAATTAATCATGCAGCCACTAGGAAAAAAAGATGCAGGGGCCACTGAATTTTAGTATATGATATTCACTATTATAAATTAGGAAATGCATGTGAAATGATTGCAACAACGTTTTTAAGGGAGAATATATTTAAAAAAAAAAAATTCAGTTTTGTGAATTTACTCCAATTGCACTTGGCTCTTCATCTCATAAATATAGGTCATGTTACTGTTAAGTGTGTCACACAATGATAGGTTAGTTGTTACATTTATGCACGTGATTATTCATATTCATGTATACCCCAACTTAGTGTGTTGAGGCTACACCAGTCCATTAACCTTGACTCGCTATTGCAGAATCTTAGTAGATGAATAAAACAACTAAATAGGCATTGGAAGATGCAATATTTTAACAATATTAACCAACGGGTTCTAAACAAGCGTGAAAGTGAAACAGCTATAGGTCTATATTTGTGCGATGGAGGATTATAAGAGATGCTTTATTTGGTCATGCAGTTCAAATGCGTGCACACACACACACACACACGATAGAGAGAGAGAGAGAGAGAGAAAGAAGAAAAGAAAAGAAAAATAAAAAAATAAAATTAAGCACGTATACTTTTTAAAAGAAGATTGATGCGCATACCGAAATCAGCACTTCACAGAGTAGCAACATCACATACTTGAGTATAATAAGTATACAAGTCGAACTATACCAAAAACATATAGTCCCAACAGAATGGTGTGACTGTCTTTCTTTAAGGCTGTTGGCACATTGTTTAACTACAAATTTCTACCCTAAATTGCATACTGAACAACCCTATGCAGACAAATAGTCCAAATTATTGACAATGTACAACGAGAATGAGACTGCACATCAACTGTATTCTTCTTGACAATGAATGAGGCAAGTTGAACTTACGTAATCTAGATATGCAGCACAATTTAGTCCACTAGTAAAAGGAAATTGACTATGAATATGAACGGAAAAGTATGGATCAACAAAATTCAGATTTCAAGTGAAACGGGCAAAACCAGAGAACTTGCAGTGAATATCAATTTGGACGATCCGAAAAATAAGCATAAAGTAGAAAGCATATAATGCATGACTTCTTTGTGGTGTGAAATTAGAAAGATAAGGGCAGAATTGAATTTAGTAACTCACCACACGGAACCACCGTTTTCTTTGTGGTGGTGAAGGTATAACAGTTTTCACAAAGTAGTCATGTGCGTTGAATGCCACATATAGATCATCTCCATTCTCTTCATGAAGCCTGAGATATCAATTGTTCATAAGAGACAAGGTATAATGTTCTCTGGATATTTATAAATGTTCGAACTAGTATGTAGACCAGAGAAAAAAAAATAGTTGAATTCCCAACTTCGCGCCTATTCACTTACTCCAAATTACATTTTCACCCACTGAAAGAATTAATTATTGCTCTATACTCTATAGTACATGAGTTAGGATTTTGAATGCATAGGGATGAAGAATTTTGGAAGGGTATTTACTAACTAGTTACTTTGCTGCTCCAATAAGGTGTTAGGTATATAGATGACCCAAGTACAATTGGATGTACGTTATGTAATTAAAAGCCAGCTCCTTTCCCCCCAGTAAAAAGGCTTTATATGGATGCTAAAAAGTCTCGCATGGCTAAAGTTTTATGTAACAGCAGAAATGTACAGGGTTTATACGGAAGACTTTCTAAATTGTCAATTTCCACATACATGCGCCAACAGTTGAATAGTTCTAGAGTAGAAGGATAACATGTCCAATTCGAGAGACTACTGATAAAGAAACTGATATTAAGCCTATTATACTGAATTCACGAAAAAAAGTTACACATTTCGTAGTTAAGTATATGTGCCATAACCATTGAAAAAAAAAACGAAAAAAAAAAAAGAAGCTCCAGTCTCATTACTAACAGCAGAAAACTTGTGGAACGTGAATATAAAGTACAATACAACATGCATATAGCTGCACCCACATGCAAATACTTGTAAATGTCAGTTAATAATCAGATTACTTATTTTATTTTATTGGCAAGAGAAAAAGGTCATTTGTGAAAAATCCAGCTGCTAGGGACTACTTTATATCCGAACAACTAAATTATCATATAAATGGCAATTCAGATTCATCGTGCGCACATTGTTTCTTTTCCTAGCTCTCATGGCTATATGGTCCTCAACATTCTGATGCAAAATATGATTGGAAAAAGTATAGTTATATGATGCGCATTGTGCAAGCAAATTATAACTTTTGAGAAAACAAATTCGTAAGACATCTGCATTCTAGAAGTGCTAGGAGTACAACTTACGTAAATGCAAGGAATTTACTCTCGCAGTTTTCCCATTTGTCCTCATGCCATGTCACCTCTTTCTGAATCAAAAGGTATGCCAAGTTAGATTCAATGCAAAGTTGAAAATGGCAATAAAAATAAAATTAAACAAAAAAGCTTAACGTAAGCTAGCAAGATAGGTAATATTTTAAAGTTCATTATGGAACAACTTGTTGCACTTGAGCGCATGTCTAGATCCTGAAAAAGAGTACTAAGTTAACAAATTTCAGCTATAACGGCAAATGAAAAAGGTCTCCCCCACAAACATTTTTCCAACAGGTAACTGAATGTGGTCTATTTCATATCTATTTGCAATCAATTTCATTAGAAACATGCTACAACTATCCACACTCTAATCCTATACTGCATATGAATCCGTTGCCAAATTAGACATGCACCACATACGAAGTAAAGAATTCACTGAGATACTCATCACATATTGCGCTTGGAGTCTTCTAAACAAATTTGCTTAGAATTAGTTTTTGCATTTGTTAAGTGTCAGCAGCCCAAAGCAGGCTTAACAGGTTAAGCTCATAGTTAACCAGTGCACAAAAATTTAAAGGAGCTATTTTACATGCATTTAGAATTTTCTGCCCTGATAGAGTAAAACCGAGCATTAAAATCCAATCTATGGAACTTCGTATATTACTAATGAGGTTTCATATGTCCCAGGCATAAGGTTAAGAGCATTGAGCAACATAAAGATAAAGGTTACTCAAAATAAAGATTAGTATAGTGGGCAAACTCGATGGACCTCCAAAAAGTTGTATTGCTCGAAACATTTTGCTAGAATCGACAATCAAGTGCAATTTATCCACTATGACTGTATTTGTGAGTAATATCCAGTGAAAGCAACACAAATCCATGCCAATTGGAACAGACAACTCAGACATCTGAAGATAAAAAAAAAAAAGTTACCTTGCTAATGAAATCTTCTCTTGTAAAGACATGATGACCACGTCTAAATTTAATCATCTCTGAGAAAAACCTAAACAGATCTTTCTTCATGTCTTGTAGCTGTCATCACATTTTGATCCCACTTTACAAACAACGGATAAAATATATACAGAGAGATTCAAGTAAAAACCAAAAAACCACATACTTGTCCCCACTGGAAATGATTGAGAGCATTATCATGCCCATAGCTGTTATTATTTCCATATCGGGTATGACCATATTCATCTCCCATTAGCATCATTGGAGTTCCCTGATAACAATTAACAAAGGACAAACACATGAGCATTCAAAGACTAATCAAGTTGCAAGTTCTCATCTTACGAAAATTTTGTCACAAGCAGAAATGATTCAGTACGTATATACTATTCTCATTTCAACAGAAATGTATGATGAATGTAGAAAGGTTGGATGATAGCTGAAATGTAAGAATGAAGAGACATAAGCTCCAACATCTCTAATAATGATACAAAACACAAACTTGGAGTCTGATCCTACTGACGACGAAGGAAAACTGATTTGTAAACTGGAAAAGGATGACGTCTAAAAGATGAGACTAGCAAAGTAAACAACTATGGTATTGAAGCCAAGAGCAAAAGTTTTGGTGGTAAAAAAATATAGTACATAGGCAGCCTCATGTAAAGTAAAGAGAAATAATATAATAAGCAGAAACATATCACAGAGAGCAGCCAAATACTATGGTAATATAATTACTTGCAATCAATGAAATTAATCACCAATCGGAAGTAAAGTTTACAAAAGGCATGCAGCAGAAAATAGCAGAATGCCTCTTATGTAGACCTCTGCTGCAATGAACATAATACTAGAATGAACTAATTCAGATGGAAGTTATTTGGGATGTTTCAACATTTGGGTTCTTGATACATCTTCAAAATCATGCCTACCTGGGATATCATCAGTGCCACGTGGAAGTTCTTCATTTGCCGCATGCGCAGTTTCTTGATAAATGTGTCTTCAGTTTCCCCTGAAAAGGATAACAAAGCATTTCAGAAAAGCCCTACAGGTGCTTCAAGATTCGGCACTGAAAAACATTCTTATTCAAATCGACTGTGGTTTCTAATTGAAAAGAGAACACATCCTTTGAACATTAAATGTCACATTTTTTTACAAGAAAATGAGCAAAAGATCACTGCAACGTATACAATCAGAGACTGCAGAATGAAATCCTTACTCAGATCGAAACAAACCTCACAGAAGATTTTGCAGCTAAGTAGGTAATCGACAAAATTTCATAGCATATATTGAAAGTCAAGAAGGAATCAATTAGATAGAGAAATTAAAAGTTCCGATAATAAGCATTCGGAAATCATCTTAAAAAGACCCATATGTTGGATGCATATTACATAGTAGGTCCAATGGAATGCCAAAGCCACATACCAATCAAAATATATTCACAATTTAGTGTATTTCACAGTTATTCTCTTTGGAACATTTTATTTTGATTCTCACCATTTCTCTGGTTGCAACTAATATGTACTGAATTTTCTACTACTCAATATGTTCCAGCTTTTAATGACTTGTTTAGCTCCTAGTTCACTTCTTGCAGGAAAATAGACTGCTACCACTAGAACTGCATAGTAAATTACATAGGCCAAAGGGCAACTTTTGGAGTTCAACTATTCCTAAATTAAGGTTGAAATTGAAGGATTCAATTAGTGAGATTGCATTCATCATGTCACAAAAACATTGAGAAGTCATTACTCATTAAGATGAAACTATAAAGCATGCAAAATAACAAACACCGTGCGTGTTGTTAGAAGTTATGTTTTTCCTATATCACAAGGTGGAAAGTATTAGGTTGTTATCATGTTTAAGAGTGGATAGGGCACCATCTCCCTTTAAGCTAACTGTTTTAGGTGTGGACCCAGACCCTTTTAACATGGTATTAGAGCACCCAGTTTTGTTTGTTTAGAGGCAATGTGTGGTGACGAATTTAGATTGGCATGCTGTGCCTGAGAGCGGGTTTTACAAGTTATGTTTGTCCCACATAGCAAAGTTTTGGCATGTTATAGTCCATAGGTTGGGTTGGGCACCCTGTCCCTTTGAGCTAGCCTTTCGGAATGAGTTCTACACAGACCCACTTAGCCAGTATAACCATGTTGGAAAGCATAAGTTAACCAATTTTTTTCGACTGACTTAATAAATAGCTTGAACTACTTAAAACCGCATGGAGTAAGTGCAGTAAATATTTTACAGTTCATACCATGAAAATGTATTAATAAGAAATTAAACTAATTAGATATAGAGCAAAAGATAAGGATGTTTAGTTATCTACCTTCGAAGCCACAGTTCCAGCTAAAATTGTCATTGCTTCCATCATTTCCACCTTCACCATTAGCATCATTGTGCTAGATTTTCAGCAACAGGATGACAGTAAATGTACAGCTAATATTAAAATCGACCAAATTAAGCAGGAAAGTGGAAATCATAGTGGCGTGTGATACCTTAAAATTGTAAGACACAAGGTCATATAGAGTAAATCCATCATGTGCAATTACAAAATTGACACCATGCCATGGCTTTCGCTTGTTTACCTATATTGAGTAATAACCAGTAAATAATTTGGTTGTACAGTCACGACACTATTGAAGAACAAGATCATTTCAAAATTAACATACATCAGAAGAGCCTTGGCAACACTCAACCGGAAGCAAATGATAGAAAGTTTTTGTATTTTTAAAAAAGGCAAGTATGTCGTGCAATTTTATTGTTGAAATGGGAAATGATTATTAGTTTTTTCCTAGAGCTCGTTTGATAAAAATATACTAAAAGGTTAATTTGTTTCACAAATTTAATTTAGACTGGTGAAAATCTAAACAAATTCTAATGCAGCCTCCATCTTTCTCAATTTTACTCGTAGAGACAAAAGTCTTGGATTTTGCAGGAAATATGTCGATCTTTCATCTTCTCTTCCTTTTTACTATGAAACATTTTCATCGTTCCAAACATATGATAGATAAGCACACAAAATAGACAAGATTTTGGCTATGAATGAAATGACAGTCCTTTTGGCCCGTCAATTGTACAGTTTTGACGGTTGAGACTTGTCAAAGTTCCATCCAGTTGAATAGTAAAATAACAATAAAAATAATTTCATAGTAGACATCATCTATACCTTCAATGACACGCTTGGACCCCTATACCAGCTAACGAAAGCAACCTGACCCGCATGAGATTGAATTTCCTAAACCCTATTCGATTCTAATATACCCGAATTGAATTCACATCAGAAAGAGAGGCTTTGGCCACAAAACAGAAAACAACATAGCATTAAGCCCATAGCCGGGTGACACATTACACGACTCATCTTTAAGAAAACAGAAAACAACATAGTATTAAGCCCATAAGCGAGTGACACATTACATCTTAAGGGTAACAACCCTCGTGGCAATGGTTACCGCAGATAACAAGTTAGAGGAAAATCACTTACTCGGTACAGATCAGCAGAACCAGCAACTCTAGTAGCAAAACTTCCTTTCATACCATTCTCACCCTAAGTAGAAAACAATATTTTTCTCAAAAAACAAAAAAGAGAGAATAATTTGAGCAATCAAAAAATTTACAGAATGACATGAAAAGCTTCAGCGTCAAAAAGCAACTCCCAAAAATCTCGAACTTAATTTAGTGAGTAAGATGGAGCCACAGAAAACTAAACTCAGTTATTATCGTCTTCAAGTAATCATCCAAGCAGAGAAAATATTCAGTAGAGAAGTTATATAAAACAACTACCATAAACCCGGACCAGAAGTGGGTAGAAAAAGTCTCCATTATCTCCATTGATCAATGTTTATCACGTGATAGATATCCTATGTAGGTTTACCATATATGGAACTGCCAGCAAAATCTAAACCACAACGTGGCAAAAAGAGCTAGTTTCATGTGAGGTGAGAGGAGAGATGTAGAGATAATTGAATATTTAATAAATTTAAAAAAAAAAAGGAAAAAAAAATATATCGTAACAAACTATAGTAGGTTTGTGGTTAAGGTGCAAGAAATGGGTTTCTAAGTTTTGATGTGGCAACGATGTGTCTCTAGAACAAACCTATTTTTTGGGTACATCACTCTAGATGCCCTTATCACATAAACTACTTGTGGCCATTTTACCTTCCTTTCCTTAATTCACAAGGGTATCCCCAACATAGATTTGATAGAATTTACAATTCCACACAATATGCCAACTATCAAATGTTTATTATTTACTATTTCAGAAATGAGAAATCCATGATTTTAAACTTAATAATCTTATAAACGAGTTTCCATTTCCAGCACCTTTATAAATCTTCTAACATCATCGCGGTAAATGCCATTCCATTCAGCCCACCTGTAGGCCCAAGAAATCCACATTTTCATGTTCATCTTGAAAGAACATAATGCAAACTGTTAAGAATGAGGAACATAAAAGTTGTTCACGACGTAAGAGTTCAGCTCAAGATTCTGAGCCTCTACTGAATATAATATTAGCAAGTGACATACAATTCAGAAAAGCTGAGGATTTTTTGCATATAAATGTATCTGCAACTACTCACACACACACACACACAGAGAGAGAGAGAGAGAGAGAGAGAGAGAGANAGTAAGGGTAAAAGAAATTCTAAGAAAGAGAAAAAAAAAACAAAGGAGAAAAAGATGAAAAGAAAATAGAGATTGCAAGGAATCTAATCGCCAAGCAGAATAAGGGCCCAAAACAAAATAACAACTTCCTGGTGCAACTTGATCACTCGGATAATGCAATTACAACCAATTACGAGTTCTACACTTCTATTTTATTGGCAGACTTCAACAAATGCCGCAGGTGTCAACCAAAACAACAGCGCAGAACAAATTCAAAAGAATATATTTATTCAACTCTTAATTTGTTATATTTGCTGCAGGTAATGCAATAAAAGATATTCCTTCATTTTACAATTTGCTGCAACTCTGAGTTAGTTTCCAGTTAAATGCTTAATAAAGTGATGAATAGCAAAAATTACCGATCCCAGTTGGGAAATTTTCCTACAAGATATAAGCCTCCACAATCCCAGGGTTCTGCAATGATCTTACATCTTGAGAGGATGTTATCTTTAGCAATTGCCTGCAATACTGAAGCACTCAATACTGACAAAAAAAAATAGATTTCAACTGTGAGAATTGTGTAAATTCCAATGTTAAACTAGGTAATATATTTTCCATTTGTCCCTTTTTCTTGTGTAAAGGAGGAAAATCGCCTACGGAGTGAGATCACGCTATTGAAAAACAATAACACAACGTGCATGAAGATCATTGCATATAAATGTGGGTGGGCAGCCTCACGGAGATATAGTAGTATCTTTAGATAATATTTGATAATGTCTAATCTAGTTGAGGGTTAGTTTTATTAAATTTTATTATATTTATCAATTAGGATAATTATTCTTGTTAGGGTTCATTTCCTGTAGCGCAAGCTTATATCTAGTATAAATATATGGTCTATAGGGGTGGATTATTGATATGATAATTTGAGAGTTATTAACTTTTTTTATTTACTTGTCTGTTCATCCTTGGTGACTCTTGAACACCGTCCATCAACAGGTTAAATTGTTGACAAACAGATGGTAGCCCTCCAAAATAGGAAGTCTTGGGAATCGCCACAGACAACTAGCAATCGTCCTAGGCCTCTCGTGCTAGGTAGCAGCACATGGTGGACGTTGATGTCACGGTCATGAAATCCATGATGAGGGACTCCTTTCGTCTAGTGATGAAATTATTTTGGGGATTTCATCTATAGTTCCTTCAAATTTGAACGGCGAGAATGGTCACTATTTGTTTTTGTGGGTGTTGGTGGTTCTGTTTGCACAAGGATAATTCACAATATTTGTACTTACAAAGTTAACTTAAATTCTGTTTTGCAAAAACTTTAATCATAAACCATCCACTGCAATGCGCTTCAACGTTTCTTTATACAGCTTAATATTCATCTCACATATTAGTTAACTAGCAGTTATTATTTTAACATTTCCTTATCACATCACATTTCCATATTACTCTCTATGTCAAATCACTTTACATTATAAAAATAATTATTTTTTACTATTTTTTTCTCCAGCAAAAATGTTTTCATTTGTACAAAATATATCCAATCTCACCAATGTACACTAGATTTTCATGTATAAGAAAAAAATAAGAAATGAAATTAAAAATGCCAAATGATGTCAATATTATTTAGTAAGTTTAACACGCCAAAGCCAGCTATCTTATCGCACCTAGACAACCATCACAGTGTCCATTATTAGACAATATAGAAACCAACAACCCGAATTAAATTTAACTACATCCTTATCTCAAAATCTATAAAAGGCAAAAGGAAAAAAAAAAACAACAAATAAAATAAATATAAAAACCACCTTGCAAAGTTTTTTTATTCGTGCATTTTATTTTAAAAGTTAAATGGAATTCCTTCATTTATAAAATGGATTAATGTACATTACTATTCATAGCATATTTAATTATTGTAATTGTTGTTTCTCCTTCAATTTAGAATGTTTCAAATTCAATTTGGATATCATATGAACATGCTAATTTAATAATTACATATTTTTCCATATATTGTGACTGTTTTTTTTTTCTTAAAAAATATAATAAATTTTGAAACTTTAATCTAGTAAAAATTTTCTAGTAAATTGAGGATACCTATGAAAACTAAATTCAATAAGTTCAAATATATTTTAAAAATGTTGTGTAAATAGGAAGAGAAATACATGCTCAATAATTTTCAAATGCTTGTTTAATATGTAAAGATAATTATTTATTTATTCTCTTATATTATGAAAACAATTGGATGTGTACACTTTCAATAGTAAATGACGTTACAATAGATAAAATAATTTATAATGATTGTATAATTGGTAAACTATATTGCGCGATGAGATTATTTGCATGCTATAATTTAATATATATTATTTGAAAAGTTTATTGTATTTACCTATTAAATAAGTTATTTACATGTTTACTAAATATATTTTAAATATAAAATATGACATTGATGACTTTTTATGGCTTTTATATAAAAATATTTTATATAAAATGAAAATTATTATAAGTAAAAGGGACATTCCAAAAAAAGAAACTTCATGCTTGATTTTCCAGAAGAAGAAACTTCATGCTAAATTTAGTAAATTCTAAAACTTTATAATAGTGGTAAAAAAAACTCTGTCTTTACATATATAGAGATTTGATGATATCGTATCTAGTTTATAGTTGATTTTATTATGTTTATCAATTAGGATAATTATTATTGTAGGGTTCATTTCTTGTTTGGCTAGTTTATATCTAGTATAATATATGGCCTATGAACGTTAATAGGGGTCGATTGTTAATATGAAATTTGAACTTCCATCCAAGCCCATTTAACTATAATGTCCAATGAACTGATTGTTTCATTATGTGTTGTCCAGTAAAGAAGTTACCTTGACTAATGGAGGAGAGTTGAGTGGAGAACCATCGGTTCCTCGGCAAAGCACACTAGCGAGATCAAAACGAAACCCGTCCACATGATACTCTGTGACCCTTCAAGTAAAATGGCTAGTTAGAAGAGTGAAAACTCAATCAACACGAATGCAACAATATATCTTCTCTAGCAGTAGACCAAGGTAAATAATCTTATGAAGAAATCAGTAAATAATCTTATGAAGAAATCAACAAAAATTTATTCGCCATATAACCTCTTAATAATCAAAAAATGAGAATGAATGGGAAAAAAGGTACAAAAAAAGAAACCAGACAACGGTATCACTAAACATACAACCAATCATACTGGTATAAAACAAACTACGAATAAAATCTCTATACTTATCAATAATAGATGAATCACCAACTATTAATAAGAATCAAGTTATACAGCTAGACACCACCGTGCCTGTGTATTTTGATTAAGGGAGTGATGAAGTACTCAAGGTTCACTTACAGAGATGGAAGTGCGAACGAAAATCAAGTTTAGAATCTCTTATGCTTATTTATTGGTATCCCAGTTGGTGCTTAGCCTTTGGGATATTAACTTAATTTATTCCCTTGAATGCTACATAATTTCTTGCCCCTTCTATTCTTGATAATATTGATATTTGCAGTAGAAATGAATATAAGATAGGGTTGTCAATAGCATAAGCAGGCAGACATCTATCTACTTGAAGAAGATTGCTACATGTTATGTTGCTATTATTGTTGTCATCAATAAGATTATGTATTTCCTGTTTCCTGATTCTGCACTCCTAACATTCACATTTCCAAGAAGACAACGAAAATTATCTCATCAGTTATACTAGGTTACTGCTATAGTTTATTCAATCTATAAATGCAATAAAAAAAAATTAAATTACTTACAAATCATGAAACTAATCAAACAAATGAAACAGGTATCTGCTTATGAGTAAAAAATCAATTTTTTATTTTTTTTGGAAAAAATTACAAGGGGACAAGAAGTAAGAGATAAATTCAAGGCAATTACGCACAATGTTTGAACAATAAAATCTCCAAAGAAATTTGCCTCTTTGGTAGAAGCTTCCAGGATTAAATATATAAAGATTGAGAAATCGGCCACGGGATAGCTGCGCACAGTGGATTGGTACTAACAGCTGTTGAAACCCCATAATGAATTTTAGACGAAAGAAGCGCTGGTACCTTGATATTCACTTTACTGCTTGATTTTCTGAATAGGTAAATGGATGTATATGTTTTTGTGTGTGTGTCTGTGTGTCAAATAAGAACCATTTCTTGGAATGACACTACGCAATATGTCATATTGTTATACCTGAGAACTATTATCAGTAGCATATCATGCTATTCAAGATTTCAAAACTATCACCACCATTTTTAAAATTCCGTGGTTATCCTTCACTTGATAAGCAGCATACGTGGCAAATAAAAGTCTTAAATACCCAAATATGACATATTGTAGCATAGTGCTTAACTGCTTGGTTCTCGCAGCAGGGAAGTTTCCTCAAGCATATTGACAATATATGCACACACAACTACAAAATAAATCTATAAAAAGAGTTTAGCCAACAAAGTATGAAAAATAAATAACTGAATATCTATCTTAGAGAACTAACAATCACAATCCTGTTCACACAAAAAAAAATAGTATAGATAGAGAACTAACTGCAACTGGTTAGTGGTTACAAAGGACAGCACATATCAGAAATGTTTATGCCTCCTATATAATTGACTAATTGTATGGTAGAGAAAAAATAAAACCATATGAAATCAGGAATGCAACCAGCTAAAATCAAAATATAGAAACTCGAATATAATCATTACTGAATTAGTTTAATATATTGATTTCTGATATTTTTCCGGTAATTTCAAATGAATTCACTTTATACATACGCAAGTCAAGAAAAGTACAAGCTTCATACACGTTATACGTTTACACAAAAATTACAAACTTAACGAATTGCATAACTGAAGACGGATGTTAACGTATTCAAATAAATAAGGTTATTGAAACAAATAAGGACATACCAGTGCCTCAAGCTGTTGAGAATAAGTTCCATGACAACAGGATGGTTACAATTCAACGTATTCCCTAGACAAGCAGATTACATATCATAGCAATAAAGATTATCTATCATAAACTATACCAATGAAGGATTTTGCTTTCAGCACATCATCAATCAACATGGTCCAATTATAGCAGTGACTTCACCACTTACAGATCAAATGTAATCAAAGCAAGAAGACAATATTGTGTATAGTTAGTCTAGCCTATTCTGATTTTCTTTTAAACCATGCTGAAAAGCTTAGCTCATATACAAGAGTTCAATTTACCAGTACCAACCATTAGACTTAATTGAAGTACTTGAGCTAGGAATAGTGAAAGGATTCAAAAATAATAATTTAAAGATGTCTAATAAACTGAATCAATGTAATATAAAATAAGAAATGCAAATCAACCTTTCAACAATATTAAATTTTGTCCCGCAGCTTAGGCTGATATTGGACTTACCACAACCAGAGTAGTTCACCAACTGGCCATTTAAGTCTAACATGTAATAAACCTACAACATTTAAAACGACTATGTTATTATAATTATACTGAGAAATGACTCCATCAAGCAATCCCACTTAAGGAATATTAGCAGGATTTTCGCTCATAACAGTAGCACATTGAACTTGAGAGAAAAAATACAGAAAATGGCTGAAGGTTAAAGCGTCTACAAATGAAGACTCAAATACCAAGTATTGGGGAGTCAGCAACATGGTAGAATCCCACACCCTGATAAGACATCAATATGTTAACCAGTCCTGATGAGAACATCAGAAGAGTTGGTGTAGATAGTTCTACAACCATCCACCAAATTTATGAGAAATGAAGAGAATGTTTCGGTATTGAGTGGGAAAATGTTGTGGGACATGATTGGGAAAGGTTCTTGGGAATCTGTGTATTACAAGAGAAATCCATCAAGACGTGTAAAGTATGCTTGTTGGGCTGGGATTTCTTTTTCTTTTTTTCTTTTTTTTTTTTTTTGAAGGGAGGGATCGAACAAATCTGAAACTGCAGATGTTGTAAAAATCATGAAACAAGAACTGCTTAATTTCAGAAGTTAAGATTTACAAAATACAAGTCGCACCAAGTCATGTATGCATTTATAAAATAAGCATTCTCCCCAATGGGGCAAGTGCAATGAATAAATAGAATCCAGTCTGTAAATCATTTGAGTCATGATCCGTTCTATAAGTGACTATCAAGAAAAGCATGATACATGATAAGATACAAAGTATACACTGCACATGAAAAGAAATAATCAATACAGGAAAACACTTAGTAAGGAACAGGAAATCACCTTGTGATCTATGCCACGAAATGAAGTAGTATATGGATTCTTATCATCGGTCTCATTTGTGTGGTTGTAAACAACATCTAAAATGACCTGTGGAAAGAAAACATAGAAAATGCGTCAAACATTAGTTCTACAGTTAGGATCAAACTTTAATTCAACAGTTAGCCATAAAATTAAATTTTTGAAGTGCAAATCATGAAAAGAGTAGAGGATTACCTCAATACCTGCACCATGCAATGCTTTAACCATTGATTTGAATTCTCGTGAAGCATTACTTGATCCTCCACCATTGCTTGCATATCGACTCATAGGTGCAAAGAAATTTATAGTTGAATAACCCCACGTATTGATCTCGCAGACAATAACAATTGGAAACATCAAATTTAATTTATTCAATAACAGTTTTAAATTCCAAAATTATATAAGATCAGCCAAACAGCATAGCAGCTCATAGTGGATGAGCATGACCAGAATAGATCAGTGTCCACAAATATGCTACACAATTTAATGAAGACTCCTTTCTAATTCACACAGGAAAAAGGATCACAGTAGTTAATAATAATAATAATAATAATAATAATAATAATAATAATAATAATATGATGAGAATTTTTGTTTTATAAAAAGAAAACTAAAAACGACTGAGTATGCTATGTCAAAAATTAGAAAATACAGAATGCTTTGTACTCCGAAAAGCCCACATCTAAAAGACGCTAAATCAAGCACAAAAGGAATGTGCGAATTGGTCCGGGGACCGGGACCTGACCTGAAGAACAATATCCCATGGTAAGATAACAGCTATAACTCCTTCATTTGTACACCTCTTATGCCAAGAGTCATGCTTTATGATATTATGTTCAACAAGAAAACTAGTTTTTATTTTATTTTTTCTGATAAAGATACTATTACACAGAAAACAATGTTCAAAAAAGAAGAGTGAGAGATTATACAATCATCAATTTCTTATTAGCTACATTCACTTTATACAAGGCACATCCTGAGTCTATGGACTTTGTTTCTTCTGCATAAAGCATAAACTGAGGATTCTCCCACTTTATGTCGTTTGCAGAAAATTATTGTTTATTTTGCAATTAAGCCAATTTGAAAAAAAATTGGTGAAAAATATTGCTTATTTTCTATTAAGAATATGCGACATGTATTATTTCGGTGAATAATCACACTTATTAGTAAAATATTTCAAGCAATCTAAGGAGTCAATGGGTTTCATTAAAATAGTGCAGGGAATAGAAAAAAGATAAGCATTAATGCCTCTTGCACAATTAGCAGAAAAATATGATTTCACATGGTTTGCACTCTAGAACCAGATTATGTATATGATTAGCTCTTGTGCCACCTCATTGTAACATTCAATGAATATGCTGACCAACAATGAAGCCACACATCATCCATGAGCATAAACGAAATTGTCGTAGCATTAAAGTACGGTAGAAAAAAGAATCTCACTATATGTAACTTTATGCGACAGAGTGGCTCCTGGAGCAAGATTGATGCCAAAGTGGCTCATGCACAAAAACTTACACTTTGTAGAATACATAGAATTGAAACTCACCATGTGATCTCTTGGATTTGGCTGCCTTTGAAACTCCATTTCATCAAACTCAAACACAGGCAACAGTTCAACTGCATTGACCCCAAGCTCCACAAGATGTGGTATCTTTACAGCATTTGAATCCATGCGTTCAAATAGCAAATATTAGAACCCATAGAACTTTCTTCCTAAGAACAGCTCATTAGAAACAAGACACCATCATGGCAGAACAAAATGCTATTCTGCTTTAATACATTATATTGTCATAGATGTAATATATCATTATGTGCTAAACACGAAAAACAGGATATTCATCTGAGTGGAATGAAAAAGCTATATGAATAGTTGCCAAAGGTGGACAGTAAGATGAAAAGCTGTTGTGTAAATACTGCAGAAAGCTTTTGCAGTATATAGCAGAAGAAACGGTAGACCTGAGAACAATTCTCTCTGTTCTAAAAAAATAGGTCAATTAGTATTTCCGGGTATCCCACAAAGATAGGCTTGGTGCGACATTTAGTTTTTTTCCTTATGTTACACTACGATGTGAAAACTGGAGCTTTAATAACACGTGTTTGCCCAAAACAAAATAGAAGTGGAAGTCACAAAGAAATATTTAGGAAGAAGAAGAACGAGCGAATCGCCCACCATTAAAAACAAAGAAAAACATAGATTTTCGTGATTA
The DNA here is from genome assembly GCA_008636005.1 of Striga asiatica. Taxonomy (NCBI): domain Eukaryota; kingdom Viridiplantae; phylum Streptophyta; class Magnoliopsida; order Lamiales; family Orobanchaceae; genus Striga; species Striga asiatica. The sequence continues at coordinate 185,651 of BKCP01010959.1, read as the reverse complement.
TAAAGATATGATATGGCACAACGGCATGAATCAAACTAGACAGTACATTTTAATACACCATACTCCAACAGATGCAACACATCTAACAGTTAACAACACAAACCGATCAAAGTACATTTGAATTTTACACCACCAAAAAACTAGCACCTTCTCTATCACACCAAGGTAGCTGCCACGTATATTTGGATCCAGCCCACTGGATTCATCAGCTGTGAAGGCGCGCACATTCATTTCATATATAACAAGATCCTTCTACAAAACCANACAAAAAAAAAAAAAAAGAAATGAAATTTACAAGATTCAAAAGGACCAAAACTCTATTGCACAGGTAAATGATGGGTATGTATTCATTTTCAGAACAAGAGGAAAAGCATTTTCAAGTAATGGGGCGAACTATTCATTGTTACTTAGCTCATCCCCTTGTTACAATACTTCCATGAGTCCATTCAGCCAATGGCAGATCAAGACCTAGACTGGACACCGGCAACTAGGTCATGAATACCCTTTGTTTAATTTAACAACTTGATACAGCCAATTCTAAAACATCCCACATCAAAAAATAATAGAACCAATATATAAGTATTCTGAGATCTTCAAAATAATGTCTCTTTGGTGGTTTATGGAACATATTTATTTATACCCACTTGATTTTGTAAACTTGCCTAACAAACAACATAAAAAAAGTTTTTGACAAAACTCAGTAAACCTCCATGTTGAACATTGCCATGTAACTCATAGTTTTAAAAAGAAAATTTGAAAAATTACATGTACTTGTTAGAGTTCACTAGTTGTTAAAACTAGTACATTTTTGGTCACCTCAACTCAACATAAATACAGACAAGCAAATGAAGTTTGGTCTGTATAATCTTTTAAGTACATATATTATTAATAGCTTATTTAAATGTTCCACACAAGACATTATGAACGAGCCATTTACTTCATGCAGTTCACCTTACCTCATGTATGTTTGGAACCTTATAGTTGGGTCCCCAGTCAAAAGGTGAGCAATCAAAATCATATGCTCCAAAAAACTTAGACATCTTGTGGTTGGCATCACCAAATACTCGGCGTCCTTCAATCAACTTTGCATATGGATCGAGCAAAATATTCTTATAATCAAAACGATGGCCTTGATGCCAGTCTGAAGGACCGTCAATGCGATAACCATATAACACATTATTCCGTGGCAAATCCTTTTTAAGGAGAATAGAGAAAACAAAAAAACAACAACGTCAATTGTAGAATCAGCATAACCCCATGAAGGATATTGTGTGGAAAATACAGCAAAACTGACACCAATTAAAACAACTACGCAAATAAAAAACAATTAAAAAGTAAACCGTCAATCACGGGAACATTCAAAGACTCAGAGGGAAAACAAAAGAGCATTGGTAAGAGTTTTAACTAATGAGACACATGTATCTCGCAAGGAATACTAAAACCAAAATATCCCATTATGAAACTTAATTGAATACCTCCTTGCTGAATCACGCAACCTTTTAGGCAGTGAAAGGTTACCATGGCACCAGCCAGGTAGCTGCATCATATGATATTTAAAAGAGAATCTTTGTTCACTGCCATTTTACTTCATAATTGTATCTCTCCCAGAAACAAAACAAAACACAACTAGTTCTTCAACAGCTAAGAAAAATCGAAAGACCCCAATGAAAAAGAAATTATACCTCAACATCTAATCTTTTAGCGTCTGGGTGATATCGGAAAATGTATATCCAAATGAAAAAACATCCAAAGTTTTGACTTAACGTTATACCCGATGACCCTTCTCAGCATCACAGCTCTTTAAGCCCAACAAGGCCTAAATAGGGTACAGAATATTTGAAAAAACTTAATCGAAAGGCATTCTTCTACTAGAGCTTTCCACGACCAAAGATACAGTGGACAGAACTCGTAGAACAGAGACACACAAAGAACTGTAGGACTAGCATTCTCTTGTATCAAGTTTATGCCTAGATACATGTCACAATCACAGATATTTATATTCAACAATTGGACAATATGGCCTGTACTCTTTAGTCATACAAGAGCCAGGCACATCCGGGAAACTGAGTTATTAGTTTAGCTTCAGTTTCTATTCTTATATAGAAAGCACTGATAAGAAGTTAATTTTCTATATTCATATGATTTCTTTGCTTTTCTTTATATGTAGAAGAATATATGAACATTGTTCTACAAAATGGAAAAGTTCAATTTAGAAACATTAATATGAAAAATATATTGACTTACCTCCACGCAGATGTGCCATATATCTCCTGTCTTATTTACTTGCGGGTCCAGTGGTAATTCAATCATCCCTTGATCAAGTACATTATGTAATCCCCTGAGTATATATCACAACACAGACAAAAGAGGATATCAAAAACCATATGAGAAAAAAGCCTTTTATTCCAGAAGATCGTATGCTGGAACAACTTTGAAAGTCATACACTATACTTGGAATAGAATCATCTTGAAATCTACAAAGTTAAAGATACACAATTGAAGACATAAAGAGGCAGAGAAATTTTAAGTGGTATGAAGGCAACCAAGCCTATGACATCAATGTTTGGGAAAAACAGGACCTTTTGATTTGTCTTGTCAACATGAAGGATACTAATGAAAACTTCATCCAAAAATCAGATTACTCTAAATAGCAAAGAACTCCCACATTCTGGGTACAAAAGATAACAAGAACTGTGTAGACGTAAAGTAAAAATTCAATGAACGACATGGGCAGAATAACTGACCTATGTTGAAGAACTAAACAAAGTGTAACAGCCGTAGCATTTTGAGAGAAAATTGCGAAATTGGTTCCACTTTCAACCTCCGAGGCTCCTAGAGGATGTGCTTGACCTGGTAAAACTTTCAGCATTTTCTCTTCTACCTGCTGGATTGCTTCTTCCTTGAAATGAGAAAAAGAATAAGATATTATAATTAGTCTGCAAACAATATCACTTGTGATTGTTACAACAAAAACATCGATGGTATTTCATGTCATGACTAAGACACCAACTCAAAACAATGGGTACTCAACAATGTTTACTATAGTCAAGTATAGATAATATATATTCCTATCACATAGTTTAACAAATATTCAAAAGAATTAATAGATTAGATATAAAATGATTTATTACTGACACAGAGAGAGGGAGAGTTTAAGCACTCAATGACCCATTTTTTAAATACAAGTAGACGTAATAGGCAGAATCGAAAAAAAACGAAACATCCTCAAAGCACATTTGCACAACCAGACCACAAATAAGAAAGCCCGAAACCAAACTGAAAGTAAATTAGGCCAGGACTTTGAGATTCCGGCACACGGGAATTCATCTATGGCCATACTTACAGTTACTACACTCTGTTCACCAGCTCGAGCTGCAACCACGGCAGAGCTAGTTCCGTACCTTCCACCCATTTCTTGCCTAACCTGAATCAGTTTTTCTCCATTTCTCAACCCTGAGGTTCTGATACTTTGGAATTCAGAAGGACAGTAAGATGACGAAAAAAGAAAGGACGATCTTACTTCGCGGGAAAATCTCTTAAGGGATGACGCCTTTTCAATCGATTTCAGTCTGCAGCTGCAATGAAAACTGAGGAGGTCGATAAATCAGCCAAAATTACAATGTGGCCGCAATAAATAAATGACGCAAAAGGAAATAGGCAAAAATGGCGATTGTGTTTCACTGTACCGCATGAAAATGGGGCGAGCACCAAGCGGGGGCACGAAGGCGGAAAGCTTTGTGGTCCGGAGAGTTGAATCTGAGCTCAACATGGCTCTCGTAGCCAATCGATCGTCGCAAGCCTTTGGATTTTCAATTCATCGAGCAGATAATCGAGACATTATGAGCAATTGGGAACTTTAGCGCGAGAAGGGATGTACAGTTCTTATAATTCAGACGTTTGGGTTTGTGATCCATGGACGAAGGGGCGCTTCATGTCTGCCATGTGAAAAATTTTATGGAAACGGTACGGTTATTTATTTTTTAAAAGTTATTTTTTATTTAAATTGTCTTATAATTTCATTAAAATGAAATTTATATGTTATTAAACATTTTCTTATGTACAACATTATTGATTTAATTCTTTTACACGTAAAGTCGAATTTATCCAAAATTGTATATTATTAGTTATTAGCTAACAAATTTGTAAAAAATTTAAAGAATCTTATTTATTAAACAAAATTAAAGTAGAAAAAAGGTAGAATTTTTTAGAGATTTTCACCCATTATTTATTTTAAATCTAATTCTAAATTTCAATTAAGAAAAATTAAAAAGAATCATTAGTTACTCCTGGACATGAAATCGATTTTTCTAACAATAAACCGATTTTTTTATCAAACAAATTGATCCGAAATTTTTTTAAACAAAATAAAAAAATCATCACTTTTTCCTAAAATTCCATCGAATTTTTCTAACATTGCACGGATTTTTGTACCAAACAAATTGAATTGAAATTAATTCTATTAAAAAAAATTGAAATAAATTGTTAATGTTTATGCAAGTGTCTTTTTCCTAAAGAAAATGATATGAACTTAACCAAAAATAAAAAAATGATATGAATTTACCAAAATCTCGGTAAAACATGATTAAGAAAAAACATAAGAATCCATCGATGCATTTAAATTTTGAAAAGTTGCACACAAGTTTTCCTAAGGCTATGTTTGGTAAAACTAGTTGATAAGCTAGCTGATAGCTGATAAGCTAACTTATAGCTTAATTTTTTAGCTTATAGCTTATAGCTTATAGCTTATCAGTAATTTTTTAGCTTATAGCTGAAAAGCTAGCTTATATGATAAAAGTGTTTGGTAAAATTAGTTGATAAGCTACCTAGAATAAAAAATTCAACTAGCTTATTTGAAAAGCTACATAAAGAAGCTTATCAAATAAGCTCGAGCTTTTTAGATAAGCTCGTCCTACCAAACAAGACTTATTTGAATACAGGAAGCTTATAAGCTAACAAATAAATTATAAGCTAGCTTATTTGGTTTACCAAACATAGCTTAAATAATTGGATAAGGTGACTTTAAATATCAATGATGAACTGCTTTTGTTACCAAAAAATGTGGACATAATTTTAAATGTACATCTTGTCCAAATATCAGTTTTATTTTAAAATAAAAATTGCACGTAACTTTATCCAATTTACACAATTTTTTTGAAAGAAAAAATTATTCAATAAGATTGGAGGAATTGGTTAAGAATTATACAACTATTTGCTTCTTAAATTTGTATCCAATTTGCACGATTTTTAAATTAATTTGTATTTAGAATTGTTTTTATAAATAATTGACACATTTTTTGCATAAGAATCTCCAAATTTGTTACCAAAAAAGATATTATTTAAATTTTGGTAAAAAAAATAAAACATGATAAGAAAAAAAATGGGATTTAAATTTGGCATAAGAATCTCTAAATTTGTTACCAAAAAAATAGGACTTAGATTTTGTTATTAAAGATTCACATGTGTTTTTTTGAACTTTCCATTAATAGTAAGTCAAAAATTATATTTATTTGGTCAAATTTTCTATTAATGTATTTTTCCAACAACCTCTTTATATATATATAGAATATAGATATAGATATAGATATTTTCGTTACTAGGTTTTATGTTCCTGGGCACAATATAAGTATTGTTATAAAACTACAGAGAAATTGAGAGAATAGAAACAAGATCTTATCTTAATGTATTTTCATTACAATAGGAAAACTTCTGATGCCACAATCGTAATAATACAATAACATTAAGGGCGAAATAGTCATTCATATATATTATTTTATAATAAAATTAAGGTAAAATTGCAATTTAATACATCACCTTTCACAGTTTTGCATTTTAATCACCACCTTTGGGAATTGGCAATTTAATCACGAGCTTTTCCTTTTTTTGCAAAAAGAAACCACAAGTCACGGTGCCATTTACAGAGTGCTGACTTGGAAGTGACGTAAATTTTGAGGGGTTGATGTGGCCATGCTGTGGCATTGACGTGGCTTAGCTAAAAGGTGAATCAAGTTAAGAACCCTAATTCCCTTCTAAACTCCAAATCCCTAATTTCAAATGTTCGAAAATCCTAAAATTGCAGACGCGAGGAATTGGCGAAGCCCTATCTGAGAAGAAATATCGTGTGTAATGGACGACAAGTACACTCATTCCCTTGTATTATTCCATATGAGATGAAATTGTGGTGTTGTAGGCTATATTTTAGAAACGGAATATGAGAATGCAAATGTCCATTCTTCGAGCCTGTAATTTTTTTCTTTTTTTNTAATTTTTTTTTTTTTTTTTTTTGTGTTGCGGGTTTAGTAATTGGCATGTGCAACAAATTTGTTGAACCATGATTATTACTTCGAGTTAAATCATGAATTTAATTTTAATGTTCTGTGACATGTGTTCTCTTTCTTTATAATGTTGCAGTAATTCTTTCGCAATCTATTTCAACTACGGAGGGTATATAGTTAATATTGATGGTTTCTTGGATTTCTTTGGTGATAATATTCACTTGGTTACTGGACTAGACTTGGATAGATTTGGTTTCTTTGATCTGGTAGAAGAAATTGATAAGTTGGGTTGTAAAGAGTGGAAAAAGATATTGTACAAGGTTCCAAATTCAGAGGAATACAAAGAAATACATGATGACACTGGGGTCATGGAGATATTGAAGCTGTTACCTTCTTCTAAAAAGCTTATTTATATGTATGTATGCTCAGATAGTGAAAAGACAATTGGATGTGCACAGAATGGACAATCATCTAAATGTGCAACAGAAGATGCAGTATAAAGTGCTGCAATCCCTCCAGAGGATGGAAATTTTGATGATGTTGAAGAAAGCTCAAATGATGATGAGTATTCCATTTAATGATGAGTCTGATGACTATTCTAGTGAGGATAGACTCTCTGATGATAATTTGGGAACAGATGATGAGGAATACCTTGATGCAATGAGGGATAGGGTAATGTATAAAAAATCCAAAAAGGCTGAAGAAATTGAGGAGAGTTCAGTTGTTAGAGACTTGGAGTCTGATTATGAGGATTCTGATGGGTCAGTGAACACTGATTCACCTATTTCTGACCATGGACAGGTTGAAGATGATTCTACTGGGGTGTCTAATTCTAAGAAGAAGTTAGTAGTTTATGACCCTAAGTGTGATCACAGTACTCTGAAGTTTGTGTTGGGTATGAGATTTGACAGTGTAATGCAGTTGAAAAATGCAATCCTGAAAAATGCAATACACAATGGGTGTAACATTCAATTCATGAAAACTAGTCAAAAGCAAGTTTAAGCAAGGTATACTTGTTAGAGTAGGGTACCCGGCGTTCCAATCTAATTGGACGTATTCTACTTGTAAATACAGTCTATTGGAATTATATTATGAATAAGGCATTTCTTTATCTTAAGAGAAAGCATTTATCTTATAATTGCACTTAAGATAAAATCCCTAGATCACTTATGGTTATAAGGTATGGTTGCGCATAGAGATGGTGATCATGGAACATACCTTGAAAGCCGTGATCTTAAATACAGTTCCAAGTCGATGGATGTTTCGAGATGGGATATCGAATAATCCATAAAAGACTTGCACATAGTTTGTATGCTTGTTGGACAAGAATGTTGCATTCCATCAACATTAGCGTAAGACGTAAGTACATTTATGTGGGTGCTTGTTAGAGAACAAGTTCACTGAACATGACCGTATGAAAATTCTTAATGAAGAATTTATTCAGTCGAATAAGAATTTTCATGTTACAATAGTACATGACTAATCCTAAGACTTGAGGCACAATGGTAACTTTGTGCATATTACATTCTACTTTGATTTATCCTTTTGGTAGCTAGCACTATCGTTTAAAGGGATAAGTTGGGTATTATGTTAATATGTATGGAAGTTTGTTAGTGGCCAATAAAGGATTCGACACTTATGAAGATAAGTGAATTTCCTATGTGTTTCATAGTTATTAATCCAAAGTCCTTGGCCAAGGCAGAGATGAATAGTGATTCATAACCGGGTTAATAAACATGAAATAGAATCATAGTTATTAAGTCAATTTGGGTTTCGACAAAATCATACCCAAGACTTAATCGGGAAATTAGATGTCGAAAGGATTTTACATGTATGGAGTTGTAATCGGAATAGGTTTACTCGCTATTCACTTAATACTAGATTCATGCTACTTGCTAGGTGTTACCATGATATGTGGGTTCATAAATTAAAGGGTTAATTCATGAATAAGAGTTAATAAGATTTAACTCAAATTACAAAGTGTTGTAAACCCACTACTAGTATTAAGGTGAACCTAAAAGGTCACACTAATTATGAACAAAGGTAAAGATTGTATTTCTAATGGTTAGAATTAATTGATAAATATCTAATTTGATTAGATATCAATTAAAGGAATATATTAATCAATAAGATTGATTAATTACATTTTGGATATTACTTTAGTAATTAAGGTAATTACTAAATTAATAAAGTTGAATTTTAAAATAGGATTTTAAATTTCAAAAATCCAAAATAATAATAATATGATTATTATAATATTGGGAAAATGATATAATAATAAAGTCTTGAGAAAGATTCTCAAGATTTATTATCCAATTATTATTTATATCTTTAAATATGATTTAAGGATTAAAATAATAAATATGATTATAATAAAATGGTTGTTGATGGTTGTTTGAACTACTTAACATATCTTATTATTTTCAAAGTCAAAAGTTAGTAAATACTATTTAAATAAAATTTGATTTTATTTAATATTACTAAATGTTGATTATTTTATGCTAAAATGTTTAGTATAAATATATGCAAAATGGTTTTGCATTTAAGTGAAGTTTTTGATCCTAAATTTCTAAGTGTTAGAAAGAGAAGAAAGTGTTCTTCATAAAACTTCAAGAAAGAGTTCTTAAAATTCCCAAATAAAATTCATAAATATTCCTATACAAGAAAACCGAGTCTTTTCTACTAGCGAAGGAAAGTCGTCGGAACCGGGCTTCATAGGGTGGATACGTTTAGAGGGAAGACACTTGGATTCCTCTAGCGAGTAACCTCAAGTCGTTGAAGTTACAACCGGGAACCGATTCCCTCATCCATCATCAATAGTGAAGGAGTTCAAGACATTCGGTAAATATTTTTACTAGTATTTACTTTATAGTAACAAATCAAAATTTGTATATGATGCATGTTTTAAAGATGACGATCAGTTAATTCGCAATTAGTATGTACGGGTGTTGTATTTATACGATAAATACTTACTTTAAAAATTTTAAATTCCGCTGCGTACAGCCCGTACGGTACTATCGAACCCAACAGTGGTATCAGAGCCACGGTTATCGTCTTTAAAACAGATTTTGATTTGTTAAGACTTATGAGATAAGCAATATAATTAATTTTTTATATGATAAAAATATTAATTATAAAATTAAAAATCGTTTTTAAGCCACACGAGTCGTGTGACCTTGTCACACGAGTCGTGTGGCATGAAGAAAAATTTTGATTTTAGCTTCGTGATTTTCACACGAGTCGTGTGACCTTGTCACACGAGTCGTGTGAGCTCACACGAGTCGTGTGACGAGCCACACGAGTCGTGTGAGTCTGGGAAAAATTTTGATTTTCAATTCGTATTTTTCACACGAGTCGTGTGATAAGATCACACGGGTCGTGTGACCCTCACACGAGTCGTGTGACTCATAAATTGATATTTTATGTTCATTTCATTAGATGAATGTTTTAGGGATGATCATGAGCCTCATATTCATTATGTTTGAATGGATGTTTTCATTTTCAATATGATTGAATGAATGAATGGATGTTTAATTATGTTTTCAATATGATTGAAGAAATGTAATTTATCGAGACCTGCGAGTCTCTTGAGATGAAATTTGTAAAATTTTAAATTTTGTATCGTTAGAGATTAGATCAAGGTGGAGACCGTTCGATGACAAAGGCCCACGCATGTGTGGGTAATTTTACAAGTTGTAATCTCGAAGGCCTGTGCTTGTACGGGTAGATAGAATAAATGTAATAGAAGTAGTTCTATTATTTGTTTTATCACGTACATAGGCATAGATCCATTTTGGCTCGAATGGATCGAATAGGCAAGGACATGATCATCCCACCATGCATTAGATGTATGTTAGGTTTATTTACGCTTTCGTTTCATTAGGTGACTGAAATCGGTAAATAAACGTAAAGATGGTAATCGATGAGATCAAGGAACCCAAACGGATTAATTTGATTAATTCCATATCAAATCAATAATGGATAAAAATAAGTTGGAACTTATTAATCCCGGTCTTCCATCAAAAGTAGATGACATGAGATGCTACGATGTTTTATCATTGGCCACGAGTCGTGGGATGATTCTATGTCGAAAGCTGTGAACTCTATTAAATATATTGATATTCGTGAGATGGATTCCTCTTTGTGTTGACCATGAGTCGTGGGACACTCTGGTGGGCCATTATCATGAAAGTTTTGATGGGTTTGATTTGACACCGAGTAATATATACGGTCATAAAATTGAGGTATATAAGGAAAGGTGAGGCAAAACATCTTGAAGGTTGTATAGAGATACAATTGTCAAAAGTTGACTACCGATATAAATGTTCCATGCGTACTCATAAAATTGGGATATGGAATATTTTTATTGGACTTCAAGCCCACTATGAAAATTAGATTTTCATAATTAAAAAGGGGTTTTAATTAAAATAGTGGGAGACATTTAATATTAAAGACCTAATATTAAATGAATATAAATTCCATAGTTTAATTATTTTCTGCTTCGTTTGTTGTTTTTGTAGATCACTCTACTAAAATGGCTAAAAATCCAATTGCAAGTATCCTTGAACAAAACAAATTAACTGAACCCAATAAATGTTATCATTGTGGTAAAACTGGGCATTGGAAGAGGAACTGCAAGAAATATCTTGCAAGCCTGAAAAGTTCAGGTATTTATTTTGTTGAAGTTAACTTATCAGTTAACGAATCTTCTTGGGTATTGGATACCGGCTGTGGCTCACACATTTGCAATAATTTGCAAATTATGGCAAGAAGTAAAAAGCTAGAAAATGATGAAACAATCCTAAGGATGGGCAATGGGGCAAGGGTTGCTGCCAAAGCAATTGGGACTGTTTATCTAGCTTTAAATAATGGTGTAAAAGTTTGTCTTTCAAATTGTTTGTATGTTCCTGATATTATAAGAAACATTATTTCTATTCCAATATTGGATAAGGAAGGTTTTAAGTTTGTCATTGAAAATGGAAGATGTTCTATTTTCAAAGATACAACTTTTATATATTCAGGAAACTTGACAAATGGTTTATATACCATTACACCAGAAAGTCCCATCCTAACCATTCAACAAAATAAAAGGAAATTAGATAATCATAGTTCATTCACAATTTGGCATGCTAGATTAGGTCATATATCTGAAAAGAGGATTCACAAATTGGGACCAAAACTCGACCTTATGGGAGAGGATAGGTTGCCTACATGTGAATCATGTCTTAAAGGTAAAATGACAAAATCACCATTTGTTGGACAAGTGGAGCGAGCTAAAGGTCTGTTGGATTTGATCCATACAGATGTTTGTGGACCACTAAATGTTAGTGCTATGGGGAACTATCACTATTTCATAACCTTTACTGATGATTTTTCACGGTATGGTTATGTATACCTATTAAGGTACAAATCTGAAGTATTTGAAAAGTTCAAAGAATTCAGAAATGAAGTGGAGAAACAAATTGGTCGTAGTATTAAAGTCCTTCGATCGGATCGAGGAGGTGAATACTTGACTAATGAGTTTCTTGATTATTTAAGGGATAATGGGATTATCTCACAGTGGACACCTCCTGGAACTCCACAACTCAATGGGGTTTCAGAAAGGAGAAATCGAACACTGTTAGACATGGTTCGATCAATGATGAGTTCCACTAGTTTACCTCTTTCATTCTGGGGTTATGCCTTAGAAACAGCTGCACATATTTTGAATAGAGTGCCGAGTAAAGCTGTACCCAGCACACCTTATGAGATATGGTGTGGTAAATCACCCTCATACAAATATTTGAAAGTATGGGGTTGTACTGCTTATGTGAAGCAGTTAGTGGGAGGTAAGTTGGATATGAGATCCATCTTATGTAAATTTGTGGGGTATCCAAAAGAATCTATTGGATACTATTTCTATGATCCCTCTGAACAAAAGGTGTTTGTTTCGAGGAATGCTATATTCTTAGAGGAAGAGTTTCTCTCAAAGAATAGTGGAGTCATAGAACTTAATGAAGAACCACAAGAAATTCCACAAAGTACCACAAATAACATACCAGTAGAGACTGGACCATCTGAAACACAACCTCTTCGGAGATCCGAAAGGGTTTCTAGGGCGCCTGAAAGGCTATACCTATTGTCAAAAGACAATGAAGAGGGACTCCTTTTGGATAATGATCCAATAAGCTATGATGAGGCAATGTTGGACATTGACTCAGATAAATGGCAAGAAGCTATGCAATCCGAAATAGATTCCATGTATTCAAACAAAGTATGGACTTTGGTTGATCCACCACAGGGTATTGTACCCATAGGTTGTAAATGGGTTTACAAGCGAAAACGTGGTGTAGATGGAGAAGTAAATACTTTTAAAGCAAGACTGGTTGCTAAAGGTTATACTCAAAAACAAGGTGTTGATTATGAGGAAACTTTTTCACCAGTAGCAATGCTTAAATCTATTCGGATATTGCTAGCCATAGCTGCGTATTATGACTACGAGATATGGCAAATGGATGTGAAAACTGCTTTTCTTAATGGAAATATTAAGGAAGACATTTATATGAAACAACCGCAAGGTTTCATATCCAATGGGAGTGAACAAATGGTTTGTAAACTTCAAAGGTCTATTTATGGACTTAAACAAGCTTCGAGGAGTTGGAATATTCGGTTTGATGAAACGATCAAAACGTTTGATTTTCATAAGAATCCGGATGAACCATGTGTTTATAAGAAGGTTAGTGGGAGTGCAGTTACATTTGTTGTTCTATATGTTGATGACATCCTACTCATTGGGAATGATGTAGGGATGTTGCAGTCAACTAGGACATGGTTGTCAAAACAGTTTTCCATGAAAGACTTGGGAGAAGCATCCTTTATCCTAGGGATAAAAATCTATAGGGATAGATTTAAACGGATGATCGGACTATCCCAGTCGACGTACATAAATAAGGTGCTACAACGGTTTAGCATGGAAGAATCCAAACGAGGATATATTCCAATGAGTCATGGGATTTCTCTTTCTAAGACGATGTCTCCAAAGACACCTGAAGAAAGAGAACGGATGAGTCATATACCTTATGCATCAGCTATTGGTAGCATTATGTATGCAATGTTATGTACAAGACCTGATGTGGCTCATGCACTTAGTGTAACGAGCAGATATCAGTCTAATCCAGGTGAAGAACACTGGAAAGCCGTTAAGATGATTCTTAAGTACTTACGAAGGACTAAGGATATCTTTATGGTATACGGCAATGGAGAACTGAAACTAGAAGGCTTTACTGATTCTGGTTTTCAGTCCGATAAAGACGACTATAAATCCATGTCTGGATACTTATTTACTCTGAATGGAGCAGCAGTTAGTTGGAAAAGTTCCAAACAAGAAACAATTGCTGACTCTACGACAGAGGCTGAATATATTGCTGCATCTGATGCTGCAAAAGAAGCTGTTTGGATAAGGAACTTTATCCAAGGGTTGGGTGTAGTACCATCCGTTGTTGATCCAATAATGATTTATTGTGATAACAATGGGGCTATTGCGCAAGCAAAGGAGCCAAGATCTCATCAAAAATCCAAACACATTATGAGGCGATACCATTTGATTAGAGAAATCATTGGTAGAGGCGATGTCGTGATGGAGCGAGTCGACTCAGCAGAAAATATAGCAGACCCCTTAACTAAACCCTTATCACAGAAAGTGTTCGAAGGACATCTTGAGAAGATGGGTCTTAGATACATGAGTGATTGGAACTAGGGCAAGTGGGAGATTGTTAGAGTAGGGTACCCGGCGTTCCAATCTAATTGGACGTATTCTACTTGTAAATACAGTCTATTGGAATTATATTATGAATAAGGCATTTCTTTATCTTAAGAGAAAGCATTTATCTTATAATTGCACTTAAGATAAAATCCCTAGATCACTTATGGTTATAAGGTATGGTTGCGCATAGAGATGGTGATCATGGAACATACCTTGAAAGCCGTGATCTTAAATACAGTTCCAAGTCGATGGATGTTTCGAGATGGGATATCGAATAATCCATAAAAGACTTGCACATAGTTTGTATGCTTGTTGGACAAGAATGTTGCATTCCATCAACATTAGCGTAAGACGTAAGTACATTTATGTGGGTGCTTGTTAGAGAACAAGTTCACTGAACATGACCGTATGAAAATTCTTAATGAAGAATTTATTCAGTCGAATAAGAATTTTCATGTTACAATAGTACATGACTAATCCTAAGACTTGAGGCACAATGGTAACTTTGTGCATATTACATTCTACTTTGATTTATCCTTTTGGTAGCTAGCACTATCGTTTAAAGGGATAAGTTGGGTATTATGTTAATATGTATGGAAGTTTGTTAGTGGCCAATAAAGGATTCGACACTTATGAAGATAAGTGAATTTCCTATGTGTTTCATAGTTATTAATCCAAAGTCCTTGGCCAAGGCAGAGATGAATAGTGATTCATAACCGGGTTAATAAACATGAAATAGAATCATAGTTATTAAGTCAATTTGGGTTTCGACAAAATCATACCCAAGACTTAATCGGGAAATTAGATGTCGAAAGGATTTTACATGTATGGAGTTGTAATCGGAATAGGTTTACTCGCTATTCACTTAATACTAGATTCATGATACTTGCTAGGTGTTACCATGATATGTGGGTTCATGAATTAAGGGGTTAATTCTTGAATAAGAGTTAATAAGATTTAACTCAAATTACAAAGTGTTGTAAACCCACTACTAGTATTAATAGTGAACCTAAAAGGTCACACTAATTATGAACAAAGGTAAAGATTGTATTTCTAATGGTTAGAATTAATTGATAAATATCTAATTTGATTAGATGTCAATTAAAGGAATATATTAATCAATAAGATTGATTAATTACATTTTGGATATTACTTTAGTAATTAAAGTAATTACTAAATTAATAAAGTTGAATTTTAAAATAGGATTTTAAATTTCAAATCCAAAATAATAATAATATGATTATTATAAGATTGGGAAAATGATATAATAATAAAGTCTTGAGAAAGATTCTCAAGATTTATTATCCAATTATTATTTATATCTTTAAATATGATTTAAGGATTAAAATAAGAAATATGATTATAATAAAATGGTTGTTAATGGTTGTTTGAACTACTTAACATATCTTATTATTTTCAAAGTCAATGGTTAGTAAATACTATTTAAATAAAATTTGATTTTATTTAAATATTACTAAATATTGATTATTTTATGCTAAAATGTTTAGTATAAATAGATGCAAAATGTTTGCAAAGAAGTGAAGTGATTTTGTGAGAAAATCAAAGAGAGAAGAAAGTGTTCTTCATATATTTCAAGAAAGTGTTCTTGATAATTCCCAAATTATATCTATATATATATTCCTATACAAGAAAACCGAGACATTTCTACTAGCGAAGAAAGGTCGTCGGAACCGGGCTTCATAGGGTGGATACGATTAGAGGGAAGACACTTGGATTCCTAAAGCGAGTAACCTCAAGCCGTTGAAGTTACAACCGGGAACCGATTCCCACAATCCACATCTTTGTTGAAGGAGTTCAAGACACTCGGTAAATATTTCGTATTAGTATTTAGAATTTACTTACAACAAATCAAAATTTGTATATGATGCATGTTTTAAAGATGACGATCAGTTAATTCGCAATTAGTATATACGGGTGTTGTATTTATACGATAAATACTTACTTTGAAAAATTTTAAATTCCGCTGCTTAAAGCCCGTACGGTACTAGCGAACCCAACAATACTGACCCTTGTCCGTGGAGATTGTATGGCAGTTTGGTACAATCTGAGGGTAGAGTTGCCATCAAAAGATTGGTGTCAGAGCATCAATGTTTTACGGACATTAGGACCAGACAAGCAACTTCTGATTGGGTAGCAACTGAGTATTTAAAAAAGTTCAGGAAACAGCCTAGTATAAAGGCCGCAGATATACAGGAGCTCATTATGGACAAGTTTGGAGTACAACCATCCAAATGGAAGTTGTATAGAGGGAAATACAAAGCTCTTGAGATGCTTAGAGGCTCTGAATCAGAACATTATGGGTACCTCAGAAATTATATTGCTGAGCTGCAGAGGGTGGATAGAAATGGGAGATTTGGACTGCTATTAGAAGAAGGACATGTTTTCAAGGCTTTCTTTATTGGCTTCAGTGCTTTAAGGGAAGGGTTTCTGCAAGGATGTAGGCCAATAATTGGATTTGATGGTTGCTTTCTAAAGACATTTCTGGGAGGTGTGTTGTTGTGTGCAGTTGGAAAAGATGGGAACAACCAAATATATCCTTTGGCTTGGGCTGTTGTTGACTCAGAGAATGAACACAACTGGAGGTGGTTCTTGACTATACTGTTTCAAGAGTTTAGAATAGAGGATGGTTTGGGTTGGACATTCATTAGTGACCAATAGAAGGTTGGTACACTTCATGTTTGTTTCAGTGTGCATTTATGTTATATTTTTTCTAATTTATGTTCAATTTTCTACTTGTAAGGACTGATTGCAGCTATCAAAGAACTCACACCACATGTTGAGCACAAAAACTGTGCTAGACATGTGTATATGAATTGGAAAAAAAAAGTACCCAGGGAAAACATTGAAGGACCTATATTGGAGAATAGTGCACAGCACATACCGAGTAGCCTACAAGGAAGCTGTTGATGAGTTGAATGTGGCTGATCCAGATGCATGCAAGGATTTACTTGACAAAGAAACCTTTAGATTTTGCAAGGCTTTTATTGCAGAGTTACCCAAGTGTGATATGATAATGAGCAATGTATGTGAGACATTTAATAGTACCATTGTAGCTGCTAGGAAAAAACCAATTGTGGAGATGCTTGAGGTCATTAGAACCTATGTTATGGAAAGACACCATGAGAAACTTATGTTGGGTAGTGCTGTGAGTGATGTGCTTTGTCCTAGGATTAGGAAAAAGGTTGAAGAGGCTAAGTGCAAAAGTAGATTGTGCCACACTAAGCCTGCTGCGGATGACAAGTTTCAAGTGGCAATTTCAGAAGATCAGTTTGTAGTTGACATGAGGGAGATGAGTTGCACCTGTAGAGAGTGGGATATCTCTGGGATTCCTTGTGCCCATGTCTGCTCTGCAATTGTTTATCAGAAAAAAGATGTGGCAACCTTTTTACATCCTTACTTCAGCCTTGAGAGGTATTTAAAGGCCTATTCTTTTTCACTTGAACCTTTGAATGGGAAAAAAAAAGGTGGCCTGAGGCAACCGGGGCAAAAGTGAGACCACCTCCATTTAAAAAAATGCCTCGGAGACCTAAAATGGCAAGAAAAAAAGCAACTGAAGAGGAGAAGAAAAATGCTACAACCTTGAAACGTTTTGGATTGCAAATGAGATGCCAAAGATGCTTGAAAGTTAGACACAACAAGAGAAGCTGCAAAAATGAAGCTGCACCCAAGCCTCAGAAGGTATATGGTACATTTATTTTGTTCAATATTTTGTGTGTGTTAATAAATTATTCACACTTTTATTTGCATTGTTAGGCAAAAAGAGGTAGACCAAGGATACATGCATTGCCTAGTAGGTCTGAGAATATACCAGTTGTCCCTCCAACACAAGACAGTGGCCACATAGCTTCACCTCCAACACAGGTCAATAGCCACTTAACTGCACCTCCAACACAAGAAACAGGAAGAAAGAGGAAAAATCCAACACAAGAACATGAATCCACATAGCTCAAACAATGAAAGATAGAGCACTGGTATATTTAAACTATTTAAATTGACTTACAAACTGATTCACTATATTTATGTGTATATTTTATTTCAGGCAAGGAAGGGATATGGTGTGTTTGTTTCTGAAGAGACAGGATCGATTTACATGAGGGTTAGCTATTATTTACTTCATCTTACTAGATATGTTGTGTCCATTTCAATTAAGTTGAATGCTAATATATTTGCAGATGTCAAGTGACAAAAAGAGTGCGCTTGGTGAACTCTGTTGGTGGTCCTAGTACCAGGAGCCGATCCAAGAACTCTGTTGGTGGTCCTAGTACCAGGAGTCGATCCAAGAACTCTGTTAGTGGTCCTAGTACAAAGAGTCCATCCAAGAACTCTGTTGGTGGTCCTAGTACAAAGAGTCCATCCAAGAACTCTGTTGGTAGTCCTAGTAGCAGGAGCCGATCAAATAAAATTCAAGATTGTTCTGTTTCAGGCACTCAAGAGAGTGTGGCTAATAAGTAGTTTTGTCTGATTATGGATTGAAGTAGTTGTGGACTTGATTTTGAAACCTAATTTGCATTGGTGAACCTTTTGTTGTACTTGGTTGTGTACTTGGTATTTTGAAGTATGAATTTACTTGGTTGTGTACTTGGTATTTTGAAGTATGAATTTGTGATAAGAATTCTAATTAGTGTGTGCTGGATATTGGGTATTAATTTGAAGTGAAATATCTATTTTGGTATATTGGATATGTTTGAGATTTTGGTATGTTGGATATTTTGGTGTGTATGTTTTAGGCAGCCATAATTTGCATTTCTTGCTTTTATTTTGGGTTCTTGATATCAGGTTGTCTACATGATTCAAAGGAAATCATGTAGCTATTGTGAGGATTTACATTTAGTTTGTGAAGATGCAACTTTTTTCTTATTGTGATTCAAATAGAATAGAACTTCAATTTGCCATTTCCATTACATAATTGCATACAACTTCACGTAGAACTGCAGTCTGCCAATTCCATTAGATAATAGCATCATACAAATTCAATCTACCATTTCCAAAACCAACACATACCTGCCAAAAGACAAAACCTACATCTACCAACCATAATAATACAAAACCAACATCTACCAACCATAATACAAAACCAACACTGTCTATTTAAGCATCAGTCTACCATTTCCATTTCCAACTCCATTACAAAACATAGCCACACAAAAAACTAAAACTAACAAAATCAATTTTCTCTCAATCTTCTTTCTCTTGCACATTGCATGAATGGCCTTCTCCAACTCTTCATTCTTGTTTTGTAGCCGAATAATTTCATTCTCCTTCAATTCTAGCTGTGCATGAATGGCCTTCTCTAGGTCTTTATTCTTGTTTTGTAGCTTGCACATGGCATGAATGGTCTTCTCCAAATCTTCATTCTTGTTTTGCAGCCTAAACA
Source organism: Striga asiatica (assembly GCA_008636005.1). NCBI lineage: Eukaryota > Viridiplantae > Streptophyta > Magnoliopsida > Lamiales > Orobanchaceae > Striga > Striga asiatica. The sequence goes on along the minus strand of BKCP01010959.1, from coordinate 166,243 downwards.
TTTCATTCTCCTTCAATTCTAGTTGTGCAATGGTCTTCTCCAAATCATCATTCTTGTTTTGTAGCCTAATAATTTCATTCTCCTTCAATTCTAACTTCTCAGCAAGCAAACTCTCAGAATATTTTGTGCACTTTAATTGCTTCTCCAACAGATTATTCTAAGACTTCAACTTAAAAAATGTAGCCTTTTGGAATGGAGGTAATTCTTCATCAACCCATTGAAAGTACTTACATTTCTCACCCTAAAGGAAGGCAAACTCTCAGAATGAAGGCGTAAGAAAATTTTTCGTCAATTGCACAAAAATAAAACACTAAAAGGAAGGTAAACAAACTCAAGATCACTGTTTATACAAGTTTCTCAGTTAAATTCAGGCTTCCAGTTTCAGAGTCAAATCAACAATGCCCTAATTTTCAAATGCCTAATTTACAAAAATCAACAATTTTAAATGCCCTAATTTTCCGAGTCAAATGCCCTAATTTTCAAATGCAAAATCTACAATATTACAAAAATCTACCAAATCAAATAGCCCTAATTTTCATTTGTAAAATCTTCAAAATTGCCAAATTCAATGGTTCGATCTTCCCCAAATAAACATACTCTCATATGCAAGCATATCGAGCCATTATATTATCGAATTCGAAAAAGCTTACATCTTCATTTGGACATCTGTGAAATCGCCGTGATGGGTTCTTGTCTGTGGTTGAAGTCAACACATCTGCGATCAATCCATGGAAGCACACTACACGCCGAGTATCGCTCGAATCAGACGACATTGTTGCAGGTGAGTTTGAGAGGATTTAGTTGGGAATTAGGGTTTATGTGGATCGAAAATGAGGAATTTTGCAACAACATTCATGATATATGCTATGTGCGAACGACACCGTTTTTTCTAGCTAAGCCACGTCAACCCCTCAAAATTTCTGTCACTTCCAAGTCAGCACTCTGTAAACGGCACCATGACTTGTGGTTCGTTTTGCAAAAAAAGGAAAAGCTCGTGATTAAATTGTCAATTCCCAAATGTGGTGATTAAAATGCAAAATTGTGAAAGGTGATGTATTAAACTGCAATTTTGCCTAAAATTAATTATTGGTGATGATGGGTGTAACCACCATACCAAACAAATATCTATAACACTCTCCCTTGAATGACTATTTTCTAAAAAGAATTTAACTGATTTGGACAAATTAAAATCTGAACATCTTCAACTATATCTGTGGTCATTAGGTTCTAGTGCTTCAGCATGTCAGTAAAACCCAGAAGTCGCTAGGCGCCCGCCAGTAGCTCGACCAATGCCTAGCGCTTAGAGCGCCTAGTCAGGGCCCAGGTAGGACCTAGAAATTATAATAAATATATTATCTTTATTTATTTTCACAATTTTAATAATGAAATTACAACTTATAATTAATAAATTCATACACCTAAGTCCAAATAATATTATTAATATAATATTATAATGAAAACATAATAGCATTTAACAACAACCACAAGATTGTACTTATTGCAATTTCAAAACGAACTCCAAGTCAAAATACTATTAAGTACATAAGCACAAGCATTTCAATCGACCTATACCGCCCGCCATGACTTTCTCACATAACAAGCATTTAACCCTATCTTTGTTACGTGGATCGGCTAGAACACCATAATTCCAACCTATGTCATCGAACTTTCTTTTAAGTAGAGAATCGGTCTCGATCTCAGTGGATGTTCGGGATTCACGCGGAATACTTTTTGACGTCGAACTACTACCACTTACCACTGTGAAAACCTAAAAACAAAAGAGTGGAAGAATACATAAGTAATGTTGTTGCAAGAAGGAAGACAAATACACAATGAACATAAAATTATACTACTATCCTTTTTTTCATTTTTTAAATTTTAAGTTTTAAATTTCTACTAAGCTCTAATTTTATCAAACACATTAACTACATGTTATGTTTTAAACATTACACAACATAATATAATTATAGCAACCAACTAAACACTAAATTTCACTAATCACATCAACTAATTAACTAATTAATTTAACATAAATAATAATACAATAAAACAAATGAATAACAAAATAAGGAATAAAAAAAATATATGCCCAGGTTAGTAATATATATACAATAAACATAAAGCTTCTTTTCAGATTATTAAGAGCATCCGCATCGGGCATTATTTTGCTCCATTTAAATGACAGTTGGTCCATTCAGACCAATGTGGGCATCCATTTATATGTGGGCCCCTTTTGCCCGTTAATTACTTTGAACGGCACTTTGGGTGCCTTTATTTTTTTTTATTTTTTTTTTTGTTTTCATTTAATTTTATTCTTTTCTTTTTCTTTGTAATTTTAATTCTACTATTTTTAATCTTTTTAATAATACTAGTTTTAATTTATTTCATTCTACTAATTTTATTCTTTTTAATTCTATTATTTTTTTTTTGTTGTGTAATCTTAATTTAGGTTATTTTGGTCTTGTAGTGTTCTTTTATTTTCATGCATTTAAAATTTATTATTATAATTTAAAAATATTAAATTTTTATTTTTATTGAGAATAGAATATTGGTCTTGTTTGGTAAATGGCTTTTTGGCCAACTTTTAGCGTTTTGAGCAATATTAGCGGTTTGACCAAATTAAAACCACTAAAATATGTGTTTGATTAGATAGCTTTTTAAGTTAGCGGATTGCATGAAAACGCTAAAATTGAAACCACTCCAATTCAGAGCGTTTTGGAAGATGAATGGCTTTTTTTGGCTGAATGGGTCTAATTAAGGGGTTCTATGTAGTGGAGTAAGACAATTGTATAAATAAAAAAGAAATGAAGTGAGATGAATGAAAAAAAAATCTCACTAAAAGATGTTTAATAAGTTATGCACAGTCACGTTTAATAAAAAATGTTTGATTGAGTAATTTGTTATTTTAGAAATTATGTACAATTACTTGTCATTTTTTTTTCTAAGTATTACGAAAATAAATTTATCCAAGATAAATAAAATATTAAATTATATTAATAAACTTCCAAGTAATCATATACACAAATAATTAAAAATAACTAATTTTACCAAACAGTATTTTACAAATCGTAAACACAATCAGCTGGTCAAATAAGCTAACGTAATCCGCTAATAGCTAACAGCTAACGACTAATTACCAAACAAGGCAATTAAAATTCATATTGAATGAATGGATATAATGGGTCCATATTTATATTTAAATGAATGTGTAGGGATGTGGGTGTGTGTTTAAATGGAGAGAGAATTAGTGAAAAGATAATGTGGATGAGAGAGAGTGTAACTTTTTGATTGAATGAATGGAAAAAATGTTAAACCAATGCAGATGCCCCAATAACACAAGCCACTGTCAACAATTAGGCTGCTATGGTCAATTTTTTGGACTTTCACAATATCCCATTTTTTGTGCAGCATCACGCCATCACCCTAGTTGCTTTATTGAAAAAAAATGAAAAGTGAAATTGAGTGATAATGAGCTGTCATCTGACTTTTAACTAAACAATAAAGTGATAAACATAAACAATTATACATACAGTTATAGCCATTCTTTAGTCTTTAGTCTTTATAGACTTTATCCTCTTTTCTTTTCAGTTTTCAAAAATCAAAACTTAAAATAGTACCTGAGTGAGAGGGTGTTGAGTAATTAATGGTAAAGGCGTAGAGATTGGCGACTGGCGGACAAAGGGCAAACTTCAACGGAGATAGACGGTCCAAGCGGATGGAGACTGGAAGCCGATGAACGAGAGTATGGTGGACGAGGTTTACTGCTCTGTCCTCTTCTGCTTATTACGATTTTTATTGTATAATCTGTCTGATTTCGGCCCATTTAGTGATTANCAAACCGCCGAGAACCCGCCTCAGCCGCCTAGTCCCGCCGAATCCGCCTAGCCGATTTAACCGCCGCCTAGGCCGATTTTTAGAACATTGCTGCCAAGGCACTCTTACTGTGAACAAGATTTGTGGTTGAAAATTGAATTGAACAAGCGAAAAAAAAAAGCAACAGTTTGTGGTTGGGAACCGAATTGAACAAGTTGAAAATTTTCAATCCCAAACCGATATTTGAACAAGTTGCGTTTGGTCCAATTTTCCAATTATTTTAGGTTTCATTTAGTTTGTATTTAGGTGTTAAATTGTAATTTATTTGTTCAGATAAATTAGTTGAACATTAATTTATTGTTTTGTGTTTTAATTGTTGTTACCTTTACTTTCATATTTTTTTAATTTGGAAAATTTATTTGAATAAATTAAATGTTCAATTCATGTAGTGTGTGATGTATAAATATTTCTTTGTTTTTCTCTTAAAACTAAGATTTGAGACTGTAAGTTGGAACACAACTGGTTTGGCGAACGCATCGATGTTATTTGAAATTGATTTGTTTGAGTTAAGGAGTCAAAACTCGAGTCAAAGCCGGGTTGTCATGCGGCAAGGAAAAATCATGGTCAAGAGAAATTCTTCAGTTGTATTACTGGTGAGACACGATTATAACTTTTGGCGACGTAATCCCAAAAGTTAATAATCGTGTCTCACCAGTAAAATAAAGGCGACGTGACTGAAGAATTTTTTCTCCTGGCCATAATTTTCCCTTGCCGCATGACAACCCGACTTTGATTCGAGTTTTGACTCCTTAACTCAAACAAATCAATTTCAAATAACATGATGCGTTTCCCTGCCGTAACGCGCCAGTCCAGTTGTGTTCTAACTTACAGTCCTAAATCTTAGTTTTAAGAGAAAAACAAAGAAATATTTATACATGCACTCAATACATGAATTGAACATTAGTTTTGCTCAAATAAATTTTCATTGAACAAATTAAGAAAATATGAAAATAAATGTAACTAACGTTAACAAATAAAACACAAAGCAATAAATAAATGTCCAACTAATTTATTGTTTTGTGTTTCAATTGTTGTTACCTTTACTTTCATATTTTTTTAATTTGGAAAATTTATTTGAATAAATTAAATGTTCAATTCATGTAGTGTGTGTATGTATAAATATTTCTTTGTTTTTCTCTTAAAACTAAGATTTGGAACTGTAAGTTGGAACACAACTAGTTTGGCGAACGCATAGATGTTATTTGAAATTGATTTGTTTGAGTTAAGGGGTCAAAACTCGAGTCAAAGCCGGGTTGTCATGCGGCAAGGAAAAATCATGGTCAGGAGAAATTCTTCAGTCGTATTACGTTGCCTTTATATTATATTTTACTGGTGAGACACGATTATAACTTTTGGCGACGTAATCCCAAAAGTTAATAATCGGGTCTCACCAGTAAAATAAAGGCGACGTAATACGACTAAAGAATTTTTTCTCGTGGCTATGATTTTCCCTTGCCGCATGATAACCCGACTTTGACTCGAGTTTTGACTCCATAACTCAAACAAATCAATTTCAAATAACATGATGCGTTTCCCTGCCGTAACGCGCCAGTCCAGTTGTGTTCTAACTTTCTAACTTACAGTTCAAAATCTTAGTTTTAAGAGAAAAACAAAGAAATATTTATACATGCACTCAATACATGAATTGAACATTTAGTTTGCTCAAATAAATTTTCATTGAACAAATTAAGAAAATATGAAAATAAATGTAACTAACGTTAACAAATAAAACACAAAGCAATAAATAAATGTCCAACTAATTTATCTGAACAAATAAATTACAATTTAACACTTAAATACAAACTAAAAGAAACATAAAATGTATAAAATAATTAGAAAAATTGAACCAAACGCACCGTATTAAACAATTTCATCCATGTTGTGGAGTACAAATGAGACTGCACATCCGGTGGAACCAAACCAAACCAGTTGAAATTTCAATTTAACCAAGCTAGGTAATCAAATATCGGTTGGGATTGAAATTTTTCAACTTGTTCAATTCAATTCCCAACCACAAACTGTTGCTTTTTTATTCGCTTGTTCAATTCAATTTTCAACCACAAATCGTTTTCACAGCAAGAGTGCCTTGATGCACCCATCCATTGAGTTGTGATGCCCAAAATAATATGCTCCAACCAACCAATGGTCAACAAAAAAAAAAAGAATTGAGAGATAAAGCAACACCGAATCATAATTCTGGAAATAAAGCAACACCGAATCAAATTTCTTATTCAACTTTTACCAAATTTTCAGTTTCTTGTAACTAATAAAAAGAAATTGTACCAGATTCTCGGGAGCTTAATGGTTTGGTTAATTTGTTCTCGGGAGCTTAATGGTTTGGTTAATTTGCCGAGGCTCCTAGAGGATGTGCTTGACCTGGTAAAACTTTCAGCATTTTCTCTTCTACCTGCTGGATTGCTTCTTCCTTGAAATGAGAGCAAGAATATGATATTATAATTAATTGTAAACAATATCACTATTGTTACAACAAAAACATCGATAATATTTCACAGCTATTCATTTCATGACTAAGACACCAACTCAAAACAACAGGTACTCAACAATGTTTACCATAATCAAGTATAGATAATATATATTCCTATCACAATAGTTTAACAGATATTCAAAAGAAATAATAGATTAGATATAAAATGATTTATTACTGGCAGAGAGAGGGAGAGCTTAAGCACTCAATGACCCGTTTTTTAAATACAAGCAGACGTAATAGGCAATCTAAAAAAAAGGAAAAGAAAAAAAGGAAACAAGAAACATCCTCAAAGCACATTTGCACAACCAGACCACAAATAAGAAAGTCTGAAACCCAAGTGAATGTAAATTAGGCTAGGTCTTTGAGATGCCGCACACAGGAAATCATCTATAGCCATACTTACAGTTACTACACTCTGTTTACCAGCTCGAGCTGCAACCACGGCAGAGCAAGTTCCGTATCTTCCACCCATTTCTTGCCTAACCTGAAATCAGCTTTTCTCCATTTCTCAATCCTGAGGTTCTAATACTATGGAATTCAGAATCACAGTAAGATGACGAAAAAAGAACGGACGATCTCACTTCGCGGGAAAATCTCTTCATGGATGACGCCTTTTCAATCAATTTCAGTCTGCAGCAGTAATGAAAACTGAGGAGGTCGATAAATCAGCCAAATTTACAATGTGGCCGCAATAACTAAATGATGCAAAAGGAAATATGCAAAAATGGCGATTGCATTGCACTGTACCGCATGAAAATGGGGCGAGCACCAAGCGCAGGCACGAGGGCGGAAAGCTTTGTGGTCTGGTATTGAAACATAAACAAACACGATTTCATTGAAACATTGTTCTCAAATCATTACAGAATATCGAAGGATTCTCGAGAGAGAAGGAGAGAAAAATATGAGAGCGGCTTATTGAGAGAAGGAAAAGTGTCGATTACTCAACCCTAATTGAGTATTTATACCTAGTCTACAAATGTAAATATAACAAGTTGCAAAGGTCAAATAATAATAGATATATAATGGGCTTTGTTGTGTGGCCGTCCCGACTCAACCGCTCGACTCATTGGCAGTGGAAGCTTCTCTTGAGCTCGACCGACCCGCTAGCAAGCCCTCTCGGCTTTCAGGAGCTGCTGCTCGTCTACAGTTGACTCCCGAACCGCTGTCCGAGCTCCCGGGCTGATTCAATCAGCTTCATTCAGGCCCGTTTTTCAGCCTGGTTCAACTGAAATCAAACACACCAATTAATTCCTAATAACAACAATAATCAAAGGGAAAATTACACTAAGTAATTTGCTGTAAAGGAATTAAAGAGAAGGAATGGTAAAACTCCCTTTCGACGACGACTGAAGGAGAGGGACACGAAGTCGGCTCTCCCGGCTCAGATAGCCCTAGAGCCCGGCACCCTCGGTAAGTAGGGGCTCGGCGGTGGTCAACGAACGGCGACCCCGGTTCCTCAGCCCGTCCCCGGGCTGCACCTCACACACGAGCCCCGCACCCGACCAATCCGTCGCCTACCCCCTCCTCTAGCACAGCGGCTCGTCGGAAGTCCTACACAAGGACTGTTGCCGACGGGTTGAGCACGGCGACGGCGTCGGCACAAGGGCTGTCTCTCGGCGGCACTCCAACGGCAAGACGACGGCGACTCTCAGCTCTCACACACTCCTCTCACAAGGTCACAGAGAACCAAGGGTTTTTCACTCACAGAAAAGAGAGAAAGCAGGAGCGCAGCAGAGAAGAGAGCAGAGGGTGTGTTATGTCGTGTTGGTGGCGAAAATGAGAGATAGGGTATTTAGGGTGTAGTGGAAGGCTGGGATTAAATCCCCAAATCCAACGGTTCCAATTAAACCGGGTAAGTGAGTGCCAGGCCCAGACGGGATTGGGCCGAGACGTCCACGGGCCTGAGAGTTGGGCCAAATTTCCAACAGGCTTGTTTGTTTTTTTTCAAAATTATTATATGAAGACAAAATAAAAAATAATACATTCAGTTGCAATATCATCAATTTCCTGTGCAGACCGCTCGCTTTGCAGTTACGAGATTCACAAAATTGAATTTGGTATTCTTCATCCACATATGCATAAAGGAAAAGCAACAGCATCTCCAGGTCCAGCCTTCTTCTTCAATCTGGTCTTCACAATTACAGGTTTCGGGTCTTTATCATATTGCTGGTAATTTTCTCTCTCTATCTATCCATCTTTATTCCATCTCCTGCGTGTTTCAATCTGGTATTTTCGTGCTTCAAATGCTCGGCTACTCTTACCGCTGTATTGATTTTCTGTCCTTGAATCTCGCTTTTGTTCTTTCGTTTATTTGGTTTCATGTGTCTGTTTACATGGTGATCTGATTTTCTGTTATGCCCTTGCATAATAAGAAGTAGGTGTATCTAGTTTGTATGCGTTTTGGAGTATCGATTGAAGATATTGATCTTTTTTTTTACTCAAATAATGAACAGCTTACATAATCAACCAGATACACATGTAAGACATTCATTGTAAATCTTGTAAAGATATGGACATCAAAAATAATACTTTTTACACACAAATGATGATGCGAGGATGCGTAACAGACTAACAGTTAGAGAGACATACTTTATTACGAAAAAATGCATACTTATACTATGGAGGTGTCATACTTATAATATTTTAATGTATATGACATTTTAGTAAGAAAGTATATATCTGTTGGAAGATGACGACTGCCTAACCATAGGAGCCCAACAAGCCTAACAAAAGACCTACCATTTTTGAAACGTTCAAAAACTATATTGCAAGTTTCATCTCTATCTTGCATATATACGTCGGCCAATATGCAAAAGCGTTAAACACTTGTTTATGAGACAATGGCATAAGATCATGTGGTGCCAACATAGTGAAGAACCATATGAACTTAGAAAATGTCATTTGGCCTGTAGCATATTGGTGGTCAGATCATTAAGGGATGGAAGATCACCTTTTGGAATATCCTTATTAAAGAAGCACTACAGTTTATACTTTCCTGTATCAACTTGATCTGATAAGGTCACTGATATTTTGTTCCACATTGTGCAAAGATTAACTTTTTGAGACCATTAACTTTCTTCTGGGAAAGACTTGCAACATTTCCTCAACTCATTATTCCTTAAGCTCATAAATTCTGTAAATGCGGTCTGCCAAATAGGACTTTAATGGTGTGCCATTGAGAGATTATTCACTTTTATCTGATTATGCTCACTTCTCATACATTATTTTCTTTTGAATCTCAAATAGAGCCAATTAGCTTATTTCCGGAGGTCAAAAACTTGTGTTTTTGTTTGATTTCTGATTCTACATGCCACTGTTTGTTGATGTAGTATTGCAAAACACATTCTTTTCACTCAAATCACTTATTTGATGTCCTGTTTTCACCAAATTTAATTGAATAGGGGTATGCTCAATTTGATATGTAATTTGTGCTACCATTCACATTTAATCACATTGTCAAATTTGCTATACTTTGTGTGCCCACGGATACAAAAATATAAAGATGACTTCCATAATGATAACTGCAAAAAAAAATTGGCTGTAGTAAATACTATTAGAAGTTTCACACTGTGCATTGTGGTTTACGCTTCTTACAGCAGTACGTGGCATAATCATTTTGTAACAAAAAACAGTTTTTAGTAACAAAACCTAAAAGTCATTGTGGTTTACACTTCTTACAGCAGTACGTGGCATATCATATATTTATCTCCCAATGAAGTACAATAATAACAGAGGCAAAGAAAATTAATAGAATGCTCATTTGTTTCTGCATGCGTATGGGTTTTCAAATAATTCTATATTGACGTTTTCAATCCAAGTTTTATTCTTTTTAACTGTCGCAGATATGGATACTGCATCAAGTCAAGGCTTGTACCCACTGCACCGCTGCAAAACTATTCACTTGGTTAATATTTTCTTACTTTTGTTGCTGTCCAGCAAAACTAGGTACCCATTCCGGAGTTGAATTAGCAAGGTGTCTAATATGGGAGCACTTCATATTATTTTGTTTAGGTGCGGCATGCTCAGGGATTTCACAATGTAGCTGGAGAAAAGGATCACAGTGCATACATGTCTCCAGAACTTTTTGATGCACATCTTACCCCTCTTGGTTGGCTGCAAGTACGTATCATTTTATTGTCTATTCTTGTGGCATTTAAATTTGGATTGCATTTTTTTTATGATCTCCTAGCATAATTTTAATTCTAATTGTCAAAAAAAAAAAAAAAGGGATTCTCTGTATTTTTAGGTACATGTATCATCTTATTATAGCTAAGAAAGCGTCTCAGAAGTATATTATGCTATCAGCTAATGACTGCAACAAAGTACAATTTTATATTATGAAAAGGAAAGGACGAAAAATGACGTTCACAATGTAACAGGTGGATAATCTGCGCAAGCATGTTCATTCATCGGGTATTTCTAAGAGAATTGAATTAGTTGTTGTTTCCCCTCTGTTGAGGTGCGCTGAACTTCTGATTCCTCTGCGGCTTCTCTACTGTTATCTTAATTTCCCGTTCTTTTTTCCTCTCATAATTGGCTTCTTGAAAATAATTATTTATTGTAGAAACTCTAAGCCCTAAGGAGTAAGATCACGATTGATACCAAAAACTTTCACTTTTGAAAAGTCATGATTTAACACAAAAGTTTTCAGCAAATATACTATCGACTCTTCTCACGTTTTCCTGATTCGAATCTTATCTATACAATTTTTAAAATAAAACTAATTATTACCACATATACCACTATAAAATTAACTATCCATCCACTCACACATTCAACCATCATTTATCTATATCACATCTACTTTGATCATTACTTTTTCATCCTATGCTCATTTGGCCATTCACATTCTCAATGCTTTCATTTGACCCTCCAAAGATTTTTCAACACTATTATCTAAGAAAAACTTTTGGCTTGGGACTAAAGGCTATGTTGTTGTTGTTGTTGTTGTTGTTTGTATTATCTAAGAAAAACTTTAAAAACAAAACTATATTCAATTGCACCCTAATGGTCTGTGTTTAACATGTGCGTGTCTAATAGTCATTTATTTATCATATTTTTTTTCTGGCAACCCTCGAAAAGGGACCTAGAACATGAAATGTGTGTACAAAGACTTATGTCATCTGGAGAAGGTGTGGTGGAGTGTGATGGGTTTGAGTTGAAAACTGTAGTTTGCTTTCCACTTTCTTGAAACTACAATCACTGCTGAATTTGTGGTATATTCATTGTGCAGTAGTACTAGATAGAGACGATAAGCAGGCCCTTGAGATCCTTGCTGTTTATAGTTAAATTTTGTAGACCTAATCTATTACTAAGCGCAACTAGCATTGCAGGACTATTCAAACAGCTGTTGGGGTTTTTGGTGGAGAAGCTTATGCTGATGGAATTGATGCACCTCCTCTAATGACAGCAAACGCTGGTGACAGTAACCATCCTGCGATTTCAAGTTTAAACTCCCCACCATTTGTGGCAGTAGAACTTTGTCGTGAGCATTTGGTATGAAATGTCTGAACACACAGCATTATGTACCGCTGTAGGATTTTTTTCCTTCATATTTTATAAATTGATGTGGGTCGCTTGCATCCCTGGTCAGGGTAATTTTTGTCATGTGCATTTCTTTTTTCACCTTTTTATCCTCTGTCATTCTTAGCTCATGTTGCATGTTACTCCCTCAATGCTACGTGGAATATTAGATAAACTTGACGTGATACGTAATGTGTAGATACTTTTGTTATTGTGATGTTTCCATTTTGTGTTGTACCATCACTATTTTAAGTGCACATGCTTCAGAAAAGTTTAATATAAGGAAAAGGCCTATATTGGGAAGTCTTGGTAACAGTAAAATAGGATCTATAAAATTAGGACGACGTCTTAGTAGAGTTTTTGGGTCTGTCTTTGATTGTTTAATGATTTAATGTTGTTAGAAGTTTATGTTTGCCCTGCATTGATTAGTGATTGGGTTGTTATTTTGTATAAGTGTGAGTTGAGCTCCCCCTCCCTTTGAGCTAGCTTTAGGAGATAATATCACCCAGTCTCATTTATCACTTGTAAATATATAGATCCATTTCTATAAACATCACTCCTGTCCAATTGTTTTGATATAAATCATTTCAAATATTTCATGATTGTACTTATCTTGCTTCTAAATGGGCATGACTATCTTTGAGCAAAAAATTTTGGAACTTTGGAATCTAGCTAGACCTTTATAAACCATGAGATTGGTTTATATCAGAACTTTGGCACGGTCCATTTACCTTTTTTCCTTAGTTGGTGGGTAGGCTTGGGAATTATTAGACCTAAATAATTAATTTTAATCAAGAGAAGCCTAAGAATTATTCAGTTCTTGATTAGAAAAATCTAATGCAGGGGGTGCACTGGTGTGATAAGAGAAGGAGCATAAGTGAGTACAAGCCGCTCTTTCCTGCAGTCGACTTTTCGCTGGCAAGTACATGTTCTTTCTTGAGTTTCTCCTTCACACATCCGAACGAAAAGAACATATACTGACGTGACTTGTTCTTTTTACCTTTGTGCTTATGTTCAGATAGAAACGGATGCTGACACTCTATGGAAACTTGATGTCAGAGAGGCAGATAAAGACCTTGCTCAGAGGGGACTGAGATTTTTGAATTGGTGACTTTTTTTTTCTCAATTAGTTTGCTTGAATTAATTTATGTAATTTTTGAAGAATCATAACTAAATATCTATTCTATGTGTTCTTTCTGGTATGGTGAGGTTGTGGACACGCGAGGAAACTGAGATAGCTGTTGTTACTCACAGTGGATTCTTAATTCATACCCTTGCTGCATTTGGAGATGATTGTCATCCATCTGTAAAGAATGAAATATGCAGACCGTAAGTTTTTTGGTCATTTCTAAGCAATATATCTATTATGTAAGTATTGTTAATGTTACCACATTGGGTTCCATACAAGCTCCTGCATCACTATTTGCCCAAGTTTCCAGAGTAATTTTCGCGTGTCCAATGATTTGAATACAGTTGTTTGTTCGAGAATGAAATTTGTCTTTAAGAAAAAATGTAACAGGAATTTATTCTCTTAAGATAGCAGAAATGAAATCGAGGAATGTGCATATTCATTCAAATTAACCATGCCTTTTTAGCAGTTGTATGATTCCATCATCTGATTATTCTTGTATCAATGTTGTTACTATTTCTGTATGCATGTAAATGTATTATGCTTTAAAATTTGAAGCTGATGAGTATGAATCACGTGCAAGAAAAGAAACTAGTTGACTTACATTTGCAAGTTCGTTTGCAGATTCAACAATTGTGAACTTCGATCGGTGGTCATTGTTGATAAAAGGTACACAGTATACAAAATAATTATTTGGATAACCGGTTTTCTCATTTTAAATGTTCTCAGTTCTCACCCCATGCCTTCTAATTTTCAGTATGATCTCTTCAAGTGCTTCGAAAACTGATTATCCGGGAAAGATTCCTCGTGGGCCCGATGCCCCTAGTGATTCTGCTGATGAAAAACATTGATGGTTTTTCATTGTTTGTACTACTGGTTTTATGGGTGCTTATATGATTGATTCTTAGATTAATTAACAGAAATCCCCAGAACATGGTCAAGTGATTCAGTATGATAGCTTCACTCCCTTTTAATTAGAGATAAAATTACAATTTGGTGAAACTGTTTAGGCTAAAGAAGGTTGTGCAAGACATTTATTGCTTTTAGCTTAAATTGTTTAGTTTTATGTTTAGGATCATAGCTCACTTGATGTTGATGCAGTGCGTTGTGCCCCACTGCTATTGTTTTTCTTTCTCCCTCGAAGATTTGAAGTTGTACTTGGAAAGAACCGTGGTTAATGGTTATTAAAATCGGTTTAGCTTAGTAAAGCTTGCAGACTATTTTATAACGGCAATTATATTAGTATATTTTCTTTTTTCTCATCGATGTTAATACTTACTAGTATATATCCCGTGCGATGTACGGGGCAATAATTATAAACTGCATGTATTAAAATAATTAAATATTGGGTAGTATAAAAATAATTTTGAATATTAAATATTAATATTTTTTCTTTTATTTTATGATATATAATAATTTAATGTATGATTTATATGTTTATTTCACTGACTATAAAATAATTGTCATTTTAGAGTTTCTGTTTATAAATAAGAACTAGTGCGTAGCCCGTGCGATGCACGGAAAAATAATATTACGATTTTATTATAAATTAATTATATAAATAACATTAATTATAATTTATCCATTATTTTTAAATTAAATCGGGTTGCACACAGTCCGACTGGATGGATCAGGAACCGGTTTATAACCAGTCTAGTTCGCTTGAATAAAATATTTGCTCTGGAATCCGTCAACACCAGTCGGTTGGACTGGTAGGATCAATACGATTTTCTAAATAAATTTTGTTGTATTTAAAATTATTTTAAATAAAATTACATATTTAATTAAAATAGAGATTTATATATTATTTATCAATTAGTTTAAAACATTTGAATTTATAAATTGTTTAGATATCTAAGTAACGCATTTTATTTAAATTTATTACAAAAGTACTATATATATATATATATATATATATTAAAATGTTTATAAATTAAAATCTGAACAAACCACAAATGATTTAATAAAATAGCTTGATCGTTTCGATGACGGTCCAGTTCTGAAAATCTTATATTTACTGTACATTAATAAAAATTATAATAAAATATTATTTAATTCACATAAATATTAACAAAATGATATATAAATATTCATAAATCATTAAACATGTTGTCATAAAAGTATTGTTAATACGATTATTTGAAGTTTGGACTACATCACATTCACGTAATAACATATTTTCAATATAAAACTTATATTTAGGTTCAATAATCGATTTGATGTGGTCGAACTGATACATAACTTAGTCACCTGGGACCAACCAAGTTGTGTCAAATTTTTTGATTATTTTAATTATCACTGAAAAGTAATTCAATCAACCTGGGCAGTACCCTAATTCAATCACCCGATTGATCCGAAGAAATTTTCTTATTTTCTTTAAATATATTTAATTTTATGAAATAAAAATATTTTATGACATATAATAAATGTCTACACCAAATGATAGTATATTAAGATTATGTATTATATATCTAAAGATGAATTAATTATTTTTACTTTATGCATATTAATTAAAAATAAACATAGTAATTTTAAAAAAATTAAGATTAATTGATTGATTATGCAATTTAAATAATATTTTTTGCGTTCAATATGTTTTTTTAACGGCACAAATATAAAATCGAGATTCTAAAACTTTTGTTATATTTTGGATTGAGATTTTATAAATATAAAGACCGAGATTTTAATGTTGTTCGTTGTTTCTAAGAAAAAAAAAGTAAAAATAAAAACAAACACATTTAATAAATCTTAACTGGATTTTTTAAATAATAAAATAAACTAAAACCCGAAATTTAAGGTAACATTTAATGTTGTATGATTTTTAAAGAAAAAAATAAGAAAAGTAATAAAACTTTCTATATATAGGCTGCATTAAATTTTGACTTATTTTTTGTTACTATTTTTAGTAAATGTTAATTCTTATTATATATATATAGATGATGAAAATTTAATATATTCAAACATTATTGATAAATATTACTCACATAATATTTCTCTCTGTCTATTTCTTTAAACTTACCTTATTACAATACATTATGCCGATTTCTAAACAAGTTATGCTAAAGTTGTAAAATTTTGTTAATTATTATAACCAATACTTAATTAAAAAAAGTTGCAATATATATTGTTTTGAAGTTAAAAATTAGTAGTTTTTAATTACATTAATATTATTTTATTTTATCTTATAACAAATAATAATGTATATTATAAATAATTTAAATTTTCTTTCTATTCTATTAATTTATATGAATTTTGTTATGATATTGTGAATCACACTAAGAATTTTTAAAACTGGTTTGGTGTAGTTATTGATAAAATCAAATAATGTTTTTGAACTAATTGAATAGATAATTTTTTATATATAACTCGCTCCCAAATGATCATAGAAATTTGTTATTAATATTGAGATATCAACTAGCATGAGTCCCGTGCAGTGCACGGGTAAGAGATATTCATTAATAGTTATAAATTAAAATTTCTTATTAAATAATATTATAAATTAAAAATATGGAATCAATATGTAATACAATTAACCTTGTTAATTTGTTGAAAATGTTATATAAAGTTTAAATTGTGCAAAATTACATAAGATGTCTATTTAAAATTACTATACAACCCGTGCGGTGTACATAACTGATAATAAATTATATAATATTCGTTTCAAAATAAGTGTCATTTACATTAAAAAATTCTCTCGACGGGGAGCGACAGCATTCTCTCGACGGAGAGCGGTTAATTCTCCCGGCGGGGAGCGGCACACCTAGGGTTTTCTGACATGGGTACTCCAAAATGTATTGGTCAAGATGAAGATTTGGCTCAACGCCTTAAGGACTTCTCATTATCAGACAGAGAACATTCACTCATTGACATAGCCAGCGATGACATCAAAGCAAGTGATGATGAGTGCCACCGGAGTTTATTTGGCAGAGTCATCGGAGATCGTAAAGCATCATGGATTGGTATCAAACGCTCCATGAGTCACATCTGGAGGTTAACTCAACCAATGGAGCTGAAGGAATTAGGGTACAATTACTTCCAGTTCATCTTTCAGAATAGGGACGATCTGCGCAGAGTGGCTAACGGCACCAATTGGATCTATGATAACCAGTATCTCATACTTGCAGAGTGGCAGGAAGGATTATCTATCTCTCACCGAGTGTTCCAAGAACTTCAAATATGGGTCCAGGTCTTTAATATCCCTCTAAACTGGCTTAGCACTGATGTAGGCATAAAAATTGGAAAAATTTTTAATTCAGTTAAAAATGTGGTTGTTGTGGGAGCTGGAGCTCATGTGGGAAAAATTATGAGACTGCTTGTTACAATTAATGTGAATGAGGCTCTGCCTCGATGTGCAAACCTGAGGTTTGGGGACCAGATTCTCTCAGTCAGCTTCAAATATGAACGGCTGGTAAACCACTGTCACTATTGTGGGCTCATTGGTCATCTGGATAGGAGCTGTGCCAAAAGGATGGAAGATATTAGGCTCAATACTGTCAAGGAAGGCCAATTTGGAGATTGGATGAAGGCGCCTGAGGGACAACATTGGTCTGGCATTAATTCTGGTGACAACAGAAGCCCTTCTCAATCTGACAAACCCTCTTCACCAACTCCCACCACGCCTGTCCATACATCAGATAGCCAAGTAGCAGATAATAACCAACTGACAATCCTCCCAGAAGCTTCCTCCCAACATCCAACCTGTGATGAACATCATTCAAAGGATAAAGGAAAAGGGATCTGTACTCCCACTGCACAACCCTGCCATCAATCATCATCTCCAACACAAAGTCTGGCCATGATGATCACAGACTCACCCAAGCCAGCTCAGAACCAAATAGTTATCAGAGACATGGAAACAGATGTGCATCTTCAACAACCAATCCATTCTCCAGCATCAAAGACATTAATACCTCTGAGAGTTCTACCCAAAACATGGAAGCGATCCACAACCAGACTGCAAAGACAAGAAGAAGGCCAAGATCAAACCATATCAACAATGAGAGGAAAAAGACCTAGAATGGAATCTGATATGATAGTTTCTTCTCCAGCAGGATCAGAAGATAACACAACAGATAACAAAAAACTGAAAGCATCTCAGTCCAAGGTGGGGGAGGCCAGCCACAATTGGCTCCCGAGTGATCAATGCTAGCTGCGGTGTGGAACTGTAGAGGGCTGGGTGGGCCCTCTACAGTTTCCCAAATCAGAGAGTCAATGAAGACTCACCATCCAACCTTCTTCTTTCTCTCAGAAACTAAGAAACCGGCTGCTTTTACAAAGTCAGTGATTAAGAAACTCGGATTTGCAGACAGATATGTGTTAGTAGAACCAAAAGGTATAAGTGGAGGCCTCTTATTGCTTTGGTCCACTGAGGTCAGGATTCTCCAATCTCAAGCTTATGATTTTTTCATTGCTGTGGAATACCAACTTCACGATGAAAACCCCATGTGGGGAATCTTCGTCTATCTGAGCACATGTAGCACTACCAGGGCTACTCAATGGGAAATGTTGGTGACGGAAAAAGCAAGGTGGGGAAGCAGATGGTTTATTATGGGGGACTGGAACGATCTTTGCTCTCAAAGTGATAAAAAAGGTGGTATCAGGAGATCTGCTAGAAGTCTGGAAGGTTTCACCAATTTTATTAACTCAATGAAAATGGATGAGATCCAAATGGTGGGCTACAGCTTCACTTGGTGTAATAATAGAACTCCAGAAGGATTGGTGGAAGAAAAGCTGGACAGAGGCTTTGGCTCTGGAGAATGGCTAGACAGATATCCAAATGCTTTCATATCCAATATCCCCAGAAGTGCCTCAGATCACTCACTTCTTCTTCTGAACACTGGTTCTGGACCAAAGAGATTCAAAGGCAGATTTCACTTTGACAAAAGATGGATAGCAAAGGAAGGCATCACTGAGGTCATTCAGAAAGCTTGGGCAACTACAGTCAGAGGGACACCATTTTACCAGTTGAAAGAGAAAGTAAAACTTACCAGACAGGCACTTTTAGTTTGGAGTGCACACTTCAAATCTCAGAATCAGTCCAAAATTGAAGAACTCACTAAACAGCTGGAATCCATTCAAGCATTGGGGTTGGAGGAGCACTGGGACAGATGGGACACTACCAAAAAAGAACTGAATGAAGCACATAAATATGAAGAGCTTTTTTGGCAACAGAAAGCCAAAGTCCAGTGGCTTAAGGAAGGTGATTGCAACACGAAGTTTTTCCATGCTTATACCAGACATAGGGCAAAGTTGAATGCCATCACAAGACTTCTCACCAGCCAGAACAGATACTGCACATCTCAGGCAGACATTCAAACTCACATTGAGGATTTCTACAACAAGCTTTTTTCTTCTGAAGGCTCTTGGGGAGGAGACTCCTTGCTACCACTCATTCCTCAATCCATTACTCAGGAGATGAATCAGCACCTACTTCAACCAGTCACTGAGGAAGAAATAAAAGCAGCTCTCTTTAGCCTCAATCCAGACAAATCCCCGGGAGAAGATGGTATGACCGCACTCTTTTACCAAAAATTCTGGAACATCATTAAACTAGACATCATTGCAGCTGTCTCTAGTTTTTTTCAAGAAAATGGTGCTTTACTCAAATACTGGAACCATACAATAATCACTCTGATTCCCAAATGCAATAACCCTGAACTCTTATCTCAATTCAGACCTATCAGTTTGTGCACAGTGATTTATAAGATATTGTCCAAAATTTTAGCTCTAAGACTGCATTCTTGCTTGGACATCTGCATCAGTGACTCACAGTCTGCATTCATCAAAGGCAGACAATTGCTTGACAATGTGATAATAGGTCAAGAAGCTTTTCATTTCTTAAATAGACACTCATCAGGAAGACATTTCTTTATGGCCCTTAAACTTGATCTCATGAAGGCTTTTGATAGAGTTGAGTGGCTCTGTGTGAAGAAAATCATGATACAAATGGGATTTCATCTGGATTTTGTTAACTTGATTATGATGTGTATCTCCTCATGCTCCTATTCTTTCAAAGTTAATGGATCAGTCAGTGGATTTGTTGCTCCTAGTAGGGGAATTAGACAAGGGGATCCCCTCTCCCCTTATCTGTTCCTTATAGTGACTGAGATGTTATCTGCCCTTGTTACACAAGCCATTGAATCTGGTGCTCTGATGGGTCTGAAATTATCTAGAAATGGGCCAGTTCTATCTCACCTACTCTTTGCAGATGACTCACTCTTCTTTTGCAAAGCCAGTGTGGACCAAGCTGCAACCTTGCTCAGTATCCTTGATAAATACAGACTTTTCACTGGGCAGCTGGTTAATCTTCACAAATCTGCTGTCTTCTACAGTAAGAACACCCCTCAGCCTATCCAAGAGAGCATTTGCACAACTCTGCAGGGCATTGCCACACACAGATCCACTAGGTATCTTGGATTGCCTCTTGGAATAGGAAGATCAAAATTTGAATCTTTTCAGTATGTTCTTGACTCAGTCAAATCCAGAATCTCCAGCTGGAAGTCCAAACTCTTATCTCAAGCAGGTAAAGAAATATTGGTTAAAGCTGTCCTTCAAGCTCTTCCAGTGTTTTCCATGTCCTGCTTCCTTCTACCTGTCTCCCTATGTGCTGAAATTGCAAAGATTTGTGCTACATTTTGGTGGAGTACTAAGGAAGATCACTCAAGAAGTATTCACTGGAAAAACTGGAACTTCCTCACTCTCCCCAAAAATTCTGGTGGCCTTGGTTTCATTGACATAAAACTGTTCAATACTGCACTCATCTGCAAACAGTTATGGAGAATATCAACACAACCTCAGCTGCTGGTTAGTAGAATTCTGAAGGATAAATATTTTCCTAACTGCTCACTCTTGGAAGCTGCCAAACCACAAAACAGCTCATGGCTGTGGAGCAACTGGATGAAAGTCTTACCAACATTTGCAAAGGGCTATGCAATAGAAATCAGAAATGGACACTCCACTCGAATTGATGACCTAAATTGGGTGCCAACCCTTAAAAAGGCTAAGCCTGAGTTGATTGAAATTGCAAGGGGACATCTAATATGGGTTAGAGAACTGCTAGATGATTCAGGAATGAACTGGAATTCATGGCTGGTATCACAAGTCTTCAATGATGCTGATAGTCAGGAAATTCTCAAAATCAATACTCTCCAGAAGGATCAAGATGACAGACAGCTATGGAAATTTGACAAGAAAGGAAGGTTTACTGTTGCAAGCACATACCTGTTCTTATCTCAGCAAAAACTGCTTTCTCTTGACATTCCAGGCAGTAGCTCAACTGCAGTTCCTGCTTACAGAAATCCGGGCAATAGATATTGGTCTCTACATGTGGCTGGCAAAGTAAAACATTTCATCTGGAAATGTTTGAACAACTCTCTTCCTGTCAAAACCAATCTCTGGAAAAAAGGATTGAACATTGATGTTATGTGTAAGAGCTGTGGGGAAGCACCAGAAACTCTTGACCACTTGCTGTTTCATTGTCCCAGAGCTATCAGAATGTGGGAAATTTCTCCTATACACTGGGAAGGACTGCAATCCAGGGACATTTCATTCAAACTTTGGTGGAACCACATCTGCAAGCTGGGGTCCTCAGAGACTGCTAAAGCAAGGATTCAACTCACAACGTATATGCTTTGGTGGCTCTGGAAGTCCAGAAACTTATGGCTCTTTCAAAATATTTTTCTTCCTGCTCACTTAGTTGTTAAAGCAGGGCACAGAGACTGGCTTGAATTTGTTTCTTTGGGTCATTTGTTAGATTAGTGCAGTTGATCTTTGTTTATAGTTTGTGTGGTTCTTTTGTTGTTTTTCTTTGTTTCTTTTGTTTCTATTAGTTCTGCAGTTGGGTGGTTTTATGTTTGTAGTGTAGCTAACTCTCTAGGCCTTATGGCAGTGGAGAGTTTAGTTTGAGCTTTTTCTCTTTCGGAGTGTCATGTTGTTCTAGGGCGCCTTGAGCGTATCCTCCCAGTTTGTAATTGGTCTTGGACTCTGTATTCGGACTTTGTCCGCGTTTTCTTATATATATTTCCTCTGTCGTTTCGTAAAAATAAAAAATAAGTGTCATTTCAAAAATTTTATTCAGAAAATCGATTTGACTATATGTGATTCCATAAAATAGTTATTTAGTAAAATGTTATCATATATTTAATAACTTATGTGAATAATAAGTAAATATAAAATTTATATTGTTTCATTACTTAAAATAATTTATTATTGTATAAACTATTCAAATAAAAAAATTAAGTAATTGAGTAATTTATTAAATTATAAATCATTGACTATTTCGTTTACATCCAAGTTAATATTGACCCGTAAGTTATTGAATAATTTATTAAATTATAAATAATTGACTGTTTCGTTTACAAGTTAATATTGACCCGTAAGTTATGAATAATTATTTTTATTTTTAAATTTGAATAATTTTTTTTTATTTTTTTTTCAATATATTATATACCAAATTTAAACCATGCAACTAATAAAGGTAATAACTGCAAGTTTTGTCAATATATTATATTTCAAGTTTAAATTATGCAACTAATAAAGGTAATAGCCGTAATATTTGACCAAAATGATTCTATATAATAATTTAGGCGGGATTTTTCAAATTTTGGCTAAAAATATTACTCAATATAGTAAATACTTTAGGCAGGAAACCAAATATTTTTTTTGCTGATTTTTATTTGCTATTTCAAATAAATATCATTGCCTTTTTTATGTATTAATAGATTCTATTACAGTATTGTGGTAGTTATATCAATAAGATTTTTGCAATTGATTTCTAAGTTTATTTTGTATTTATATCTTGCAATGTTCTCAAACACTGTTTCGGTCTACATATGGTTGAATGCCCAACAAAGCAGGAGAACACATGATTGTTATTCAGAATAAAGATTGGTTTGTTATTAGAGATAAATAATTAAATTTCTTTTGATATTGTGGAAAACTGCGTAACTTTTAAAAAGTTGAATCGGTTGAGTTATTGATAAATCAAATGATTCTAANGCCGAAACGATAGAAGAACTATTATAACCCAAAACGCACAAAAGTACAAATAAAATTACAAGGCTCCCAACGGGAGAAGAAAAAGCAACTAAAAGCTGAATAAAATGGGAGGACAGGTCTGACGACTGCCTAGAATCTCGACTCTAGCAACGCTAGAAACCCAAATCAACGACTCACTAGACACCTGACACAACAAAACACAACGAAAAACTACAGGGAACCCAACAGGATAATACCCGAGTGTCTGTTCCCAACAGGAGAATAAATTTTGACACTCGGGCTCATTAGGACCAAATAAATAAATAAACATAAAAAACACCCAAGCCCTTCCACAGTAGCAAATCCGAGACAGACCAACAAACACCAAATCGACTTCAGAGGAATCCCTTAGCCCGAGAAGGCCGACCCCTCAACTGCCAAACCGCCTAGCTGAGCCGAATCCCAAGCATCAGAAAATCCCCAAAAAGCCAATTCTCCCCAAGCCGGAAAACTCCAGAAGGCACCCAACTGCCACAGTATCAAGCCGACTAACACCACTAGCAACTCGATACCAACAGCAAACACTCCAACTCCCCGCGCCAGAGAGGATACCCAGCCGCCACCGAGCCGAGCCGACTAACACCACTAGCAACTCGGACCCAATCAGCAAGCATCCCTGGACCCCGCACCAGAGAACCGGAAGAGGGACCCAATCTGAAGAAACAACCCTAGCCACTCTGGCCCGAAGCCGCAAGCCGCCGGAGCTGCACCCGTCCCTCTCCCGCAGAACCTCCCCTCAACCAAAACCCACCGCAGCTCCATGGTGGTTGTCACCCGAGAGACAGCGACAGAGCCGCGCCGCAGAGCAATGCTTTGAACCGCATCATCACCGAACCACATCAGCGGTACAACAGGCCCAGCCCTCGCCGTAGCACAGGACCAAGCAACACATCCAGCACTGGAGAGGCGGCGTAGATTTGGGCGGACAACCAGTCAATTGCACAGTCAGTCGAGGGAGGTCGCAACTACGGGAAAGGGCCGATCGGCTAGGGGATGACTGCCGTCGGCCCAGAAGCAAAGTGGAAGGCAGTGAATTGAGAAACGGCGACTAGGGTTTCGGTGGAAATTGGGGGCAACCAAAATAATTCTGTTGATTAAATGATTTTTTGAAAATACGATAAAAAAAAAAAAAAAAATTTGTTATATGGTTGATTACCAAATGAATAAGAAATCACTTTGTGATTTGTTATTAATGTTGATAGATAAGATTCTAACATTGTGATAAATATGATAATAAAATTTTCATAATTGATTTCTAATTTTTATTTTGTAATTATTTCGTAGTATTCAAATAATATTTTCAAAAAATTTAATATATGCTTTTTTCTGAAGACGTGTTATATGGTTGGTTACCAAAAGAATAAGAAATTCCAGTGATTCGTAAGTAATACAAATAATCAAATTTTTACTGCGACAATATCACAAAATAATTTTTATAAATGATACCATTTAATTTATATAGAAAGTTGTTATATTAACCGAATTGCACGATTTCCAAAAGATATGCATAATTTGATTTTTATTTATAAATATCAAAATAATTTTTATTATATTTTCATTAATTGTAAGTCAACCTATTTAATTACAAAATCAAAGTTACTATTTTAGATTATTATATCAACCTCTTTCAATAAATATAGATATAGATTTCATAATTGATTTTCAATTTTTATTTTGTAATTATATTTGTAAATTTATCTTAAATATTTAAATAATATTTTCTAAAAACAAAACCTATTTAATAGATGCTTTTCTGGAGACATGTGTATGGTTGGTTATCAAAAGAATAAGAAATTCCAGTAATTCGTAATTAATACAAATAATCGGATTTTTATTGTGACAAGATCACAAAATAATTTTTACAATTAATATCAATTTTTTTTTATATATAAATCCATTGTATTAACCGAATTGTACTATTTACAATAGACATGTATAATTTAAATTTCATATTTTTTATTTATAAATATTAAAGTTATTTTTACTATATTTCCCTTAATAGTAAGTCAACCTATTTAATTACAAAGTCAAAGTTACTATTTTGGATTATTCCAGCAACCTCTTTCAATATATATAGATTACCTTTATGCTTCGGTGATTGACGATTTCTTAGTTTGGTCGTTAGCTTGTTGATGTTGTCTGAAACGGGTATCCGACGTTAGGCTATGCCAAGAATAAATAAACTAGTGTCTATTTTGTAGAACCGATAATTTTTCAATGATAAGTTTTAGCCTAATTGATGTGAGATACAATATCAGGTCGTGTACAATCTGAAGGCCTTTACAATCGAATTAGGTGAACGGTAGGTCGACCAGGCGTCAAGGACACTGGAGGTCAAAGAATCACCCGGTCGATGGTGACCTTACAGATAAGAGAACTCGCTAATAGGTCGAGCTAGGGCTCTCGACTAGCTTAATAGAAACTCGACCTGGAGGTCTGCAAGTCCATGCACGACCTATGAGGTCTGCAAGTCGATGCCAACAACTCGAGCTAGAGCTCTTGGCTAGCCTGATGAAAACTCGACCTGGAGATCTGCAAGTTGATGCACGAGCTAAGAGGAAGGCTTATCCACTGAAGGTCGGAGCAAGTTGGTTCAAGGGAATCCGAACGAGTAGCACAATTACACCACCTAATGAGGTAGTCTAGTGTGAACACACTACATAATAGATAATGAAAAAAAGTATAACTAAGATAAGAAGAACACATGGATAGAACCACGTGACCTAACAAAACTGGGCAGTTTGGGAACCCGAACAATACGAACGGGTAGCTCGGGCACTTGAGCAAGCTAGTCGGACAGTCTTGAGCAACAAGTTAACACTCCTATATAAATGGGTGATGTATGATCATTTACATTATACATACTCCAATATACATACAACTATATATAATTAAATCTCTTCATCTTTGTCATCAAAAGTTTTTATGTCAAGACAACTCCAGACGCCGTTTTGCAAATCTTTCTACGGGTCGAGAACGGATCCAAGATCGTGCAACCTAGTTGAGGTCGTTTGCATTACCATTAATCAAGTGTAAATGAAAATTAACTTTTTTTTAAGTCATGAACTGTACGAATGTTTATGTTTGTGTGTGGCCTTACGTTTATCAATAAATACTAGTACACATGCCTAGCATCACATGTAATACAAATAAAATAAATATTGTTTTACTATTTGATATTTATTTATTAATTTTGTCTATCAATTATTAATGAAGTTGTATCGTGGGCATGAAAGATAAATTTTATCAGACCAAAAATATCTTCTTCTTTTTTTCCAAAACGACAATTATATTATAAAACTAGAAAACTCAAAATAGTACAAAAGGAGAATGCCAACTAACACTACGGAACCAGAAAACTTGGACCTACCCCTTGGAACAACACAAGTGTCCAAGGGTATAACCTCCAACATGGAGACGAAAAACAACACCAAAAACTCCAAAAAGGAGATAAAATTTCACAAGGAAAACTAAATAGCAGACGCCGCTGGACTATACTAACTAAACAAAACACAATAAAACTGAAAAACCACACACACCTAATATACAAACTAGAATAAAGTCCTCCTCATTACCAACCACAAATCCTAACCTCCTCTACGGAATCGACAACTGACGATAACCCACAAGAAAAACAAAATCAAACCCCGACCCTAGATCTAGAAACTCCAAACTCCTAAACTCAAAAGGCTATGGCTAACTAGACCCAAAGCAACAAGGACCGACCGTCCTTCCACATGAATCACCCCCGGAAAACAACCCGGGATCCAACAATTTGCAGCTCCCCCAACACAAACCCGACAACAACATCGGAGGGAATCGCCCAGAAACCAGATTATCCAGAAATCGATTTCTGCTGGTCCAACAAATTGATTTCTGAGTCCAGAAATACCAAAAATTGATTTCTGGATCTTCTGGTTTCTGGGACTATAAATTGGTTTCTGGGCCCAGAAATCGGTTTCTTGGCCCATAAATCGATTTATGAGTCCAGAAATACCAAAAATTGATTTCTGGGACCAGAAATAGCAGAAATCGATTTCTGGTCCCAGAAATCGATTTCTGCAATTCTATTCAATGTTCAGGAAATTATTCATGCCCACAGAGAATAAAGTTCAAAATGGATGAGTGAATGTCATAAGAATAAAACACGGATGAGATATTGAACTATTGGAGAGGTATTAACAATTTTTTATTTTCTTTAAAAAAATAGATAATAAAGGCATAGTTGTCTTTTTAAGTGTCAAAATGGCTAAAAAAGATATTTTTGCCAAAACATGGCTAAAATTTGTGTTTCACAATTGAAAATGGCTAAAAAAAATGCACTGATTATATGATCTAAGATAACCAATTTAAGATCTTACTTTATATCAGTTTGAGACTTAAAAAATGAGTCAATTATCAATTGGGGACTTGAAAAATAAAATATATCTACTCAAGATCCAAAATATTTAAAATTATTACTCAAAAACTCTAAAGGTAAAATATCTTTTACATTTATTATTTATATTGAGATTTCTTTTATTTATAATTTTTATATTGTTATTAATGATGTGGCGCATAAAATTTACTCATAATTTTCATCTATTTTTAAGTTTTTAATATATATTTTGGTTTATTCTATTTATATTTCTGAAATTATATTTATAGTTTTAAATTAGTAGTTTCAAATCTTTATAGTCTCGAACAGAAACTCAATCTTTCAGACCCAAAAAGTGATAGTTGACATATCCTTAAAGCATCTCCAATGGTCATTCTATTGTGTTATTTTATTGGCACATGGCACAAACAATCCTAGGCATGAAAAATGTCTAGAAAGCTTTTTAGATGTAGTCATTCTAGAATACTTCTACTATTTATTATATATTGTTTATTCATTTTTTCTCTATTCTTCACCCAATTATAATTTTACATATCATAAGTGACACCACAATTCGCACTAACCATTGGAGATAAAAGATTTTTATTTCCTTTCTCCATGTCATTCAACACAAAATGGATAATGTACCATTGGAGATGCTCTTAGAGATCTAGACTCAAAAAATTCCATTCTTTTATTTTTAAAATTTTTCAATTTAAAAAATGCATGTTATGAATATTATGATTATTATTCTCGAGCTAATAATTTGCATAGGCTCGACATGTGACATATTAATTTATCCAGTTAAACTCATCTATTTGATACTTCAAATAATTGTATAAAACCACTCTTATATTCTTTATAAAAAAAGTGCAACCCTATATTAAAAATACTATTTCATGTTATTTTATGCTTTTTGTTTACATAATATATATTTATCATTTATTTATAAATAACTTATAGATTAGTTGATTTTTGTTATTGATATTGAAAAATAAATATTAGACTATTTGATATCAAAGAAAAGTTATATTCATGGTGTCAAATAAAAATATTTAAAGAATTAATTGGACATATTATACACACAATATCAAGTTTTTGTTTAAAAGACATGAATTCAATTTTAAAACTTAAAAAAAAAAATAAAAAAAAAATAGCATACCTATGATATGTTAGTGCAATGTCTTGGTCCTACGTGTTAAATTATGGTGCTTAAGAGCATCTCCAATGGGTTGTTAGTTGTAGAAATGTGGAATAAGTTCAATAAAAAATGTCTCCAACCGTGAATGTCTAGATTCTATTCATAATGACATGGCAAAGAGAGAGAAGGAATAAATTCTAGAACTCCTTCTACATGTAGAAGTCATGTTAGACATGATGATCCATATTTTCTAAGTTGAATAAATAAACCATTGGAGACTTTTTATGTGTTTGAACATCTATTCCTTACACGTAGATGGAAGACCATCTATTTAATTACCACATACACTATAATTCATGCTTGGCATTGGAGATGCTCTAATCCTATATGTCATTTTTTTGGCTTCGTAGTAGTATACTAGGAGCCTGGTTGCTGTGCTATGCACAGCCAGCCATGGTAATGTTTTAATTGAGTAAAAGCAACTCATGATAAGTAACGGAGTGACCAAACAAGTTTTGTCGCGATTTTCCACCTGTGATCTAATATAATGATATCATCCAAACATATCCAACCTACTGGCAGTAGTAAATCAATAGATGAAATAATTACTTCATCATTTAAACACATCCAATCCAATGGTAGCACTTAAACAAAACTAAAATGTAACACATCCAATTCAATGGCACACTTCAGCAAAACCAAAAAGCAAGAAAACCATCAATTTTTTTAACAAAGAAGAAAAATTGTGATTAACAAGTTGAACATACTAAAAAAAACAAGGACCAAACATATGAAGTAAATAAATAAAAGCAGAAAGACAAAAACATAGAAAACTACAACATGTATAGTTTAAGTGATGAAGAACATGTGTTTTTTGTACAAGTCCTAACATAACATATGCTTATTGATATACATACACATACAGACGTCATATACAAACACAAAAATCATGTATTTCTCGCACAGCCAGTCGAAACAAAAAATGAAAATAAGCTAAATAATTATACTACCAAGTTTATAAAATGAATCATAACATAAACAGAAGCAAATAGCAAACTTTTCTTCTATTAGAAAAACAGCAGTAAGAACAAAACAACAAAATAAGAAAGTTTCAACACATTTTTTTTGTCAGAAAATTTTACAACTATTCTAACCTTAATAAACTGAAAAAAAAAAAAAAAAACACAAGAAGAAGAAGAAATAGAAAAACTCACAGCTTATGTAGTCTGTAAAGGATAATGAGTATGAAATGTGTATGAAAACAGTAGTAGTGATTGTATATATCCTTTCAGAAATATATATTATAATATAAAAAATAAGACACTTAAATATTATTGCATGATGAATGTTGATTATAAACATCAAATCAACCTTCATCTAGATTAAAATCGATGGCAAGGAATGAACCAGAAGGAAGATTTTTGTGTGAAAGGCTGCAAATCTGCAAGGCCATTAATATAGGTTTCTAGCATACTCATGAGAGGGATAAGATAACAATCTAAACTTATTTACAATGGGCCATTCTTTGGCCCAATTGTATTTCGAAAATATCAGTCAGTCCATGAAAATACATAGCCCATGAGAATAGTAAACCCAAATGCATAAACATGTAAGGAGATTTAAACAATCTGTATCTAAAATAATTGATATTTTTTTTAAACATAAACTCCCTGTAGTTGCAAATTGATTGATTGAAAGTAGTGGTCCACTGTGCAATTGGAATTGTTGAAAGTAGAACTTTTAATATAAATCGGAAAAAAAATTAGGGCAAGCACATATAAAGTTTTACCTTTGAATAAGAACACAAGAATCTCAACCAATCTCCTATGAACGAAGAAGCGGGACAATGACCTTCATTGAAACGATCGACCAACCCTTTCAAAACCACAAATAATTTAACAAATTTAAATTCAACAAAATAGCTTTATATTTTAGGAAAATCGAAGATAATTACCAAAAATAACAGAAAACACAAAAAAGAATGACAGAAATTTATCCATTTTCAGGGAAATTGAACGCACGCGGATTGAGAAAAAAAAATACCTATTAATGTTCGGTGAAGCTATGGGTGAAATGAACAGGAGAAGCAACTTTCTCAGGTGTCGCACATTTCAGATGGGGAAGTGAAAGTAGTTTAAGAATTCTTATGGGCCCCTAAAGTAAAAGTGGAAGCTGAAAGCCTAAAAGAAAGTAAAAGTCGAAGCCCAAACAATTGGAAGCCACGTGTCACATGTAGAGGGAATGCAACTCCCGCTTATATATATGTAGAGGGATTAAGGCCATTCTAGTCTAAGGCAAGAGCAGAACATGGCCTCACTGAGATTTTACATGTTGAGTGGCAAAACTGTAAATAAAAAAGATACATGTGTCATCTTCTTAAGACCACTAAATGGGACACTTGTCACCATTTGAAGTGCACACGGTCTCCAGAAAAAATTGTATTGTTTTATGTAATTTCATAATTTGCAAAAAACAAATATTGGAAAGAAAAAAAAAAGTGAATTCAATGGCAAAACTGTAATAAATTGTGGACACTTGTCAGGCATTGAGAGTGTCTAAATTGGACACTTGTCACTACAACAATTAGTCTAACTCCTTCATATATAGACTAGTACTTTACCCGTGCGATGCACGGCTGGTATTTTTTTCTGAAACTTTATAATACGAACATTAAATTTAGTACACTTTGTAGTTATGTAATAAATGATAAATGGAAAAAAAAAACAAATTAAACTTCATAAATTAGTAAAGACTTATTTGTAAACAACGTTTTGGGTCTGATTTGGCGGAAAGTCATCGTCATTACAGAGTAATATCTTCAACCCACTTCGATTGGTGACACGGGAGGCAGCAACGTATAATTGTCCATGGCTGAACACCGGCTTTTTAAGAAATAAACCAACATGCGATAACGATTGTCCCTGGCTCTTGTTGATAATCATGGCATACGATTCCATAATGGGAAAATTGTCGCCTCTGGAACTTGAAAGGAATTCTGACATCAGAAGGAGAGTATATAATATATAACTTATAGTTTATAGTTTTAGTATATAATATAGTTTATAGTTTATAACATAACATATAGTTTATAGTTTTAGTATATAACATAACATATAGTATATAATATATAAACTATAACATATAACATATAGTTTATAGTTTTAGTTTATGTCTTATAGTTTATAGTTTATATGTTATAGTTTATAGTTTATAGTTTATATCTTATAGTTTATAGTTTATAGTTTGTATCTTATAGTTTATATGTTATAGTTTATAGTTTATATATAGTTTAAAATAATATATAGTATAATATACTATATAATATAACATATAGTATAATATAATATACTATACACTATAATATATAGTATCTCGGACATTTCTTTTGAATTCAATAATTTAGTATATAACATATAACATATAGTTTGTAGTTTATATGTTATAGTTTATAGTTTATAGTTTATATCTTATAGTTTATTTTATATATAGTTTAGTATAATATATTGTATAATATAATATATAATATAATATATAGTATAATATAATACACTATACACTATAATATATAGTATAATATACATTATATTATATAATATAGTATAGTAATGTTAAAGTATAAAATTATTTTATGTATATTATATAGTATATATCATATATATATTTTTTATTTAAATAATAAAATATAAAGTCGAAACCATATTCAGCAAATACGGTTTACAATTAAATCTTATAGAAACCGTATTAGCTGAATACATTTTCTGTAAGATATAACATAAAAAAACGGGCGTCTTCTTCACAGAGAAGACGAGAGAGCGAGAGCATAGCAGCGAGAACACACAGCAAAAAAAAAATAAATCCGCATCCACCGCAAGCCGCGCCACCACCGCCGCGCCACCACCGTCTCGGCACCGTCAACTGCAAATCTCTTCGTCAATTAGGTAAATGGCCTAAATTTTTTTAATTTTTTCAACAAATACAAATTTTCATAATACGTTTTTAGGTTAGGGTTGCTTGAAAATTTGATGTTTTAAAGTTAGGGTTACATTTAGGATTAGAATTAGGGCTTGATTTGAACAATTGTTTGAATGAGGCTTGCAATTAGGGTGTAGGGAATTTCCAGAATTAGGACGTTAGGGTTTGGATTTAGAACTTTGAATTAGGACTCGAAACTCTAATGTTGTTGAAATTGTGAAATTGTGAACTATTGTGTGAACTTCGATTTTTCAGAATTAGGACTCCAATTAGAACTTCGAATTGTGAAATTGTGGACTCGATACTCTAATGTTGTTGCCTTGGACATATGTTGAAATACTTGGTTTTTGGCTATTGTTGTGAAGTGTTTTTGTTAATGTTATTAGCATCTAAATTGTAAACAATATATTACCATTGTTCTTGATCACTATTGATAATCCCGTTTGATAATCCCGTTCTTGATCACTATTGATAATTGTAAACTCTAATTTTTACTAATTACTGA
Source organism: Striga asiatica (assembly GCA_008636005.1). NCBI lineage: Eukaryota > Viridiplantae > Streptophyta > Magnoliopsida > Lamiales > Orobanchaceae > Striga > Striga asiatica. Next base: position 133,220 of record BKCP01010959.1, on the reverse strand, counting down.
CAGTACGACCTCTTTATTTAGATTTTTAAGAAAAAATTTTCTTTCATACCTTCTAATTTCTTTAGAATTCATAATTAAACATCAGGCTATCATTAATTTAATAAATAACCTTAATCCTAATATTTTCTTTTTTGTATTGTCTGTAGATAAATGGCTTCATCGTCCTCCTCACAACCTCAACAGTACAGTGTCCATCTCGGTCTGAGGGATGACACTCTTCTATATCTCCAGTACTGCCACCGGTCACAAGCGGTATTTGATAATGTGTCGGGAGCTCTTGACACGACGCTCACAAACCGCCGTTTCGACAGTCAGTTTTGGGAGGCTTTGTCAAGCCAGCCACGGTCGGTTTGAGAGGTTATCGACCGGACTGGTTTCGGACCCTTATTTCAAATGGGTCGAATCCAAGCCGATAACAGCCTCATTACTGCTCTCGTGGAGAGGTGGCGCCCAGAGACGAATACCTTCCATTTCGATTTCGGCGAGACCACCATCACGCTCCAGGACGTACAAGTCCTGTTCGGTCTGCCAATCATTGGAGCTGCTGTTGTGGGAGTGACTACAGATCTATCACCCCTACAGTGGCAAGAGAGGTGCAATGACTTGCTAGGGTTTGAGCCCTATGTTCAGGTATATTTTTTCATAGAATTCTTTTTAAAATATATGTCAACTCAATTTTATCGTTTTTAATATGGAAAAACCACTCTTAGGATCCTCCCACCACCGAGGCAGAGCAAGTAGCACAGGATCGAAAGTCTTGGGACATTAAAGGCCAGTATCTGAATGATGTAGGGTTAGAGGAAGAATGCAACCGTGTGTTGCAAGAAGGAAAACCGGACATCGTGTACGAGAGGAGGGCGAGGGCCCTTATCTTCTGGTGCATTGGGTCCTTTATCTTCCCCGACCAGCGGGCGAATGGCATCCCACTTTACTGGCTCCACCTGCTGGAGGACATAGATGCTATTAAGGGGTACAACTGGGGTTCAACGCTCCTGGCCGGAGTATATAGAGTGTTGTCAACCTCGTACAAGGCCAGAGAGAAGTGGATCAAGAACTGCGTTCAATTGATCCAGGTAAATTTATTTAATTGTTATTTGAAAATTTAATATTTTATTTTTTCTTACTTCGACTAATACCTAATAACAAAATTAATATCCATTTGTGTAGGTTTGGCATGGTAGCATATCCCTCGTATTCGCCCAATAGTGAAGACCGGTAGGTTTGATAATCTTCCTGATTGTCCATTGGGAGCGAGGTAATCACCTTTATTTTTATTTAATCCATACATTATTTTCATTATCAAATTTTGTGATAGCCAATACCTTGGTCGCCTACCGGGATCAGTTGACAGGGCTGGGAGAGAATGATGTAATATTATTAATTCCTATTGCTTGATTTATCTTTCTTTTTTTGTTTTTAATTTTGTAATAACTTAATTACTAATTCAATTGTTATTTTTTTTACAGTTCGATTGGCAGCCCTATCGAAACCACCTGGAGGATGATACTCTCCCGGATGCATGCTCAAAAGATCCACAATTTTGGATGTACCGGGGGTGGATCTTCAGTTGGAACACCCGGGAGGTACACCTGCCTGATAGGGTCCTCCGTCAATTTGGGTGTCGCCAGTCCATCTCCCAAAATCCGATCATTCGGGATGAGCGAGACTGGGACACACACCACAAAGGTCAAGGGATGATTGGGAGGGCATTTTATGATTGGGCCGCATTCCATGTACCGTTTCTGAGCTTGTGGACCGAAGAAATAAAACAACGTCTCCTCCCAGTTGTCCCTGTGTACGACTATCTGCAGCCGGAGCAGGGTTACCTTGAATGGTTTCACAGCAGGACTGTGAGATTCATCAATAGCCCTGCCAATTACCCGGTGTTTCAACAGGCGGGCGGGTATCAACCACTTGCCGAGCGGTTAGGCTGTCAGGTAAGTGTTCATTATTTGTGTTTATTATTATTATTATTATTATTATTATTATTATTATTTTTTTATTTTTTTTTTTCGTTTCGTATTAATTATTATGAATTTTATTTACAGACTTCTGCACTACAAGGGGTTTATGGCGCATTATCCGATATTCAACCATTAATGCCTCAAATCCCTCTAGAAGCGCAGACCGGCTTCCAACAGTCGTACAACTGTGCCTTGTCTTCTCTGGCTGTTGGGGGCCAGGGTGTTCCACATGGGGGGGCGTCCAGTCAAGTTTTCTCCCAGGACGAATGTCGTCCGCCCAGCAGCCCGAGCCTCAACAAGGTGAGATTTTTAAATTAACAATTTTTATTTTTTTTTTATGATTTCTTTTTTCAATTGAATTACTCAGATGAAGAAGATGAAAATACGCAAGCTTTTCAAACTGACACGCTTCTCACACCTCAACCTTCGTTTTCTTCTCACATGGTATATACTCGGAGAGGGTCCAGACCGCGCAAGCCTAGGCCTCCATACACTCTGATAGGGATATTAGTATCGACTTAACTCAACCGGACAAAGACCATTAAACCGAGGCATAATAAAACCCCAGGACTGGACCGAGCCTAAAGAGCTCATGGGTCAACTAGCCCAAGGACTCGACCATCGACCCTAGCATCAACCGGCAGAGGAGGCTCAACAAGGGTTGAGCGGCCCAATGGGTCAAAATCGAGCCAAAAGAATCGAAGGGTCGATGGGACGCATCACGGATCGAGGCTCGACCCTTGACCCTGTGTCGACCAGCTCGGGTATCGACCCCTGATGATCACAGTGAGGGTCGATTATTAGCCCATAAGGTCGTGCATTGATCGGACTTGAACCGGTCAATATGTGTTCGGGGTCTTATGATTCTTTGAAGGATTGAGCCGATGATATTGACGACCATACGAATCTCGTTTCGTATACTCGTAAATAGGGGGAGTAATTGATAAGGATATTAGTACCGGCTCGACTCAACCGGATAAGGACCCATAGAATCGGGGTCGAAGGGACCATGGGATTGAGCTAGGGTCGGATAATCGACCGGCTCATAAGGTCGAACACATGGACCATTGGCCTAAAGGGTAGAACATAGACCATTGGCCTAAAGGGTATAACATACATAGACCCATGACCTTAAGTGTAGAACATACGTAGACCATTGGCCTAAAGGGTAGAACATAGACCATTGGCCTAAAAGGTAGAACATATATAGACCCATGGCCCGAAGGGTAGAGCACATAGACCAATGACCCTTGGCCGATATTAAGGGCCGTTAAGGGTCGGGTAGATTGTCAATATGCACGGTCGAACGGGTCGAGGGGGTGTCGACCCACTCAAGCAGACCGCAAGGCAGCAGTGAGGTGAACCTAGTGTCGACCCATGTATCCCAGTATCGACCGGCCTACAGTAGATCGATAGATGCCTAAGTGAAAAGGTAATCCGTACAATTAAACGCTATATATATGTTACATGCTAGAACAGAAGGTGAGACCTCTCATTATCTCTTTCACTATCCCATTTTATTGCTCCAAACTCTCTCTATGCGGCTATACTGACTTGGGCGTCGGAGGGTTTTGCGTCGGAGCAATTCCGGCGCTTTGCAGGTACCGTCGAACTCAAGTGCAAGGACTGAAGAACACCCACCAACCTACCATGCAACCCGAGGAGGACCAGGCGAGGAACCAGAGTCATTCGTCTTGGACCTTATCACACTCCTTCCTAGTTAGTTGTGTTGAATTCGTGGATTTTGTGTTCATTTGGAATTGTTGGATTGTCAGTATAAACCGAATTATATCGTTTTGTATATATTGTTTGTTCAACAAATTATTGTGTTTCATTTGTTTGTTTATAGTGTATGTTGGATTATTATTGGGCGAATATGTTGATATTAGTTGCTCGAACACGTGTATTTGGTTGTGAACAGGTATATTTGGTTGTCAAATGATCTCTAATAGGATTTTTGCTAAAACCTGCACAATAAAACGTATTTTCATAATACGTTTTTATATTTTTGAACAGAAAACGTATTTCAAGAATACGTTTTACTGTGCAAAATTAGGGCAAAATCAATTTGGGGCTAAAACGTATTATGAAAATACGTTTTTATTTTTTTTAACAGAAAACGTATTTCAAGAATACGTTTTACTGTGCAAAATTAGGGCAAAATCAATTTGGGGCTAAATTTAGGGCAGTAAAATCAATTTGGGGCAAAATTACGGGAAAAACGTATTTTCAAAATACGTTTTATATTTTGAAATATTATTTTCTGAAAACATTTATTTTTAAGAAGTGTAAAAATTAATTTTTTTTTTGAAAAACGGATTTCAAGAATACGTTTTATAATTAAAACATAAATGTAAAATTAATTTTAATTATAAAACATATTTGTATAATACGTGTTTTTTTTTTACTTTAAAACGTATTTCGGTAATGCGTTTTCCCATATTTTAATTAAGTTAATTATTGTTTTTTCATATTCGGTGTATGTGTCATGTCCTTAATATTTGTGTCTAGTTGAGTTATAATGCTTTGAAATTGTTGGTCGTTCCCATTATGAGACTGTTATATACTTGCGCCGCCGTCCTCAAGAAATGAAAAAATGGTGTACATTGTTGTACCCCAAAAATTCCAAGTGGACATTTCACCCGGTGGAACTCAATTTTCAAAATATTAACAAAATTGTGTGATTTAACCATCAATTAGAGACTTTTTTAAGTAGTCCTGAGCGTTACGACTGTAATACCACCTTTAGTTCGGATAATTGGAAGAAATCATAACACTTATACATTATTTGGGAACCCTTGAAACTGCTACCGTTGTGCTTTCTTGTGTTTGTTATCTCACTGCTTAACTTATAATTGTTCAATGTGTAGTCGTAATGTGGGATTTAGAGATTTCTTTTGCTAGTGATCCTTATAAACATCGTGGCATTGTAAATAATATATTGCCAAATTACAAACAGTGACGGATATAGAAATTTCACTCAGNTGTAGTTTAAGTCGAAACGCTCATTTCATATGAAATGTATTTACTATAATATAAATATCGAAATGTGTACCATCAAGTTTTAAAAACTTAGAATCCGTATCATCTTCAAACTTCTAAAAAAAAAATGAGATCTCATATATTTATAATTTAAGTTTAACTTCTATAATTTATGAAAAAATTAAGTTTTTTGGTTGAAAAAAATTGATTTAAATTGAATTTTTGCAGCACATTGCATAAAATTTTTGTTGATTAGAGCTTATCAATTGAATATTTAGAAAAAAAATAAAGTTAAAAATATGTGATTACATAAAAAAAGGTAAAACAATCAACATTAAAAAACGTAAAAATCCAAATAAACACTCGGTTTTATACATCACAAAATCAATTTACAATGAAGAGACCGAAAGCGTAAATCGTTATAAATACTTTCAAAAATTTATTTAAGAATGTAAATATAATGATTGTTAATATATTTCTTAATAAATAAATAATATTATTAATTTAAATTAAAATAGCATAGAGAATAAGTTGTTATTATTAATATAATGTAAATACTTTTTGATTTTTATGCATATTTTATAGAATTTTCTTTATATATATATTAGCTTTAAAAAAAAATCAAGGGGCCCGCCCCTAGGCCTCATATAGCTCCGCCCATGACTACAATACACTACATAGTGATGTATTCATTGGAATAAAATATATTGATATTTTTTGATTTTTGTAATTATTTTTACTCATTTATTTGTCATTTTGAAAAGTCTAAAAAATAGTGAGATGAGACATCTAGTTTTATTTTTTTGCATTCAATGTGGATTTTTAAATTTTATTAAGATTTTAAAAACAAAAGATGTACACAGAATCCTAGGGCAAAATGCCACTTAAAATTTCCAAGAAAGGTTCGTAAGATATAAAGAGTAACATTAACTTAAAAAAGTCTTAACCCTTATCGTCCTTCTATATTTTGGAAACACTTTTCAAATGGACTTTTGGATCCAAAAGTCCATTTGAATAAATATTTATGTTTGGTGTTAAATAATGAATGGACTTATGGATAAGTTGTTTCTCCAAAAAGTCCATTTTGTATAAGTAAATAATTGAGACTTTTGGAGAAGTCCATTTTGGATAAGTCCATATCTTAAATGGACTTTTTCAGAAGTGCTCCCAAACAAGCACTTAATAATGCGGTAAGCTTAAGTGGCAGCTTTGCATACTTCGTAATCTTAAATGGTAAAATATTGTGTTTTGTAATATGGCGTGGATAAAAATTATTAAGTTTTTATACCAAATAACTTAGGTTCGGATTACCATATATATATATATACACATATCTAATATATTTAAATCATTACATATAAATCTATTTATTATTTTCTTTATTATCTTCTAAACAAAACTATTATAAATAAAATTAATGATGTATATAAATTAGTTTTTAGATTTTAAAATAATATTATTAATTTACTTAATTATTTATTATAAATTACTATATATTGTTCTTTATTTTTTTTTTCAATTTCAACAAAATATATAATTTAATTTTTTTATTTCTTATTATATATTCAATTATTTTATCAACCATAGTACACAGTATTGAACCAGTAAAGATTGATTAAAAACTCACTCAAGTCAAAGTCTCAAATTAATCACACGTATCATCAGATTCACGATACTACAAACTATATTTTATGCATTAAAATAAAATAAAAAGTCTAGGAATACAATAATAATATAAAAAACCAGAATAAGGAGGACCAAATAGCAAACCATCTTTAGCAAAAATGAAGAGCGAGAGCCGCTAGGCTTATATTTGCCATCGCCTAACTGCGTAGCCTGCGTATATGCGAGGGCGGACGGTCGGTCTTTGCTTTTTTCGGCTGAACTTTGCTCCCAAACCAAATCAAACCCGCCGTCTTTTTGTGTTTTTGGGGGGTTTCTCATAGACGTATATAGCTCTCTCTCAATTCACAGTTCAAACAACGTTTTGTACAGTGCAAACCCTTTTGATGTTGCGGTTTGTATGGTGAGAGGACCTTTTCGTGTTCCTTTTATTCATGTAATTCGTTTGATTGATGGATTCTCATTATTTTTGTTTAATTTGATGTGTATATATATTTATATTCTTTTAATGATTAGGTTTTGATGCCCCTTCATTGTGTATTTGTGTTGTTACAGTTAATAGAGTAGCAGACGGTTAAGGAAAATGGCGAGCATAAGATCAAGCTTGCCGATGAGGCTTCGGCAACTTCTCTCTAGCAGTGGGGCAGTCGGTGGTCCCTCCGTTAAACTTGATTCCGAGCCTGTATGTTCACCTTCATGTTTTTCCTTTTCGCTTTTATGTTTTTGTTTGAAAATTAACTTCGCCAGATTGGCGTGTGGTGATCTGAAGAAAGGTGTTGGTCATTCAATTGTTAAATTGAACTGGAGGCCGTGTTGGAAATGGCCAATGACGGACTGAGAAAATTAGATGAAGATAACTTTCTTTTTTTTTTGTCCTTTATATTTAACAATCTATAATATTGCATAACCTTTGCTTATATTAGGTCTATGTCTTATTTGGGATTATGTTTTAATCATATTTCACAAGTGAAACAGTTTTCAATTCTATGTTTTATGTTTTTTGTTTTGAAGTATTGTCTGTTAGGCATACTGCACATACATGGCTATTGTTTATTTTCAAGTTGAAGCATCAGTGTGTAGAAGGTGCTTTCAGAATTTATCTATTCTTACATTTAAGCTTCCTTTAAGGATGAAGTAAGAATTAACTATATGTTCTAGGACTTGTTTGTTTTAGAAATCCTTTAGAGTTTTGCATAGGAAAAGGATCATGGTCTATTCGTGAGAAGGTTTAGTGATTACAGACTTTAGATGTGATTAATACTGTTATTTATTTAAACTGGTGTTGAAGTCATCTGGACTGTCGTTGATGCCCTTTTAAGGCTAATCCATAGGTCCAGGATAAATAAACCTCTATGATCCAAAGTTGAAAGCTAGAGAAGGCATAGGTCCTTACTTACAATCACTCAACTCTCATGAAGCATGCTATTCTTTACCTAAGTTTGGATGCTTGTTATCTTTCAAAAACACAAGGGTTAATGTTAAAGGAAAGTGCAGTTGAGATTTCATAAAACCTGCAGAGTACCTGTCAAAGGTGGAGCACAATTACGTTTTTTTTTCTTTCTTTCTTTTTTTCCCCATCAAATGCTTAAAAAATTGTTCAAACAACCCTACTACTGTTGATTTCTATTGAAAATTAGATCACCTTGAGGCAGAAAGAGCATCATGAGAATAAACTTGAAAAGTCTTTTTTATCCATTTTTGACCAATTGTGATGTTAGAAGTTAGACATACTTGATTAATATTTATTACCACGCTAAAGAACATTGGATCCCTGGTGGCAGAAACTGCTATATATATATATATATTTGAGCTCTAATATAGTGATGCTTTATACATATTATGCATCAAATTTAGGTCGTCTGTATGTGTAATCAATTTTTGGCATTCATGACATTAGCTATAAAGTTGAGCTGTTATTTTTTGTCATCTTGAGCCAAATTTAATGTACTAGGTAAAATAAATTTTCATCAAGTTTATACCTCATATCTAATAATATGTATTTATTTATACTTCATATCTAACACCTTTATATGTATTTATTTATACCTCATATCTAATACCCTTGTATGTATTTTTACCAGTTTATGCAATCTTGATACGTGAATTTGAACTTTATTGAAGCTTTAGTCTTATGATGTTTACCTCATATCTCAAACACAGTTGTGTATGGCTGCATCTCATTACTGTCGTTGGGTTACTCATTCTTAATGCAGCCTTCAAGGATAAAAGCTTTTGTTGAAAAGGTTATCCAGTGCCCGTTGCAGGATATAGCAATTCCTCTCACTGTTTTTCGCTGGGAATATGGAAAGGTTGCTGAATTTGCTTGTTAATTGCTCATTCTTCTGTTTTCACATATTTCTTTTTCTTACTTTTTTCTTTTCTTTTTTCTTTTTCCAGGGAAACTTCAACCATTGGAGGCCTCTATTTATACATTTTGACACATATTTCAAGACTTACTTGTCTTGCAGAAACGACCTCCTTTTGTCAGATGACATTTTAGGAGACGCCAGCCCATTCCCTAAACAGGCAGTTTTACAAATTCTGAGAGTTATGCAGATTATTCTGGAAAATTGCCGCAACAAGACTTCTTTCGCCGCGATTGAGGTGAGTTGATGACTGAAATTTACGTTGTTATCTTTTTCATTGGTGGATGTAAATTTTACTGCTGGTTCGGTTAGTATATAGAGAGTACATTATGGGGGGAAACATTAATAGATGCCTGTTTCATACTCCTAATAGTATTATTTTTTAACATTTGTGTTATTGTTTTACCTTTTGGTCCGACAATTCCAGTATATTTAAGATCTTTTAAACTCTCTGTTTTCTTTTTCTTCAGCATTTCAAGCTATTGCTTGCTTCACCAGATCCGGATATTCTCATAGCAGCTTTGGAGGCTCTCTGTGCATTTGTGAAAATAATTCCATCGAAATTGCACGTGAATGGAAAGATGGTTGGATGTGGGTCAGTGAACAGTTGTCTTTTATCACTTGCACAAGGTTGGGGTAGCAAAGAAGAAGGCCTGGGTTTGTATTCCTGTGTTTCTCGACATGAAAGGTCTGAGGGTGATGTGTTATGCTTGTTTCCATCTGAGGTACAAAATGATTGTGATAAATTGCACCATCGCCTAGGGTCCACACTGTACTTTGAGTTGCGTGGCACTGTATCTTCTGGGACAAGTATAATTCAGCTTCCCGATCTTCATTTGCGAGAAGAGGATGACCTGTCACTCATGAAGTTTTGTATTCAGAAGTATAATGTGCCTTTGCAGCTCAGATTTCCACTGTTCTCAAGAATCAGATATGCTCGTGCATTCCGTTCCTCCAGAATATGCAGACTTTACAGCAAGATTTCTCTTCTTGCGTTTATTGTGCTTGTACAGTCGAGTGATGCTCATGATGAACTTGTTTCATTTTTTGCTAATGAGCCAGAGTATACGAATGAATTGATTAGAATTGTGAAGTCTGAAGAATTCATATCTGGCACCACGAGGACCCTTGCAATGACAGCACTTGGAGCACAGTTAGCTGCATATGCTGCGTCTCATGAAAGGGCACGAATATTGCGTGGATCAAGCATCAACGTTGTTAGTGGAAACCGTACGATTCTCCTTAATGTACTACAACGGGCAATTATATCACTAAACAACCCTCTTGATTTGTCATCTGTTACCTATGTTGAAGCCCTTCTACAATTTTATTTGCTTCATGTGATATCTTCTTCAAATGCTGGAACTGTTGTTAGGGGATCTGGGATGGTGCCCACCTTTTTGCCACTTTTAGAAGATTCAGATCCTACTCACTTTCGTCTTGTTTGTATAGCTGTGAAAACTCTACAGAAGCTCATGGACTACAGCAACACAGCTGTCACCCTTTTCAGAGACTTGGGTGGAATTGAGCATTTGATTCGTAGATTGCAGGTTGAAGTTCAGAGAGTGATTGATTTCCCTGGGTTGAAGGATGATACTGTGACCACAGATGCATATTTTGAACTTGATCAGTTGTACACTTATAAGAGATTGGTCAGATCTTTGTTGAAGGCTCTTGGTTCTGCCACTTATGCAACTTCAAATGCTGTGCGATCTCAGAATTCTTATGATGTCACCTTGGGTTCCACATTGTTGATAATTTTCAGAAACAAGGAAAAATTTGGAGGTGAGATCTTCTCTGCAGCCGTCACTCTTATGAGTGAAATGATTCACAAAGATCCAACATGTTTTAATGCATTGTATGACTTGGGTCTTCCTACGGCATTCCTCTCATCAGTTGTTTCTGGAATACTTCCTTCTTCCAAAGCCATTACATGTATTCCAAATGGTCTTGGTGCTGTTTGCCTCAACTCTAAGGGCTTGGAGTCTGTCAGAGAAACTTCTGCTTTACGTTTCCTTGTTGAGATCTTTACTGATAGAAAGTATGTGATGGCTGTAAATGAATCCATTGCTCCTTTGACAAATGCGTTAGAAGAGCTGCTGCGGCATGTATCTTCTTTGAGAGGTACTGGTGTTGATCTTATAATTGAGATAATTAACAGAACTGCACAGCTTGCTGATATCAAGTTCAAGGGGTTTATTAGAAAAACAGATGAAATGGAAATGGATTCCGCGGAATCTGAGGGTACGGAAAACGTAGGTGGGTGCTCCAAAATTGGTGAAGCAGGTTGTTCTGTTGATGGTATCAGTGATCAGCAGTGTATGCAAATTTGCATCTTTCATGTGATTGTCCTACTTCACAGGACAATGGAAAATTCTGAAACCTGTCGCTTATTTGTGGAGAAATCTGGTATTGAAGCTTTGCTGAAACTTCTTTTACGCCCAAGCATTACTCAATCGTCAGAAGGAATGTCGATAGCCTTAAATAGCACTGTGGTATTCAAGTGTTTTACGCAGCACCATTCCACTCCTTTGGCTCGTGCTATTTGCTCGTCTCTGCGTGATCTTTTGAAAGAAACTCTGTCTAGGTTCAGTGTTGTCTCTGGTTCCTTTCTGCTGGATCCCAACTCCAGACCAGATCCCGTATTATTTTCTTCTCTATCTCTAATCGAGTTTGCATTATTTCTCGCTGCCTCGAAAGATACTCGTTGGGTTAATGCGTTGCTCACTGAATTTGGTAATGGCGAAAACGGTGTCCTAGTAGATATCAGTCATATTCATCGTGAAGTCCTATGGCAAATCGCATTGCTTGAAGATGCGAAGGCTGGAACAGAAGATGAATCAGCTGTTAGAGTTAATGCCTCACAACAGTCTGCGTTGGGCATGAATGACACTGAAGACCCCAGGTCGAACTCATTCAGGCAGTCGCTTGATCCATTGCTTAGAAGGCGAACTTCAGGATGGAGCTTTGAGTCGCAATTTTTTGACCTTATAAATTGGTATCGTGATCTTAGTCGGCCTTCAAGTCTTCATCTTCAGCAGGTTGTTGATCCACCATTAAATCACTTTTCTCTCCGATGACTTTGAATTTCAAATTTGAATTATGTTTCCTTACTAATTTTCCGTGACGTTGTTAGTTCATATTTGAAATCTTATAAGTTCTTTTCATTTTTTTTTTTTTTNTGCAATTTAAGGAACATAATTCTCTTATTTGGTATAATAATGTTTCGCATTAAACTAGTTATTTCATTTTTATTTTGCAGGTTCAATCAGTTCAGGAACAGCATGGGTCTGGTTCCTCTGATTTTTCTGAATACAGTTCTAGAAAGGATGATGACAATCAAAGATCATACTATCAATCGTGCTGTGACATGGTATCGTCTTTATCAATTCACATTACCCGTATGTTTCAAGAGTTGGGGAAGGTGATGCTGTTACCTTCTCGTCGAAGGGAGGATACACTAAACGTTTCGCCTTCTGCAAAATCAGTGGCTTCTACCTTTGCTTCTATAGCTGCCAATCACATGAGTTTTACAGGTCATGTCAGCCCTTCTGGATCTGAGGCTTCTGTGTCAACCAAGTGTCGCTATTTTGGCAAGGTTATTGATTTCATTGACAGTATTCTTATGGATAAGCCAGATTCAGTTAACCTCGTTATCTTAAATTGTTTGTATGGAAGAGGAGTTATTCATACAGTCTTGACTACATTCGAGGCCACCAGTCAATTGCCTTTTGCCATCACTAGGGCTCCTGCTTCTCCAATGGAGATTGATGAGGGAAGGCAAAATCAAGTTGAAGAAGCTGATTACTCGTGGATATATGGACCTTTAGCTAGTTATGGTAAACTTATGGACCACTTTGTGACTTCGTCTTTTATTCTATCGCCATCCAACAAGCATCTGCTAACCCAGCCTCTAGTGCAAGGGGATATTTTATTTCCTCGAGATGCAGAAACGTTTGTCAAAATTCTCCAGTCCATGGTATTGAAGGCTGTGCTTCCTGTTTGGACCCACCCTCGTTTCCCTGAATGCAGTTACGAATTCATTGCAGCGGTTGTTAACATTTTTAGACATATTTTCTCTGGAGTGGAAGTGAAAAATGTTGGTATTAATGTGGGTCGTCTGGCTGGTCCTCCGCTGAATGAGTCAGCCATTTCAACAATTGTAGAGATGGGGTTTTCGAGGTCTCGGGCAGAAGAAGCCTTAAGACATGTGGGTTCTAATAGTGTGGAGCTTGCAATGGAATGGTTATTCTCACATTCTGAGGAAACGCCAGAGGATGACGAGCTTGCTCGAGCGCTGGCAATGTCCCTTGGGAACCCTGGTACGGAGACGAAAGAAGCTGTGACGGATGAAAAACCTGAGCCTGTTGAAGAGGAATTTGTGCAACTTCCTCCAGTGGATGACTTGCTGTCGACATGTCGGAGACTTGTGCAAATGAAAGAGACATTAGTTTTCCCTGTTAGGGACTTGCTTGTGATGATTTGCTCACATAATGAAGGTCATGAAAGACCACACATAGTTTCATTTATCGTCGAACAAGTGAAAATTTGCAGTAGCACGTATGGAAGTGAAAACCAAAACACGCTTTCTGCCTTTTTCCATGTACTTGCTCTAATACTTCATGAAGATGCAGCTTCTCGAGAATTAGCCTCCAAAAATGGTTTCGTGAAAGTTGCATCAGAGCTTCTTCAATTGTGGAGTAATTCCAATGAACAAGAATCATCTCAAGTCCCAAAATGGGTAACTTCAGCATTTGTTGCCATTGATCGCCTTGCTCAAGTGGACACTAAATCCAATGCTGATGTGCTAGAAGTTCTGATGAAGAATGCTGGTGGCAATCATACTTCAATTGTTATTGATGATGATAAGCATAACAAAGCACCAATGTCTTTGGGGCAGTTGAAAATTTTGGATTTGCACGAGCAGAATAGACTAATTGAAGTAGCTTGCAATTGCATCAGGAAACAATTGCCTTCTGAAACAATGCATGCTGTTTTGCAGCTCTGTTCTACCCTAACGAGGACTCACTCAGTTGCTGTTAGCTTTCTTGAGGCTGGAGGCCTGCATTTGATCCTTTCCTTGCCTGCTAGGAGCTTGTTTGTTGGTTTTGACTGTGTTGTAGCTGTTATAATACGCCACATCCTTGAAGATTCTCAAACCTTACAGCAGGCCATGGAGTCTGAGATACGGCATACTTTCCTGACTTTTGCTAACCGGCAGTCTACTGGAAGGCTTACTCCACGAAATTTTCTGTCAAATTTAAGTGCCCTTATTCAACGTGATCCCATAATTTTTATGCAAGCTGCCAAGTCTGTTTGTTATGTTGAGATGGTTGGTGATCGACCGTATGTTGTTTTAATAAAAGACCGTGAGAAGGATAAATGTAAGGAGAAAGAGAAGGAGAAGGAGAAAAACCAAGGTAATGATGGGAAGACGAGCATTCCTAGCAGTGCTCAGGGGAAGCTTCTTGATGTAAATTCTAAAACCTCCAAGGTGCATAGAAAACCTCCACATAGTTTTGTAAACGTGATTGATCTTCTACTGGATTTAGTATTGACCTTCTTGCCACCTGCTTCTGAAGATAAATCTGTTGTCAATGATGGCTCATCATCTATAGATATGGAAATTGATGTTTCTGCCAGCAAAGGTAAAGGAAAAGCTGTTACCTCCCTGTCTAAATCAAATGAAGCAAACGATGAAGAATTCCCAGTGTCCATGGTGAAGGTTATATTTATACTGAAGCTCTTGACCGAGATTCTTTTCATGTATAGTTCCTCCATTCATATTCTCGTGCGGAAGGATTCCGAAGTTTGTGGCTACAGGGGAGTTACCCAACAAGCTGACGCTCCTTGCTCAGTTGGTGGGATATTTCATCATGTTCTTTACAAGTTTCTTCCATATACTAAAAATCCTAAAAAGGATAGGAAAACGGAAGTGGATTGGCTCCATAAACTGGCCAGTAAAGCCAACCATTTTCTGGTGTCTTCTTGTGTTCGCTCAACTGAGGCAAGGAAAAGAATATTCTCAGAGATCACTAATGTTTTCAACGACTTTGTTGACTCTTCTAATGGTTTTAGGGCTCCAGGAGCTGACATTCAGTCTCTCACTGATTTACTCCACGATGTTCTGTCTGCTCGGTCACCCACTGGTTCATACATAACAGCAGAAGCTTCGGTCACTTTCATAGAAGTTGGTCTTGTTCAGCCACTCACCCGAATACTCCGTGTTTTGGACCTGGACCATACTGACTCAACGAAGGTTGCTGCTGGAATTGTGAAAGTTTTGGAGTTAGTGACCAAGGAACACGTTAATGCTTTTGAGTCCATTAATGGAAAAGAAGAGCAATTGATAACACCTGCTGATCCTAGTGAGCCTGGGGTAGGAAATGCCGGTGGTCTGCGTGCTGCTGATACTGCAGTTAATGCTAATGAAAATTCAGTGCAAATAGACGGGAGTGAGGCGTCTCACACAGTGCAGAACTATGGTGGACCTGAGACAGTCAATGATGATATGGAACACGACCAGGATAGGGGCTTTTTAGCTGCTGTAGATGATTACATGCAGGAGAACACTGAGGGGACACAAAATCTTCAAAGTGGCCTTGACACTGTTGGGATTAGATTTGAAATCCGCCCTAATATAAGAGGGGATCTTGATGAAGATGAAGATGATGATGATGAGATATCTGGTGATGAAGAGGATGGAGTTAATGATGATGAAGATGAGGATGCTGATGACGAGCACAATAATATTGAACAAGATGAAGCCCATCTTCTCCCACATACCGACACTGACCAAGATGACCATGACATTGATGAAGATGAATTTGACGAGGATGTGATGGAAGAGGATGAAGATGAAGAGGACGACGAGGATGGTGTTATTTTGCAACTAGGTGACGGAATGAATGGTGTAAATGTATTTGATCAAATAGAGGTTTTTGGCAGAGATAGCATCTCCAGTGGAACATTTCAAGTCATGCCTGTTGAAATATTTGGCTCCAGACGGCAGGGGCGAACCACATCCATATACAATTTCTTAGGGAGAAGTGGTGATAGAGCTGGCCCTTCCCGACATCCACTTCTAGTGGAACCACATCCTTCGCTGAATACATTTCTTCCTAGACCATCAGGTCCTTGTGTTTCTTTTTGTGTTATGTTTTCTGTTATTCTTTTTCTGTTTTCTTTTTATTTGGATTACTCTGCGACTTTGGCATGGTGACCTTAGAAAGTCTACATAGCTGCATTAATCTAACTTCCAGCATTTTTTTCTCTTTCTATATAGCTGCATTAATCTAACTTCCAGCATTTTTTTCTTTCTTTATCGTAGAGAATAACCATGATGCGCGCTCCAACTCAGAAGCTCTGTCACAGTTAGACTCCGTTTTCAGATCACTTCGACATGGCCGACAAGGGCATAGATTTGATTTGTTGGCCAATGAAGACCAGCTAAGCAATGGATCAAACTCATCTGGTGTCCCTCAAGGGCTTGAGGAAGTACTTGTTTCCAGCTTGACGCGCCCCTCTACGGAGAAACCCTCCAACAATACTGCAGCTGTTGAATCTCAAAACGGAGTTGAAGTTGGTCTGTCCGCTGCATCTGCTGAGACAACGGCTGGAAATCAAGAAAGTGTCGGAGGCATAACTGAACATCCTCCTTCAGCAGTGTTGGAGAGTACCAGAGTTGGTAATGTTCCAACTGCACATGAAACTCAGGGTATGGAATCTTCAAATCAACCACCTCAGTCTGTTGATATTCAGGACGACCATGCTGATGTCATGCGTGATGTTGAAGCAGTGAGTCAGGAGAGTAGTGGAAGTGGGGCCACTTTAGGTGAAAGCTTACGAAGTCTGGATGTTGAAATTGGAAGTGCTGATGGTCATGATGATGGTGGAGATAGACAAGCAGGTAGTGATGCCCGAATAAGGAGAATTAATCCTTCTTTTGGTAATAACCCATCTCTGAGTGGGAGAGATGCACCACTTCATAGCGTCACAGAAGTTTCAGAAGACCCAATCCTAGAGGCAGAACAAACCGCACCCCCTAATGAAGAGCAAAATAATCACGATGCTGAACCTATTGATCCTGCTTTTCTTGACGCACTTCCCGAGGAGTTGCGTGCTGAGGTTCTTTCTGCCCAACCTAGTGAAACTTCAAATCCGCAAAATCCCGAACCCCAAAATAATGGGGATATAGACCCTGAGTTTCTTGCAGCACTCCCCCCTGATATCCGTGAAGAGGTTTTGGCGCAACAAAGGGCTCAAAGGCTGCAGCAGTCCCATGAACTGGAAGGTCAACCTGTTGAAATGGACACTGTCTCAATCATTGCGACGTTTCCTTCAGACATAAGAGAAGAGGTATCTTCTTAGTGGGTTTTTCACTTAGTATATTTTTTTTGGTTCAAATGTAATTTTAGTGCCAATAATTGATTTTCACTGACATCTCAGGTTCTTCTAACTTCCTCTGACGCTATTCTTGCAAATTTAACCCCGGCCCTTGTTGCTGAAGCAAACATGTTGCGCGAAAGGTTTGCACGTAGGTACAATCAAACTCTATTTGGTATATATCCGCGAAACCGCAGGGGTGAGTCTTCTAGGCGAGGTGTGGATAGAGTTGGTGGTGGCCTTTCTCGTCGATCTACTGCTATTACGCCAGTCGAGGCTGAGGGATTGCCTTTGGTCGACACAGAAGGTCTGGAGTCACTGATTCGGTTGCTTCGTGTTGTTCAGGTAATCTTATGATCCATTTGATGCGCTACCACAGGTTACTTCTTGATATGTAAATTTAATTTGTCTAATCTATTTGCAGCCACTTTATAGAGGTCAACAGAGACTACTTCTTAACCTCTGTGCTCACGCTGAAACCCGAAGTGATTTGTTAAAAATTTTGATGGACTTATTACTGCCGGATAAGCGAAGTTTTCCCAGTGATCTGAATGCTACGGAACCTCCTTACAGGCTGTACGCTTGCAAGCATGTGATGTATTCTCGTCCTCAGTATGTTGATGGTTAGTACATTTTTTCA
The DNA here is from genome assembly GCA_008636005.1 of Striga asiatica. NCBI lineage: Eukaryota > Viridiplantae > Streptophyta > Magnoliopsida > Lamiales > Orobanchaceae > Striga > Striga asiatica. The sequence goes on along the minus strand of BKCP01010959.1, from coordinate 115,260 downwards.
ACAGTTACCATGTCATGCAAGTATCTATAGTTAATTTGCATTCCGGCTGGATTAACTGAAGAAAACCATTTCGCTGCCGTTGCAGCAGGTGGTTTATTAGTATCTTTTTTTAGACTCTGCTTTGATTTTTTCCTCCCCGAATAGAGTTGAATTGCTGGTGTTTCCTATTCGGTTTGACTATGCTGAATTACTACACCTTTTCGAATCCCATCTGCAGAAATAGATGGATAATTTAGGGATAATGCGAGCATGCTTTCATACTTCAGAGATTGATGCTCTCCCTCCTTTCTTTCACTTTTCTAAAGTAGTTACCTTTGCCTGTTCTTTCTGTGTGTTCTTTTATAGGTGTTCCCCCTTTGGTGTCTCGTCGAGCTCTAGAGACTCTCACCTACTTGTCCCGTAACCATCCTTTGGTTGCACAACTATTACTTGAGCTCAGATTGCCACAAGTGAATTTTAAGGAGTCCCCGAGCTCAGATGAAAAAGGGAAAAAAGCTATGATGCTTTCCGATGAAGACATGTCAGAAAAATACACAGAAAGGCAGTCATCTCTGACATTGCTTCTAAGCCTCTTCAACCGGCCACTTTATTTAAGAAGCATAGTTCATCTAGAGCAGGTCTGTATTTGCAAACCATTTTAGATGCTGCATTTTGATGTAGATTATCCATTATATTTATTAAAAACTGTCTCATGGTCTCAGCTGCTAAATTTATTGGATGTCATCCTTGATAATGCCGAGAAGAAATCAAATTCATCTCATGACCCTGGGTCATCTGCATCTGAACAGCCATCCAATCCTCAAGATTCCACATCAGTAGTTGCTTCAACATCAGGGGAAGGTAACTCTTCCTTGAAAGCATTGTCTTCTGATGAAGATAAAGAGCAGAATGCTAAAGACCTCAACAACTTGCCGAAGTTGGAGCTTCAACGTCTTTGCTCACTTCTTGCATCCGAAGGGTATGCTGAAATGTCTATTCTTTTATGCTAGCTTAATAGTAGATGGTGTGTAGTTCGTATTTCTACCATGTGCTTGCTAGTTATAGAAATCCTAATACGGGTTATTAGTACTTGAATCAAGTAATAGATTAGTGTTGTGATTTATGTCTTCAACTTTAAGGAACTCGTTGATTTTTGGGGTCAAGGTCATAGTTGCAACAATGTTACATGAACAGTGCCATATGTGGGCCGTTGAAGAAGTAATTATTGATATTTTACTATTTTGCATGCTGAAGTCCTGTAATTTTTGTAGTACAAACTAATTCATCATGGAACTAGCTTATTGCAGCTCTTGCAAATAATTTTCTAGTTCTTATAGTAGCGACAGAATTTTGATGATAATATTGAAACATTTGTTTTCCATTCTCCTTAATAGTTCTCTTCTTTATGGTGCAAACTGTGGTTTACTCATTCCTACCTTTGAGATACTGTCGGTAGTTACATTAACGAGCTTCTCCAATTTGTAACATATTTCTCCTTTTCAGTCTCTCAGATAATGCCTACACCCTTGCCGCGGAGGTATTAAGAAAGCTGGTGACGGTTGCTCCTATTCATTGTAATCACTTTATCACTGAGCTTGCTGGTTCAGTTCGAAACCTCACCAAGTCCGCTATAGAAGAGTTACACGTCTTTGGCGACATAGAGAAAGCTCTCCTTTTTACTACTACTCATGGGGCTCCAGTTCTCAGGGTCCTGCAAGCATTGAGCTCTTTAGTTGTTGTACTGCTCAGTAAGGACAAGAAACATCAGAACATCCCTGATACGGAGTACACTGCTGCTGTTTCGGTGGTTTGGGATATTAATGCAGCTCTTGAGCCATTGTGGCAGGAACTGAGCAACTGCATAAGCAAAATAGAGACTTACTCTGATATGGTATCCGATCGTTCAACTTCATCTGTCAAACCATCTAGCAGCTCAGTGCCCTCACTTCCTGCAGGAACTCAGAATGTTTTGCCATACATAGAGTCGTTCTTTGTGACGTGTGAGAAGTTGAACCCTGGTCAGTCGAGTTCAGGCACTGATTTTGGTGCTACTTCTGTTTCTGATGTTGACGAGGGTATTGCATCTTCTAGTCAAGTCAAACCTTCAGGATCAGCTTTGAAAGTGGATGAGAAACATGTTGCTTTCTTAAGGTTCTCAGAGAAGCACAGAAAGCTTCTCAATGCTTTTGTGAGGCAAAATCCAGGATTGCTTGAGAAGTCCTTTTCACTTATGCTCAAAGTTCCTCGCTTTATTGATTTTGATAATAAACGTTCCCACTTTAGATCCAAGATAAAGGACCAGCACGATACTCATCACAGTCCTGTGAGAATTTCTGTGAGAAGAGCTTACATCCTTGAAGATTCGTACAATCAGCTGCGTTTGAGGCCTGCACAAGATTTGAAGGGTAGATTGAATGTTCATTTTCAAGGGGAGGAAGGAATTGACGCTGGTGGTCTTACCAGGGAGTGGTATCAGTTGCTCTCTAGGGTAATCTTCGACAAGGGGGCACTACTATTCACAACCGTCGGGAATGAATCAACATTTCAGCCAAACCCCAATTCTGTTTACCAAACCGAGCATCTCTCGTACTTCAAATTTGTTGGGCGAGTTGTGAGTATTTCACATTTTTATGCTATTGACGATGGATACCTCTGCCACATAAATTCCTTACATTTTGAGTATTTTACAGGTTGGGAAGGCACTATTTGATGGGCAGCTCCTTGATGTTCACTTCACTCGCTCCTTTTACAAGCATATTCTTGGGGTTAAAGTTACATATCATGATATTGAAGCTATTGATCCAGATTATTTTAAGAATTTGAAATGGCTGCTTGAGGTAAGTCTTGTCGAAAGTCGATGTATTTTCCTTCTTCTAAGCTGCTTAATTCTATTGCTCGTTTTGATTTCCAGAATTTTGATGATGGGAGTTGATTGTGGTTCTTATTTGCCCATTGCAGAATGATATAAGCGATGTCCTGGACTTGACTTTCAGCATTGATGCTGACGAAGAAAAGCTGATTCTTTATGAACGTACTCAAGTATGCATTTCTAATTGCTCCTACTAAGAAAGTACATGTGGGAATTTCTTTACTGATTTATGAGTGAATATTTTATGTAGGTAACTGACTATGAACTAATCCCTGGAGGTCGAAATATTAGAGTAACTGAGGGTAACAAGCACCAATACGTTGATTTAGTTGCTGAACATCGGTTGACAACTGCCATTCGTCCTCAGATAAATGCATTCATGGAGGGGTTTAATGAACTAATCTCTCGTGATTTGATATCTATATTCAATGACAAGGAATTGGAACTCCTGATAAGTGGGCTGCCTGACATCGACTGTGAGTTCTGATACTTTATCCTTTACTTTGTTAATGTGTGTTTGAACAGTAACTTTCCAAAAAAGCATATTTTATTGCTTAAGCTTATGAGTTAAGAGCTTTATAGCGAAAACTAAATGAATGTTTTGCAGTGGATGATCTGAGGGCAAATACAGAGTACTCAGGGTACAGTACCGCTTCTCCAGCTATTCAGTGGTTCTGGGAGATTGTTCAAGGATTCAGCAAAGAAGATAAAGCTCGCCTGCTGCAATTTGTGACTGGAACATCAAAGGTTGCTTTATTTGCTTTTTCTAGTTGTGAGATGGTGATTAATTTAAAGCTTACCTGAAACTCCATTGTTCGACATCTATGATGATCTTAGATTTATTATTTTTCTGATACATGAATTTTGTAATGCTATTTATCATGATTTGCCAATATGTCCTTAATAGCATTGAGCTGCTAGCAATCTCTTACATGCCCAAAACTTGATTCCTTTCACAATTTACTGTGTTTCATCCTTTTTCCTTTTTGGCTTTTAGGTGCCTTTAGAAGGATTTGGTGCACTTCAAGGAATTTCAGGATCACAAAAATTCCAGATTCACAAGGCATATGGCAGTCCCGATCATTTGCCTTCTGCTCACACATGGTGAGTAAATCGTTTTGAAATTATATATTTCTTTATCTTGATCCTTGAACTTCAATGGTAGTTTCTGCTATAAACTTTGACTACAGCTGTGTGTACTTTTGGGGCTTATTAACTAAAATAACGTACGAGCACTTGCAAACTCATGCAGTTTCAATCAGTTGGATCTTCCGGAATATCCTTCCAAGGAGCGGTTGGAGGAGAGACTCTTGCTTGCTATCCATGAAGGCAGTGAGGGTTTTGGATTCGGTTAAGTGCCGCAAAATATTAGTGGAAATTCATTGTATAGATAGTGTCGTTCGAAGGAAGAAATAGGTTCATGACATCTTTTAGAAGCTGCCTCCTATAAATACTGTACAGTGCGATGTTTGCTTTGGCATTTTACCGCCAGTTTTTTCCGAATTTTGATTCTGATGAATGGTGATATCTTAGCAATTTTCATATTTTAAAAGGTGCATTTGTTGCAGAGTTGCATGATTCCATATGATATTGGATATTACTCTTTCACATATATTATCACGATAAAGGTAGAAGATTAAGCTTAAGAAGTATATTGTGCGTGGTCATGGAACATTTAACCAATGAGTGGCCTTTACTGAACTTCTAATTAACCATGAAGCTAGTTTCAATATACTTACTGCAAAGGAATGTCTAATGCTGGCTTAATACTGCAAAGGAATGTCTAATGCTTAGAAGTTCTAAGCACTTGTCTAAGCCAGACATGTTGCAACTAGTTCAGATTTTGAAGCTAACTATGTTAAAGCAGCAGCATTATCAATAAATAATGCATTTCACAAAGTGCATGTTCTTTAAATTAATGCACCAAAATTAAATGTTTTTTTTTTGAGTAAATAAAAAGAATAAACAATTCATGTGTTTTTCATATCTTCATAAGATCTTTCTGAATCTTATGTTTTATGTATTTCTTTTTTAATAATGCTTATAGAATCAAGATTTTGTTGTAAATTAAAATTGTCAGATTCTTTTAATATTATTTTTAGATAAGTATAATTGGAATAATAGTCAAACGATATGTTGATATCAAATCCAGTAATCAGAATTAAGGTACTAAAAATCGGAATATACTATAGCAAGTTACCGACTTCCATAGATCTCTTCCGACAGACCGACAAGGAGGATCAAAACCGACATCCGAAACCGACGTAAATAAACCGACATCAAGTCAACCGACTACCACAAAGTTTGAGCATTCCAAACAGAAAGTAATCATTAGAAGCATCTGATTGGACCAACAAAACAAAAAGGTAATTATTGATGTTTCCCGCCGCCTCAAAACAAAGCAGCTCAATATTAAATGCATCTCTATCCATTTCGAGGAAGAGGACAAAAGCCACCGTACTATAAATAGCAGAATTTATGATAGTACAAGGATCTTTTTCGATCACATTGTACACGAACTTAAGACAACCTCGGTTCTCCCCTTGAAACCGACTTCTGTACTCTTGTGAACATAATTAATAAAATCCAATTTAACCTTTATCTTCATTCTTGAAACATCAACTGTGTTCAATTTTAAGTTGCTAATTCAAAACAGCAACAGTTTGGCGCTAGAAGAAGGGCGGCTCCCTTTTCAATTGTTTGTCTAGTAAACAATACTCAAAGGATGTCGAATTCTGGACGAAATGAACGAAATCCTGACCCTGGGATTAATCGTCATCCAATTCATACCACCGGAACTTCTGCCGTGCCATCTACATCAATTGATTATTCAGCTCTATTTCAAGATCCAGAGTTCTTGAAAAACTTAACTGATTTCATGGCACGAACAAGAATAGAATCAACCACAGCGGCTAATCCTCAAGCTCGCTCAACTCCAGTTCCACGAAGAAATAATATTCCTACAACATCACATGCAACTTCTCATCCACATACACATGAATCACAACATGATGCAACTCAAACTCGTGGAGTAGTTCCGGTACAAACTCGAATTCCAGAACCAGCGCGATCAGAGGCGACTGCAGAAAGCCATTCTGGACATCGACCACGACAGCCTACTCCGTCGTTACCAGAACTATCACGACATGATCAACCTTCTGATTTACGACACACTCTTGAACAAACTCATGCTCGTCGTGGGCAGAATGAATTACGTCGTTTGATTGAAAGAAATCGTCAAAGACGCGAATCAGAAGAGTTAGAAATGTTGAGAAAAAGAATTGCTGAGCTGGAGACTTGCCAAGATGAACATGGAGGATCGCCACGACGAACTCCAGTGATAGAAGAGACATATCAAGAGGTTGGAACTCCCTTAGCTCCTCACCTGACCAGAGAACCAATCCCAACTAAAGTGAAAGTTCCGCAAATCGGCTTATATGATGGAACTTCCGATCCTGATGCCCATCTCGGTCAGTATACGTCTTGGATGGATCTTCATGGAGCGAATGAAGCACTCAGATGTCGGATGTTCTCCTTAACTTTGGGACCACGAGCTCAAAAATGGTATCACTCTTTATCCCGGTATTCAATTTCCACGTGGCAGCAGTTGAGGACAGCTTTTCGCTCTCATTTTATCGGGGCCCGGGTGTCTTTAATTCCCAAAGAGTCAATCGCAAATATTGTACAAAAAGATGATGAAAGTGTGAAAGACTACATTACTCGGTTCAACGAGCGCATACAAAATATGGAGCAATGCCATCCCGAAACACTATTGGTCACAGCTATAGCCGGATTGAAGCCAAATTCGTTGTTCCGATGGAGTATATGTCAAAATAAACCGACTTCGTTTCAAGACTTTCTAGCTCGGGCTCAACAGCACATTTTAGCCGAAGAATCAATGTCGGTTCCTAATATCGACTTTTCCTCGTTGAAGTCGGAAGTCGGGCAAGAATCAAAAAAGAAGAAAAATAAATTTTTCAAGCCAAATAAGTCTCGATTCGGGAATCCAAAAATACCTGAAGTGCAAGAAGCCAGAACTAAATATCTTAATGAAGTTAAATCCAGCTACCAGACAGTATTCTCGGCAGGAGCAGCAACAATATTTGAGGAATTAAAAGGAAAGGGAATTCTTCCTGATCCTCGACCTGTCAGAACACCCGAAGAAAAACTTGATAAAACAAGATATTGTTCATATCATAAGTCGGCAGGCCATAATACTGATGAATGTCTCGGTTTACTTTCTGCCTTGTTGCGACTTATTGGACATCCTCAAGTCCAAAGATTTGCCAAGAATGTTGATTACAAACGAAAAGGAAGAATGCCTGATTTATCAGACGATGAAGACGATGAAGAGCGTCCAATTAATCCAAAACGGGTGAGATCAAATGAGAAAGAAATATATATGACGAATCAAAGAGAAAAAGATTCGACTGAAATGATGTATCGAGGAGGATACTATAATCCAGACAACTCACACCATGTACCTCGGGTCAACAACAGCAGTAATGCAACGTTGGAATCACGAAGGCAAATAAAAGCGTATGCTCGAAAAGCTTTTAACTCGGGAAAAACAGTTTTAACTACCGACCTCCGAGATAAAATTAATGCTCGGAACAATTGCCCGATTACATTCAATGTTGATGATGCAAGTTATTTTGCTCACCCTCATGCTGATCCCTTGATAATCACGGCACCCATCTGTGGAATACCGATACATCGTATGTTGGTGGACACTGGAGCATATTCAAGTATTATGATGTTACGTACATTTGAACAAATGGGAATCGATCCAGCCGAGCTAAAACCCTGTAAAGATCAAGTACAAGGCTTTAATGGAACTATAACGACAACCCTTGGCGAAATCACTATGCCAATTCGGTTCGGAATCCCTGGACAGGCCTCCAAAGTTATTATGGAGACATTCAAGGTGATGGATCTTAAAAATCAATATAATGCCATCATTGGACGGACTGCTTTATACAAGCTTCGTGCAGCTGTATCAATATTTCATTATGCTCTAAAATTTCCTACTAATAATGGAGAAGGAACTCATTATGGAGACCAGTACGAAGCTCGCGGAATGGTATGGGTTAAACCCTGGCATGAACCCTGTATGCCTGTACATATGATGGAGGATATTGAAGAAAGTCGAGAAAATTCAACACTCATTAACTCGGAACCATGCAATACCGAGATGGAACTCGATCCTGTGAAATCAAACAACGATTTGATTTGTGATCGTGGAAGACGTCCGGGAAAAGAGCCAATTAAAGAAGAAGACGTACTTGATCCTCGAATTCAATTTAAGGAGAAAAGCAAACTTGAACGAGCCGAACCATCAGAAGAGGTCGAGATAATATTCATTGATGATCCAGTTTGTCACAAGTCGGTGCAAATTGGGGCCAATCTTCAAGAACCAATACGAACTCGGCTCATTCAATTCCTCAAAGCTAATTCCGACGTATTTGCCTGGAAACACGAAGATATGAAAGGAATTGATCCAAAGGTCGCTTCTCATCGACTTAACTTGGATCCAACAGTTAAACCAGTGGTTCAAAAACGACGTAAACTCGGTCCTGATCGACAGAAAGCTCTCGAAGAAGAAGTTCAAAAACTGGTTGACAACAAATTCATTCAAGAGACCAAATACCCGACTTGGGTGTCAAATCCTGTTCTCGTGAAAAAGAGTTCTGGTGCATGGCGACTTTGCATTGATTTTACCGACTTAAATAAAGCCTGTCCCAAAGACAGTTACCCTTTACCGCATATCGATTACATGGTGGATGCCACAGCTGGACATGAATTGATGAGCTTTATGGATGCATATTCGGGTTATAATCAAATCCCAATGGACCCTGATGAGGCAGAACATACATCTTTTTATTCAGCCCGAGGATTATATTGTTATACTATGATGCCGTTCGGTCTTAAAAATGCTGGGGCCACATATCAGAGGCTGGTTAATAAAATGTTCGCCAAACTCATCGGACATACCATGGAAGTTTACGTGGATGACATGTTAGTCAAGTCGGTTCATGCGGCCGATCACATTGATCACTTGCAGGAAATGTTCAACATCTTGAGAGAATATTCAATGGTGCTTAACCCAAAGAAATGCACTTTCGGAGTTAGTTCTGGAAAATTTTTGGGATATATCGTCACTCAGCGGGGTATTGAAGCCAATTCAGTGAAAATAAAGGCAATTATGGATCTTTCACCTCCCACATCGGTAAAAGGAGTTCAAGCTCTTACCGGCCGACTTGCTGCCTTAAATCGATTTCTATCCAAATCAACAGATCGATGCAAACCCTTCTTTGAATCTATAAAGAAAGGAAAATGCTTCGAATGGACAGAAGAATGTCAATTAGCTCTAAATAAAATAAAAGAAACACTCCATCAAATCCCGGCTTTACAGAAACCGATTCCCGAAGAAATGCTGTATCTATATTTGGGGGTTAGTGACTCTGCAATCAGTGCTGTTCTTATTCGTGAAGACGGGCGTCAGCAATATCCAATCTACTATGTCAGTAAGGCCTTACATGAAGCCGAATTACGATACCCGGCGATGGAGAAGTTGGCATATGCCCTTGTTACTGCTGCTCGAAAGTTACGTCCTTATTTCCAAGAACATTCAATAACAGTACTGACTTCTTATCCCTTGAAGTCGATTCTACACCGACCTGATACATCGGGAAGACTAATCAAATGGGCCGTAGAACTTGGTCAATATGATATTCATTATAAACCGAGAACTGCAATAAAAGCTCAAGCTTTATCCGACTTTATTGCCGAGTTTACTCCTGCAATTGAGACAGTCAACGAAGTTCAATCGTGGACGTTGTATGTTGATGGCTCCTTAACTCAACACCGAGCTGGAGGAGGAATCATTCTTATTGACCCTCAAAACAGGATGTTTTGTCATTCTGTCAAGTTTCTCTTTCCAGCAACAAATAACGAAGCCGAATACGAAGCTTTCCTATCTGGATTAAATCTTGCAAACTCCATGAATGTAAAGAAGCTGAAGGTATTCTCCGACTCACAATTGCTTGTAAATCAAGTCCGTGGAGATTTTGAAGTTAAAGAACCTCGGCTACTCCCATATTTGACGCTCGTAAAACAGAAGATGTCTCGATTTGATATTCAGTTAGAACATATTCCTCGTTCACAAAATGTTCCAGCTGATGCTCTGTCTAAACTTGCATCAAGTACCGGACTGGAGGATGTTGAGTATATCCAAGTTGGTCATCAAGAAATACCTTCTATTTCAGCGCCTGAAGTCTTACATACCGAGGTACAGAAATCACCGACTTGGATGACACCGATTATAACATACTTGGAAACAGGAGCTTTACCTCAAAATCCAAAAGAAGCTCAAACACTTCGCATACGAGCTGCTCGGTTCACACTGGATAATGGAGTTCTTTATAAACGAGGATACTCTCTTCCCTTGCTGAAATGTTTAACTGAGCCAGAGTCACGATACGTCCTTGAAGAAGTCCATGAAGGAATTTGTGGGAATCATCATGGAGCACGAACATTAGCGTACAAAATACTTCGACAAGGATATTATTGGCCGACTTTGAAAGCAGATGCAATGAATTGGGTACGAAAATGTGTGAAGTGTCAAATATTCTCTCCAAACATAAATCAGAGCCCAGAATCTTTAAAATCTATCTATAGTCCATGGCCATTTGCCAGATGGGGAATCGATATAATCGGACCGCTCCCAACTGCCAAAGGAGGTGTTCGATTTGCTATAGTAGCAGTCGATTATTTTACCAAGTGGGCCAAAGCTGAACCATTAACTACAATAACCGAACAGAAAGTAGTGGACTTTGTTTGGAAATCGATCATATGCCGGTTCGGTATACCGAGTTCAATAATAACCGACAACGGTCGACAGTTCGAAGGAAAACAACTCGAAGCTCTTTGTGAAGAATATCAGATCAAATATTTCTTTTCTTCGCCATATCATCCTCAATCAAATGGACAAGTCGAAGCCATCAACAAGATCATCAAAAACGGCTTAAAAGTTCGACTTAATGCAGCAAAAGGAGCATGGCCTGAAGAATTACCACATGTACTGTGGGCCTATAGAACAACAGTAAGCCACGCAACGGGAGAAACGCCATTTTCTCTAACTTATGGGTCGGAAGCAGTAATCCCTGTTGAACTCGGATCTCCAACTTATCGAGTAACAGCATTTCAAGAAGCAACCAACTCGGAAAATCTGAAAGCCAATCTGGATCTTCTGGATGAAACTCGTCTCATGACAGAACTTAAAAATGCTGCATACAAACAGAAAAGTGAAAGATATATCAACTCGAAGATGAAGCCACGATCATTTCAAGTCGGTGACTTGGTACTCAAGAGAATTATGGGACTAGATCCGGGGCCTTTAAAACCGAAGTGGGAAGGACCATTCAAGATTAATCAAGTACTTCCAAAAGGTACTTACCGACTTGAAAAGCCAGATGGACTAACTCTGCCCTATCCATGGAATGCTGTTTATCTGAAGAAATATTTCCAGTGAAAGTTCTTGATGTAACAATGACTCTGTACACATTTTGATGTATATAATGGATTTGTGTGCTAAAGAGTCTCTTAAAAAGAGCCGAGATACTCTAACTTGGCATATCATTAGTCTTTATCTAGCCAAGGTTATAACTTGGACAAGACTAATGCATTATCTCTTCAAAAGAACCGAGATATCTTGACTCGGTATACTGTTAGTCTTTATATAGCCAAGCTTGTAACTTGGACAAGACTAATGCTTAAAATCCTTATAAGATATTTCAAATTTAAACCGAGCCTTATTAACTCGGTAAATTATATCTTTTCGACCAAACTAATAACCTTCGAATACCAAAGTACAGTGACTTGGGAAGGTTATGGACTTAGCAAAATTAATGTCGGATAGTCTTAAAATTCAAATCCTGAAGATTGGTTTGAAATAAGATGATATCCGAGTTTCCATCTCAAAAGATGGTGTCCACTTAAAAATTTAAAGTTTGGCCGACTTCTTAATACTTGAAATATTCAGCTAAAGTGAAAAGCCATGCTGGATATATGGATGGAAAAACTTAAAATAAAATTTTCATTCATACTTCATAATAAAATCCATTACAATAAAAGGATTGTGTCTCGACATGCCGAGAACACAATTTTCAAAAAAAAAAAAACAACAAAAGCAAATTTCAAACTAAGCAGATTCTGTTGGTTCATCGACTGTCTTGGCTTTGTCGGTATTATCTTCATCTTCATCAGCCGCCTTAGTCACTTCAACTTCATCCTCCTTCACTTCAGCATTCTCTTTGGCCGCTTCTTCAGCACCATCTTCCTTCTTGGCTGCTTCCTCCGCGTCGCTCTTGATAATTTGTTCGTACATTATGCGGCTAATAATGTCGAAGACTCGGTCTTCTTCAGCCTTAGCAGCCTGCTCGAGCTCAGAAAGGGTCACGGGGATATGTTTGTCTAAAACTGCGTCTTCTCCCCCGACTTCAGATGACTTGGTCACTCCAGACTGATCACCTTTCTGCGACAGCTCCGCAATTTTTCTCTCGAGGAAGGCCACAACCGACTTTCGAAGCTGCTCAGGAGTCATTTTCTCAAGTTCCTCCTGCAAGCTAACCTCGGATAGAGTCTTCACATAGATGTTAGCCAGCTCCGACTTCTTCTCCTTCTCTCCCTCCAGCACCATATTAACAAAAGCGCGACGAAGACGAGCCTCCCTTTCTTGGCTCGACTCAGAAATCTCAAGACCGGCTTCGGCCCTGATAGAAGCAAGAAGGCCCTCGCAGAAACTTTTCTCGTCCTCGTCTGCCTCAACATGAGTCGTCGCGATGGAGGGATTGAAGTTGTGGCTTCGGATTTTATGCAGAAGGAACTGGCGAACTTCCTCGATACCATACAAGCCGTCGTCAAAGCGCTCAACCATCCAGCGCAAATTCAGACAAGTATTCATCTCGAATTCCCGATCTTCATCTTCAGAATCGGAATCGACCTTAGCCTTGAGTCGGTTGGCCTCTGCCTCAAGAATTCTCCCTGCTCGGAGACCGTCATTATACTTTTCCTCGGCAAGTTTGATCTTTTCTTCCTGGAGTTTGCCGAGTTTAGCCAGATGTGCGTCCCGGTCCCTCTTCAACAGTTCTTCAACCTCGGACCGACTCTTCCGAGTAACCTCATGGGCTTCCTGCTCCTTTCGAAGAAGGCTCTCGCACCGAGATAGCTGCTCCTCTAAAACTTTGACGCGCTGCTCAGAAGTAATAACCTGACTCGTCAGCTTCAGAACGTCATTGTCGAGAGAAGCCTTATCAACTCTCAGAGCCTCGATCTCCCCCTGAGCAATTGTCAACTGCTCGGTTTGCTCATCAATTTTCATTTGCAGCTCCTTCTCCTTAGCCGCTGCTTCTTCTCTTAGAGATGCAAGTGCTCCATCTCTAAGTTCCAACGTATGCTTCTTCTCATCGACCTGGGCCGCATTAAGCCGAAATTCATCCTCGGCCATCACTAAACTAACGAGCGCGCGACCCAAGCAAGCTTTGGCATATTTGAACTTGTATGCGCTCGCCAATGAAGATACACCGATCTCGGATCTCGGATCCCATACCATCATCGGGACCCGAGCAGCATCTATGACATGGGCAGGCAGCTCCACGGTACTCGATATCTCAGGAATCTCAACCGATTCAAAAGTCGAGAACCATTTCTCGACCGATTCCCGAGGCTGCCTGAAGTTCAGAAACCTCTCCTCGTCCATTGGCAAGAAGGACCGATCAATAACTGGCTCCTTCTTCTTCTCGCGATCACCACCATCATGCTTCTTTTTTCTCCGCTCCTCGGCAACTGGAATGTTTTCAGCTTGTCTCTTTCTCGACCGAGTAACGGGCACTTCACGCTCAGCGGTAACTTCATGGCCCTCCTCAGGCTCATCAGAAGCCAAATCAATTACAGGCGGATTTTCAACTGGAGCAGCCTCAACAACCGGCTCGACTTCAGGTGCAGCAGCAGTAGCAGCGGCTATAGCGGCCATCGGACCTGCTGCCGCAATAGCCAGAGGATTAGGCTGCGGGACAACAACTGCAGCCGCCGACGTCGCACCGTCCCCGATGTCGGTTTTTGGTGGATTCATAATCGGATTCTCTAGGTAAGCCTTCACTAATTTCTTGCGACCCATTCCTGTCAGACGCAGCTCTTTGCTCTTTCCGACTTTAGTTCGCAGTTCCAAATTCGGACTCCTCTGTCGGAAGGCTCTAGCGTCGCGAACAGTCTTGAAACCGAGCACTCCAAGAAGCGGATAATATACTACAATTATAAAACCGAGTTATCACAATATCCAAAAACAACCGACTTCGACTACGTTTGAAAAATTTGATTCGAATTTACCTGGCTGAAAGGAACCGTCTAGGATTTCTGGACACAACCCAGCAGCTTTCAACCTCGAATCCTTTAAAATCAACTTGAAACCGCGTTGTGTCTTTTTGAGCTTGAACAATTCAGAAATTCTTTCTTTCAAAGTCGAGCTGAGTTCAACTCCTTTGCTTTTGGCTGCAAATAGTAAAGTTGGTGACCTGTTAGTACACAAATAAAAAGCAAGTCAGAACAAACTCGGTTTGTTAAAAGGAAGGACAATACTTACAAACTGCAGAATTAATGTTAATCGGAATTGACATTCCATCAATCAAAGGCTTATTAAAATTTGGAGTCTGCCACTCCCCGCCGACCCACAGCCATTCTTCTTGGAACCCATGCAGTGAATCCGGGATCTCTGTGATCAGATCACCGATCTTAAAGCCACTTTGGGGCCTTCCTGCGCAAGCATAGCAAATCAGGGGATCTGCTACTTGCCTATCAGTGCATCTCCTAAACGAGAAAAGGCTCCTTAGTTCTTCAACGGTTGGCATATCCCAGCCCTTTTCCTTTAACAGAACCAGAAGACCGATGATTCTCTTCCACGAATTTGGAGCTACCTGACACAGACTAATTCCCCAATTTCTTAGGTAGTCTGTAATTACAGCCGGGAGGGGAAACCGAAGACCAGACCTCAGTGAGTCGGCAAAAACACCGACACAACCTGGAGGCGGACATGTGATCCTTTCGCCTGGATATGGAGCAAACAACTTAACTGACGAAGGGATATACACTTCCCCTCGAAGCATAACGATATCAGCATCAGTAAGAATACTCGGTTCGCCCCTATACTCGTCAATCGGCTCCGGCCACCGACGAGCAGGACGTCTCCAGTAATCCGGAAGCGACATAGCATCCTCTTCGACTCGCTTGTCTTCATCAATGATATCCCTATGGAGATTAAGACTCTTTACCAAAAGGGGATCCCACCGATAATATTCCAGAGGCAATTCCAAATCCTCATCGGTAAGGATCGGAATGTCCGAAATCGTTCGGCTACTGCTATTTTCGGTTTGTGCAGACATCACTCTTCGAAATCGACGAAAAATACAGGAATAATTTGGAACAGAATAAGAAAACAAGAAAGATTAGGGCAAGCTCTTACCGAAACTTTCGAAGGACTCTGGACTGACGAAAAGATCACAGGAAAAAGCAAGTGCACAAGAAAAGTACGTAAAGAAAAGGTTGCTGAAAGAACGCAAGAAAAATCGCAGAGATTAAGGGTACAGAAATTTTTTGCGTCCCGAGACCGACTTCAATTTATAGGTTTCGATTTATGACCGTTAGAAGCATCCGGAAACGGCGCGTGTAACGGACGTATCTTCAAGGGACATAACGTTACAGTAATTATTATACCACGTGGCCACATCCTGAAACGCCATGTCGTTACAAAATTGTATCCGTTGGGCCCATTTAATGCGGACGCGTCTTTTAAAGAGCCGCCATGTCAGATCAAATACAGCGCAGTATCGAATGAAGCAAAGTATTCTCATGTCGGTAACAATACAAAGCAAGTCGGAATGCAGTGAAACAACAGACGACATCAGCAATCATTTAAAAAGCATCAAATGCTTACTAATGTCGGGGGCCTCACTGTTGATATCAAATCCAGTAATCAGAATTAAGGTACTAAAAATCGGAATATACTATAGCAAGTTACCGACTTCCATAGATCTCTTCCGACAGACCGACAAGGAGGATCAAAACCGACATCCGAAACCGACGTAAATAAACCGACATCAAGTCAACCGACTACCACAAAGTTTGAGCATTCCAAACAGAAAGTAATCATTAGAAGCATCTGATTGGACCAACAAAACAAAAAGGTAATTATTGATGTTTCCCGCCGCCTCAAAACAAAGCAGCTCAATATTAAATGCATCTTTATCCATTTCGAGGAAGAGGACAAAAGCCACCGTACTATAAATAGCAGAATTTATGATAGTACAAGGATCTTTTTCGATCACATTGTACACGAACTTAAGACAACCTCGGTTCTCCCCTTGAAACCGACTTCTGTACTCTTGTGAACATAATTAATAAAATCCAATTTAACCTTTATCTTCATTCTTGAAACATCAACTGTGTTCAATTTTAAGTTGCTAATTCAAAACAGCAACACGATAAATAATAAGAATCGTAAAGTCTAACTGAATGCGACGTTTACAACAAAATAGAGGGAGTAGGTAATTAGAAGCGCACGATTCTCTTCAAAAATTGTATAAGAAGTGCACGTTTTGAAGACAGTTATTGAAGATAGTCATAGTTCAACATATGATCTCTACCAGAATTGGCGAGCCGATCTCTACCAGAATCATAGCCTCTATGCTGTAGGCCAACGAGAAAAGTGTGTCTCCGATGGTTGATCTTGTAGTAGTTCGATATAACCATAAGATCCTAGAGAGTTCCTCAAGTCAAGACCCTTGTTTGATGATTTTATTGACTGCATCGACTTTACCGTTGGACTAGGGGTGATTAGGAGTGGAAAATGATTCTTTATATGTAAACCTCACAAAACGACATGAACTTTTCGTTATCAAATTGTCCAGCATTATATGTCATCAACGAGTGAGGAATTTCAAATCCACATATTATTGATCACCATACGAAGTCCACCATTCTTTACTCGGTGATTGTTGCTAGTAGTTCGATTTCGATCCATTTGTAAAGTAATTAACTGCGACTCGCATATTTGACCCCCTATTTGGATGTAGGTAGAGCTCTGATCGAATCAACTTCTCAATTGAAAAACGATCAGGGGTTGGCTCGTTAAAGCACGATATCAGTTCGTTAAGGCTCGAACTCGACTCGTTATTACTGATAAACAAACTGAGCTCAAACTCGATATCAAACTCGTTTATTTAACGAGACGAGCTCAGCTCGACTCGTTAAGAGCTCGAGGTCGAACTCAAACTCGAGCAGCCTAAGCTCGAACTCGGCTCGGCTCGTTTACAGGCTTACTTATTTAGTACTATCAACATTATCGGTTAAACTGAAAATATTTTCGTAATATGTAAATCTTTTACAATAAAATATTAAAATGGATGATGTGGCCTTTGCCTTTAAAAAAGTAAAATAAAATAAATAATGGTTGGGAAAAAGGTCAACACACAGACTGGCCACTATTCGGCCTGCTCCGGCCAAAAATCGCCGTGAAAGCTAGAAATAGACGCGCCTGGATTATGAGAATGTGATTACACGATCAATTTCTCCGGTGGCAAACAGAACTCTCCAGACAAAATGTCGGAAAATCGAGGTGGGTACCGATTTTGTGATAGAAAACTATAAAGGCCCAGAAAATAAAATTAAAAGTAGGGCTTTTGCTCGAAATGCTGTTGACAATATTTTAGTATGATGGTATTACAGGGATGGGTTGAGCCGCCGGCATTCTGGAACTTGGAACTCAACAAACCAATTAGCGAAAAGAGTCTCGATTGCAGCCAATGGAGAGAGATAGAGATAGAGATAGAGATAGAGATAGAGATAGGGAGGGTTACTGATAAAATATCTGTGTTTTATTGTTCAACAACACAATACAAAAAGGATACAAAAAAGTGAGTATATCGTCTATTAGGATGGAGCTTCAAGCCGGATATAATCATACATAATGGCCTGGAAAGGACTTTGGCTTCTGGGTTGTGTCAAGTATATAGTATTTTCCCCTTGGACAAGCATTCCACCTCCAATGTCTATATTGTACAGCCAGTACAGTCCATGAATCCCGTGCCTTGCAATCGAGTTATCTCTCCCGATCAGCCCACTCGAGAACAATGGTCGGTTTGTGCTCGGATTATTGACTCGAACCTGCAAATGATTAATTCATGTTATAGTTTTGCAAAATGCAGGTCACCCACAGTATATGCATATAAGTTAACAAACCTGAAGTTCAGCTAAAGATGCAGAAGCAAGCGCCACCCGCAGTTTATAAGTCCCGTTTTGATCGACAGTGTCGAGCGCAAATTTGATTTGCCAAGTTGTTCCTTGGTACGTGTTGTTGTCCTTTTTCCTTGATCGCATATTGGAAAGAGTTTTTAGTACTTGACACACATTGGATATTATGCATACACTTTTGAACAGTTAAGAATTCACATGGAGTTTTCTCAAGAGTATTGAATTGCAAGATTTTTCAACAAATTTGAACCTTTTCTTTTCAAATATCCAAAAAATTGGAAATAGATTAAACCTTGGGTTTTTTTTACTCCACCCATTGTTTGTTTGTTGTTTATTAACTCTTTTGATAAACCCCATGTGATAAGATAGGTATAAGCACACAAACACACACACATATTATATATATGCAAACCTGGTAACCTGGGCGAAAAACCAGTCCTTTGTGTAGTCACTCTGGCCAACAGTGTAAACCAAGTCTTGAGTGGGATATAACTCAGAGTATCTTTCCCACAGCCCGTACTGTCTGAACCTTCACTAAGTAAAACTTATCATAAGACAAAACAAGAATGTAAAAGAAAAAAACAAGAATTAATGTCACCAAATGAATACGACAATTGTGTTTTACCTGTCCGGGTGATTGACATAGAGTTTGTTAACATATTTAGGGTCAGGATCAGGAACATAATACTCTGCAGCTGTACGGTCAGGTATACCTATTTCCCAAACTGTGGGGCCATCTCTCAGAGGCTCGTACACTATCTCGCCCATTTCAATCTCACATCCTATATCACAAAGTAATTTTCTTTTAGATGACGGGTTAATTTGCTATTAGTTGAAATTTTTAGAGGGATGGATGTGCGAATAGAATGGACCTGGGGTTATGGTGATGATGTCATCGTATCTGTAGTCACCTATGAAGCCAGGGACGAATGCGTAAAGATTGTAGTCACCCGTGCGCACATAATTGATGGCAAAATAACCCATCTCATCTGCTCTTGTCCAGAATTGGTAATCCTGCTCATCATGTTTATTAGCTTTAATAAGGAAATTACTTTAAGAAACATGGTTTTCCTTTTTTTTTTTATTTTTTATTTTTTATTTTATTTTCTTGATCTCTTTCAGAACTTGCTGTCAACATATTTGCGTAGAGCATTTTGTTCCAGTTGTGGATGTAATTTCTTTATATTTTGTGAATTTGCTCATATTTTGGAAGAATTGAAAGAAAAAGAATAATATTAAATAAGAATGTAGAGTAACCTTGCATTCTCTTTGCCAGGATCCGGGATCTCCAGGAGGAGCAATTCCTACGTACGCGCCACTTGCGCTTATGTTATCAATACTAACATACCTAACGGAAGATAGAAAAGTAATTGCATCATTTATCATCTAAATTGGTAATATTTGAAAATGAAAAAAAAAAAGAAGAAGTAATGTTGACCTGTCGGAGACCAATAGCCTGCCCGTGACACGGCCCCTTTGATCTGCCGATTGGAAATCCTGAGATGCCGGGAAAGCGTAAGGCCAGCAATCAACTTCAACTTGCATCTGTAAAAGGTACGTTAAAACAAAGCTGTAATGAATGTTGAACTTCCTCATTCGAAACAAAAATTAATCAATCTCCCGAACCTGTCGTTTAGCGTCATCCCAAAGAGTCAGTGGATTATCTCCATCCATCACAGAATTAAGATAGATGAAAACCGGGCCGAAAACTTTCGTCCACGCCTCTCCCTGTCCGAATTTAGGGACCAACTCATCACCCGTGTAGTGTGCACTGATAAACACCTGTAGATTTTGAATAACGATCGGCCAATAAGTGGCATAAAAAAAATTATTATTATTATTTTTTTTTAAAGAGGCTTTGTAAGGGGAGAGAATTGTTTACGGAGAGCGTTGTGGGCCCCACATGGGACGTGAGGTTCTGCTTGAAGGGCCCACCCGTTCGGAACTCGTCGCTTGGTATGACCATCCAGAACCCGACTGGCGGGTCCATGGAGATCCACCCGTGGACCTTTTGATCTTTGTTGTCGCACGAGTACTGGTATTTGTCATCGACCTATTTATAAATATATATGTGTAAAGACTATCTTGTGTTAGCTCATTAGGAAAAGCAAATAAATTTATGTTCATTGTATGACTGGTAGTGCTGTAATCGAACCGAACGAGCCAAGCTTGGGTGTTTCGAGCTCGTGTTCGTTTTCGTTGGTTCGTTCATTTTTCGAGCAAAAGTTCGAGCTTGTTTATTTAATTGTGTTCGAATAATTTAGGACATAAACTTTTTAAATATGTTGATCAACTTAAAATTTGTTTGTTCGGATTCGTTCGAACTCGAAAAAAATAAAATAAAAATACTTTCATATTTTAGATTTTTTTATTAAAAAATGAAATAAAATTATTTTAAATTAATGTTTGCGAACATTATCGACGTTCGCGAGCAAGCTTGTGTTTTTTCGATTATTAAACGAGCCTAATTTTTTGTTCGAACTTGGCCCGATTAACAAACGAACGAGCTTTTGTCGAACATGAACGAGCTCAAATGAGCTTTTGTTCACGAATTTTCGGTTCGTTAACAGCCCTAACGAATTCATACTTGTATGTTCAAAAGTCATACTTATTTTGAAACAACTATTTATACTATATAGTTTACATAATTTTTAATATATGTTTTTTTATGAAGTAATGAACATTTAGTTAAGAAGTAGTTTGTGTGAAAGTTGTGGTATGAAGTGATCAAATGGGTACCTCTCCTTTGAGCTCGGGCTCGACTGGGTTGACAAGGAGCACGGCCTCTGGAAATGCAAGAGGTTGGCCTCTTCCGATTAATCGGTCATCAGGTAATGGCATGAACCTCTGTCTGTTGTCCGCCATAGCCATGTAGTGAAACCTGCACCAATTTCCATGCAGTGTAAAATGTAAAAATGGTATGCATTATTATAAGGAAAATGCTACAAGTACATAATAAATGTACATAGAGATGTNATTACCTTTTGTGTATATTTATAGGAGCAACCTTGCCCTGAATAGATGGATCCCATGGCCGCGAAAATGAGATCTCTACTTGTTCCTCACTTTCATTTATAACTTCAAATTTTGTTGCTTTGATCCTGTATACAGGTGCAGTAGAATAAATAGCTATGCTACATCACATTCACATATTCTCATTTTTTCTTTTTAATTGAAATTAAATTAAAAAAAAAGGAACAAAAATCATTTGAGCCTGATATATTTTAACATACACTTCAAATCCTCCTGCTTTGCCACTTCCATCCAGTGAATTCCACACAATGTCCCAGTACCTGAACAGTCATCTCAATATGAATGTGAACAATAAAAATATTTATTCGTCATTCTACTTGTATTTTAAAAATCACTCTACAATGCAATTGGAAATGCATTTATGCCCATTCCATCCTATTCTAAATTTTTTATTTTTTAGTAAAAAATAATAATTAATTGATGATATATGATTGGTGAAATAGCGAAATATTATCATATAGTTATAAATTTGTGAGTAAATGAAATACAAATTTAAGAGAAATGTATAGGATGAAATTGAATGGGATGAAATGAAGTTGAATGATATTTCCAAGTTCCAACTGCTAAATTTATATAAATTCCAGATATTAAGGTTAAGGCCATAGTTTGCATGATAATACATGATGTGAAGGCAGTGCAACAAATTATTAATTACCCTCTGTTTGACTCGTCGTTGAGAATTTCGAGTAAGTTGTCGATGCCGTTATAGCTGATTCCGGTAACAATGCCATCTGGATTTGATAACGTCACCTGAACTATGCCGTTATCCATCACCACCTGATCAATAATAAAACCATTACCACACAGAAAATCTGTATACATATGAACTTACTGTTTGAAATACACATTGATAAGTGGAATAATTGTATCTTATTTATAATATATTATAGCATAATCTTATCTCCATGCATCTCAAGTCAATGCAACGCTTTTTGTGCAATTTTCAGTGTTGATCTACGTTAATTTTTCAATGGAAGTTCAAATATGATACTTTGATTTGTATAGGTTTAATTGAATGAGAATGTGTTTACATGAGTATCTTGAATGTTCAAGTGAACCCCTATAGGCGCCATCACTTTATATCCACTGTCAACTTCTCCTGCACACAAAAAAGGTTAAAATTTTCAAAGCAAACCAGAAAAAGAGGTCAATCTAATTAACTTTTGAAAGCAGTTAGTTAAAGGTTCTTTTGTATTATGGAAATTAATAATAAATAATTGGGTAAAAACTTGATCATATACATACTTATCTTACCTGTATCCTATTGATCTCCACAAGAAAAGTGGGTAATAGAAAAAAATTAAAAGACGAGCTTTAGAGTAAATTGTATATGTACATATGATATTAATATTTATAGGTGCACATATATATATATATATCAATATATTTTCCTTACTTCACGAGAAAGTAACTATTACTGTTGGTTTTAAAGAATTATAACTTAAGCTTTGGGATAAGGTTCCTTTTTACCTGTTCTCCACTTTTTGGTGGATTGGAAATTTGGAATTAGCTTTCAAGAATCGCAAACTTTCTCAAGATTAAGACGCTTGTACCTTGTATATTCAAATTGAGGCTCTTTCGAAATTTATAGCTATATATATAGCCTTTGTGAAAATTGCTACGTACGTTTAGCAAACACTGATGTGTAAATTTGTCTCGAACCGAATTAAATCGGAATATCACGAACAGTAGTCAGCTTCAAGCTCCAGTGACCTGCAAAACGTCGGGAGGCGGTCCCAGTGGAAATCCTTTGACACTCAAATC
Organism: Striga asiatica; assembly: GCA_008636005.1. Taxonomy (NCBI): domain Eukaryota; kingdom Viridiplantae; phylum Streptophyta; class Magnoliopsida; order Lamiales; family Orobanchaceae; genus Striga; species Striga asiatica. Next base: position 92,315 of record BKCP01010959.1, on the reverse strand, counting down.
AATACTTTGCTCGCGAGTCAACGAGAAAGTTATGTGCTTAGATACGTAAATATGCGTTCTGTATTGAAATAAAACTTGATTACCCTTATGTACTAGGGTGCCTTGACGTTTAAGAGAGTTTTAGTAAGGAAAGGGATCAATCTGTATCCACTTTTCTAGTTTACCACGTCTCTAAAATCTGATGGGACTCCTTAGCAATATAAACTTTTCGTCCTTAAAAAATTCTATCCCATCTTACCATACGACTCTTAGGTCGTCTGAATAACCTCACCGCCTACTTGCCATAAGCGCAACTAGGTCGTATAACCACGACCTTCACCTTCGCGATCTCCAGTTCATGAGGCCTCCTCATGTTTTCGAGCTCTAGAGGTTCTCCGACCTCTATGCTATCTGATTGAACCAACTTGTACCCACTACAAGAAATCATTATTAGTGGCGATAATTTTAGTGACGACATTATTGCCATAACTATAACCACATGTATAGTGACAATATTTTCTCATGTCATAAAATTGTTGAACTACTAGTAATTAGTGACATCTTTATTTTCCGACACTATTTTTTTTATCGCATATCGTCGGCATAAAAAAAGTTTCGTCGCTAATAAAATTTTTAATAACGATAACTTATGAAGTCATCATCAATAATACAACATAGATATTAGTGTTAGCTTATTGTTGTCACAAAGATAATTATAAATTAGCGACAAAAAAATATCATCACTACTAATTATAAAAAATAATAACAAGAATTTTATTAGCATTATATTAAAAATTTATTGCTAAAAAGTTGGTGTCCAACATAAAATAAGTTGGGTTTTAAACTTACATAATAAGAAAAGCAAAAAAAGTAATCTGACATTTTTTTATTCTTTATTTATCTAACTTTTTGATAATATATCAATTACAATTATGATAGAATTTGATATATGCCCCATATACTCAGATGCCCACAAATTCTCGGCCCTGGTTGATTATTATTATTATTATTATTATTATTATTATTATTATTATTATTATTATTATTATTATTATTATTTATTTTTATTTTTTTTTATTTTTTTTGTGTGCGTGTGTAGAGAACAACTATCTCACTATTTGTGAATTAGTAAAATAGTTGGCCAAAATACACCTCATCAGGGCAAGCTAAAGGAGACAATCATTTACATGAGCAACTTTTGGTCATATCGGCCCATTTCCGAATATCACGGTAAAAGAAAAAATTACATTGGTTAAACTCACATCCAAGTAATCACCTATATGAAAACTAAGATCACCCAAGGCTTTGTTTCCATTATAAGGTTGTCTCGTGTTTATTAGGATAGACAAAGCAAAAGACATAACACTTTTATCCACCCACTTCTACTTCTACATACGGTGACAAAGGAGGAATAACACTTTGTGAGTGGTTGAAGCATAGTTAAATTTTTATTTGGTAAGTCCTATACAATTTGTTTGATAGTCTTGGCAGTAGTTATAGCATATGCTAGAGTATATACCAACTGAAATTGCCTACAAAGCGTTTGATGAAATGTGTTTAAGAAGGTCTCAATTATGAGTCTCAATATTACTATTGTAAGTTAAGAAGAATGACTTTATTTCATCTGCACGAATCCAAATAGACAAAAGCTGGATGTTTCTTGCGGGTAAAAGAATCTCGAAATATCAAGACGGAGTTAAGAAATTTTTAGATTTTTCATATTATTCAAAACAAGACCTGGATAAGATCAGATGATTTGGTAAAAATTGTAATAATGTGTGCCTGCGAAGTCGAGATGATGTCGAAGCTGATTATTAAAGTATGGGATACTTCAGAGTTATATCACATGGATGCTTCACGGTGACGAAATTGATGATTCTAGTAATGAGGAATTGGATTCTGATGAACTAGAAAGCAATGAAGAAGGTGAGATAAATGAAATGACTGTAAATGAGAACGATCATGATGATATTCAAACTTTACTGGAGGATTATTATACAACGACGAGAACATATGCTTGGAGAGGGGAAGATTCGCCAATGAGAGACGAAAATTCAGTGCCACAATGGGAATTAGATAAGTTTATGCGGCTACTGAGAGATGTCGATAAAGAATTATATCCAGGTTGTGAGAGTTTCTCCAAATTGTCATTTGTAGTAACTCTTATGCACTTGAAAGCTCTCAACAGCTTGAGCAAAAAATCATTTTCTATGTTGCTAGAAGTGTTAAAGAAGACACTCTCCAATGGCGAGTCACTCACTTTCTCATATTATGAGGCCAAAAAAAAAAAAAAAAAAAAAAANAAAAAAAAAAAAAAAAAAAAAAATCATTCAAGATCTTGGCTTGAATTACCAGAAAATTGATGCATGTGTAAATGATTGTGTGCTGTACAGAAAGGAGTACGAATCTAGAGAAAATTTCCCGAAGTGTGCAGCTCCGCATTATAAATCCAATGTGGATAGTAATGGTAACAATGGAGAGAAAAAGCGTAAGAAGATTTCTCAAAAAAATTTACGCTATTTCCCATTAAAGCCAAGATTGCAAAAATTATTTATATCCAAGAAAACGGCATAAGACATGAGGTGGAACAAGGAAAAAAGAATTGATGATGAAGTTTTGAGGCAACCGGCTGATGCTCAAGAATGGAAAGAATTTGAGAAAAAATACGAATCATTTTCAGATGATCCTCGTAATGTTAGACTTGGGTTGGCTACTGATGGTTCTTCACATATGAGCTCATCATATAGCACGTGGCCGGTGATTCTTTTGCCATATAACCTGCCACCATGGAAGTGTTTGAAGGCTCCCTTTTTCATTTCGTCAATGCTTATTCCTGGTCCATCATCTCTTGAAAATGATATCGATGTTTTTCTTGAGCTTCTAGTGGATGAAATGAAATAATTACGGGATAGTGGTATTGATACTTATGATGCCTACACTGGAAAAAATCTTCAATCTTCATGCAACAATGGTGTGGACCATAAATGACACTCTTGCATATGCAATGGTATCAGGATGGAGCACGAAAGGATATTTGGCATGTCCAATATGCAATAAGGAATCATGTAGTTCTTGGTTGAAAAATGGAAAAAAGGTAAGTTACACGAACCATCGTCGATTTTTGCCACCTGATCATAAATGGCGAAATTTTAAAAGTGCTTCAATGGTAAGAGTGAATTGAGTAATTAGCCAGTTCCTTTGACGGGAGATGATGTGGTTGAGCAATTAAAACTTGTCTAGCCAATAACTTTCGGAAAGACTCAACCAAAGAAGAGAAAACGTAGCGAGGAACTAAATTGGAAAAAATCTAGCATTTTCTTTCGACTACCATATTGGAGAACTCTTGCACTCTGACATAACTTAGATGTTATGCACATAGAAAAAAAAAATATTTGTAATAATGTTCTTGACACGTTACTAAACATTGATGGTAGGACGAAAGATAATATTAAAGCTAGATTAGATTTGCAAGAATTGGGCATAAGGCAGGAACTACATCCAAAGTTGGTGGGAAATTCTTATTTGATGCCACCTGCATGCTATACATTGTCTAAAGCCAAAAAGAGAAAGATATGTACATCTTTTGCTTCTGTGAAGTACCCAGATTCGCATGCTGCAAGTTTGTCAAAGCGTGTAAACATGACAGAGTGTCGGATTACAGGTATGAAAACTCATGATTGCCACATTATCTTGCAAGAATTGTTACCTCTTTCGGTTCGTGGGTTGTTAAATAATGATGTATGTGAAGCACTGAGTGATCTTAACAGTATATTAAAAAAATGCTCAAAATCATTAAAGATATCTGACTTGGAATATCTTGAAGATGAAATTGCTCTGACAATATGCAAGTTAGAAAGGATATTTCTTTGATGTTATGGTTCATTTACCTATCCATTTACCACGAGAGGCAAAACTTGGAGGGCCAGTTCATTATCGTTGGATGTATCCTATAGAAAGGTATGACAAGTTGCTTTTGAACTTTAAGATAATATCGTAAAAAAAATATTTATTTATCATCTTCTTACTCATTCTCTTTTATAGGTATATGTATATACTGAAGCAATATGTAGGCAATAAAACTTTTGCAGAAGGATCGATGGCTGAGGGCTATATTCTTGAAGAATGTCTAACTTTTTGTTCAATGTATTTGAATGATATCGAGACAAAATTTAGCAGATTTGAACGTAATTATGAAAATTGTAAAAAATATTCTAAGGAAACATTGTCTGTGTTCTCTGAAAGCTCGCGGCTTATTGGGTGAGGTGAATACAATTTTCTCGATGAAAGTGCCAGGAAACAGGTGCATGCATATATTTTGAAGAATTGTGATGAAGTATTATCCATTTATCAGGTAGATATATTCGTTCAGGTCATTCCTTCATTTGATAGTTATATATATATACGTATATTAAATTCGTGTATCATATGTAAAATGAAGGGATTGAAGGAGATTTTTTCTTTTTGTTTCTTACTTAGATACAAAGTATATTCTATGTAATAACATTCTATATACCTCGAGTTTGTATTTATTTTTATAAGAAGTATCATAAAAAGTAAAATTAGCACCTTATTTAGACTTTTTCTTTTAGTGAACACAAGTGCTAGAAAGTAATGGTTGTCGAAATGTGGAGAAGGAGCATAGGAAATCTTTCACGAAATGGTTTGAAAAACGAGTAAGTCTTTATATTTGTACATATTATAGCATAATGTTCAAGTTGTCATAATTTTAATAATTTGAATCTACAACACCACAGAGGCGGGCCATTCCTGTGAAGTCGAAGCATGTACGGTGAATAAAGTAAGTCATAATGGTAAGTCTCTTGATCGAAATGATGTTGCAATGGTGGATATAGATGCTACTGCTTCGGGGGGATCACGTTCCAAACAAATTCAAGATTCGAATCTGCCTAAGAACAACGCCCACAATGTATTCGATGAAATGACTCAAAGAGAAACTGATACTATAAAGAGGTCGATTGCGGAGATGAAGGAAGTGAACTTGGAGAATGAAAATACTAATCATCTCAAGCGTCCATTCAATGACTTATTTGCCGATAATCGAAAACCTTCCAATGGACTCAAGCTCACCTACACCAAACCATCGGAAGACAAAGTTAGGTTGGAAAATGAGGATATTGATGACGTTTAAAAAACTTGGGGATATTGCCTCGTGGGCTACTTTACTCATAGACACCCTGGGAAGGAGGCGCTATTGAAAATTTGCAACTCTTGGAAAATCAATTATGAATACATCCCCGACGTCAATGGATAGATAATGTTCAAATTCTTATCGAAGGATGATCGGGATAGCATGCTTGAAGGGGGCCCGTATACCATTTACGGGAGAAGCCTCATGCTAAAGGCCCTCCCTAAATGGTTCCGGTTTGGAGACAACGACGCCAAAATCGTACCCGTTTGGGTGAAGCTACCTTACCTACCCCTCGAATGTTGGAATGCAAATGTTATTGGAAAGCCCATCTCGACCGACAAACTCACCGAGTCCAAGGATAAGTGTAATTTTGCACGGGTCCTTGAAGAGATTGACGTTTCCGAGGACCTAAAACATGACATTGAGGTGGAAACTTACGACAGGGAGTGTTTCTCGTAAGAAGTGGTATACGAGTATGTCCCACACTTATGCCATGGTTGCAAACAAATCGGACACACCTCGAGAAAATGTCATATCTTTTCGGAAGAGCCCAAGGAGAAAAAGACCAATATCCAAGCCGAGAAGACCAAGCCATCTCGGGACAAGGACACCACAAAAGCACCTATGGAGACAAAGCAACCCGCTACCAAGGTGGCCGATATTGCGCCAGAAATCTCCACCAATGACCAACATACCTCAAAGAAGAACAAGGAAGTGATGGAGGAAAAGGCCCTTGAATCGGCTTCAAATTGGGAGAGTTTGCACCAAGAAAAAGCCGAAGGCAAAAAGCCCTTTTGCGTGAACGATAGTGATGATGATGAGGTTATGGAGCTCGAACATCCCGTTCAACCGAATGTAGAGGAGCAACCCTTCCAATTGGTGACCAATAAAAACAAAACCTCGAAGCATGGTGGAGGTTCAGCCTAACCGGGGCTGAAACCATTCTTGAAGATGAAAGATACAATTTTCATGAAAAGAGATTCGGAAAAAACTAGCACGTTGAAGAAGGGGGCTCCACCCCCTCCTCCAAACAGTGATCATTGCCGCTCAGAACATCAGGGGCTTCAGTGCTCCCCTAAAGCAAGATGAGGTGGTAGCCTCATCCGAAAAAATAAAATTGATGTTTTGGGACTTATCGAGACGAAAACGGATCATCCTTGTTTCTCTTGTTTTGTGCAAAACCGGTTACGGGGTTGGTTGTTTTGTGAAAATTTTGGAATTATTAGCCATAGACGTGCATAGCTATCCTATGGAACCCGGACAAAGTGGATCTATCGATGGAAGACACCCTCCCACAATCCATCTCGGTCACGCTCACAAACAAGGTTAGCAATTACAAATTTTTTGTTAGCTTTGTTTATGGTCTTCATAGTAGAGGGGATCGAAAGCAACTTTGGTGGGATCTTGAAAAATCTAAGACGAATGTTAACTTGCCTTGGCTTCTCATGGGGGATTTCAACACGGTTTTCTGGCCGGGGGACAGAATTAACGGGGATCCCGTCTCAAATCGGGACATCATATTGTGGATGCCCCTTCTACCGGTTTATTCCACACTTGAACAAATAATACTATTTGGTCTAAGCTCAATCGTGCTATGGTGGACAACCGTTAGCTACAAGAGGACCTATTTTTCCAAGCTACCTTCTTTGCCCTGGCATATCCGACCACTCTCCGTGTGTGTCTCTTTATTTGAGCACACTAGGGGGAAGGGGTCGCCTTGGCGTTTCTTCAAATATGTGGACCGAACATGATTATTACAAACCGAGGGTCCGACAAGCTTGGAACCAAAGGATTCGGGGAACGGAATAATTCAAGCTTTCCGGCCGGCTAAAATCTTTGAAAACCAAGCTATCCAAGCTTAATGCCGAGGACTTCTCTCAAATCTCCGTTCGAGCCAACAATGCAAAGCTCGCTCTCAAGTTAGCCCAAGAAAAGCTCCATGACAACCCCGACGACTTAGAGGTAAAGGCTTCGCTTCCTTCTCTACGGCTTAAATGTATCAATCTTGCCAAGGCGGAGAAGCACATTTTCCAACAAAAAAGCGAAGTGTCAATTCCAAATCAAGGGTGACAAATGCACCGAGTTCTAGCATGCCCTTGTCAAATGAAATTCCAAGAAAAATTTTATAGCCTCCATAATGAGAGAAGATGGGAGTATGACAGCATTGCATGACGAGGTGTCTAAGGTGTTTGTTAACCACTTTGAAAAGCTCCTTGGAACCGAGACTCCGATCGTGGACATTGATCCCAAGATTGTCCGAAATGGTCCACTTGTATCCCAAGAGCACCATCATGCTCACCTTGCCCCGGTCTCCGTATCCGAAATCAAAGACGCTCTTGAAAATACCACTTACAAAATTTGCTCGAAAATCATTGCCCAACGCTTGAGTCCCGTCCTCGGCACAATCATTGATGGAGCCCAAGCCGCCTTTGTAAGTGGTAGGAACATGTCGGACAACATTCATCTCATACAACAATTACTCCGACAATATATGCGTAAGCGGATCTCCCCGAGGTGCACAATTAAGATTGACCTTCGCAAGGCCTTTAACTCTATCTCTTGGACCTTCTTGAGACAAGTTCTTCATGGACTTGATTTTTCGGAGACACTTATCGGTTGGATCATGGAGTACGTCACCACGATTTCATACTCCATCTCAATCAACGGCTCGCTTTGTGGCCATTTCAAAGGAGCTAAGGGGTTGAGATAAGGTGATCCGCTCTCGCCTTATCTCTTTGTCATTTGCTTAGAGTATCTCTTGAGGCTCATGAACCGGAGCACGGCTAGCGGATAGGATTTCAACTCTCACCCCAAATGTGAGTTTCTTAGAATCACCCACCTAGCCTTTGCGGATGACCTAATGCTTCTCTCGCGGGGGGACCCTCAATCTATCCAAATCCTAATGGAATGCTTGAAAGACTTTGGGGATAAATCGAGCTTGGAAATGAATGTTCAAAAGTCCAACATCTACATGGCGGGGGTCGACCACTTGGAGCATTTGGAGATTCTTCGCGACACTAACCTCCGTCCGAGGTCTATGCCTTTCCGGTAGCTCGGTATCTCTCTCACGGTGGAAAAAGTCACGGTTGGACAATTTGATGCGCTCATTAATCAAATTTTGGAGTATATTAATGGGTAGAATGTTTCTTCTCTCTCATATGCGGGGCGTGTGGAGCTCATTAGATCGGTCCTCCAAGGGGTTGAATGCTTTTGGATGTCTATCTTCTCTCTTCCATCGACCGTCCGTACACTCATCATCCAACATTGCCGACATTTCCTATGAGGCTCAAAGATGGCGCCGGTGGCTTGACATAAAGTCACTCTTCCACGTTCGGAGGGAGGCCTAGGCCTTCGGGACCTAAAAGCATGGAATCAAACCTTGTTGGCTCGAACACTTTGGAATGTACAAGCTAAGAAAGACACCTTGTGTTATCGTTGGGTTCATCATGTCTATCTTTGGCAAAAGTCCGTTAGTGAATGGACTATCCACAAGAATGATTCGCCCCTTTTCAAAAATCTCTATGATATTCAGAATCTAATGGTTGAAAAGTTGGGTAGTATGCAAGCCGCCGAGGCCACTCTAAGTCTTTGGGAATCCAAATCCCAATCCAAGGGGCCCTCATGCGTCTATGAGTTCTTCCGAGCTCAAGGTACACCCGTCCCTTGGGAGGGAGTCGTTTGGGGGCCCGTCAACACCCCCAAACACACCTTCATCCTTTGGCTAGCAACGCTCGGGAGGCTCCGTACCAAGGATAGGCTCGACTTCCTTGAACTCGACCCTACTTGTGTCTTTTGTGGGGAAGCTTCCGAGACCATTGGTCATCTCTTTTTTCACTTGCCCCGGCAACTCTCCACACTTAAGAGTGCATTGAAGTGGATTAAGACGGATGCCCAAGGCTCCGGTTGGAGAACAAAAGCAAAGAAGGCCAGACTCGCGTCAACGGTATACTTTCTTTGAAATACTCGAAATAGGAAGATATTCGAAAATGAAATCCATTCACAGGAGCTCATCATACAGAAAATCCAAACTCATGTCTACCGGAATATCTTTGTTTTGTACCCGAATGTCCTTGCCGAAGTGGAGAGAAATGCCCTCGAAAATGGCTAAGCTAAACCTCCTTGAGGTATGTAAGATTCAAACTCGTATTTCTCATACTATATTCACGGTGTTTTCGAATGTACTTGCCGAGTTTGAGAGGAAAGTCGTTTTGATCAATGGTCACGATTTGGTTTGAGCTGAGCAACCGACCTATGGTTTGCCTCTAATTATTTTGATTAGTGAGTAAGGAACCGAGCTTGTGGTTGCCCACTTGGCTTTTTGTTTGCCGTTCGACGACTGTTGTAATGCCATTTTTTTTCTATATATTTACCAAGTACCGATAAAAAAAATATAATTTGAATCTATGTAGATTGAATTGACATCTAAAGAAGAAATGCTACTTCTTAATGAGAATTTGGTGCACTCGGCATATGGTCTGGCATGCGAGTTACTCATTAATGTATGCATTTTTTTCTTTTTTAATAAAAAGGGTTTAATATTAACTTGTGATAAGAAAAACATGCATACAAAAAAATCTAAAATAAATTAATAAATATAATCATTTATATAATTTTATTTTATCCATTTAAATAATATATTTTAAATACAACCGTCCATTTACACGTTCTGGCGCATTTACATGTCCTGCAATACTAATTCATATAAGCAAAATTTTTAGTTTGTTTAGGATACTTAGCTCATCTTCATTTTTTTTTTCTTAAGAAAAGTTATTTTGTGTTATTTCGAATTTACACATTTCATGTNACTTAGAATTGAAGAGAAGTAGGGGACATGATTACCTGTACAGGATCCACAGGCACAGCTGCAAAATCTCTTCATCATCTTCTTAAATCTACCCTCACTACCGTCCATCTCGGAGATAGATCAATCAACCCACCTTCAAATAGAGAGAGTTGTTGGTTTTCTTTTTCTTTTTCTTTTTTTAACACGAAAGCGTTGGGCAAGTTTTGAATGAGTGGGATTGGTATTTTTTTCTCCAATGAAAAGGGTCTGTGTGCGTGTGCGATGTAAGTTCACATTTGTTTTAGCCTATTATAGGCTCATTGTTTGAAATCTAAGTCATGACCAAGTTGTTTTCATTGAATTACGATAAGATCATTACATTAATTTGAAATCTGAATCATTATCAAGTTATTTTCATTTGATTACGACTACATGTATTTTTTTTTGTTTGAGTTTAAAATTTGGATTGAGCGTGCACTTTCACAATTTCTTTAGAGCCATTCAAAATTCTTTCTAAGTTTTGGTTTCTCTGAAAATGCTTTTACGTTTAAGGTTCAAGGCTGGTGTTAGCTGCTTTAACAATTAAACAATTATATTTTTTTTGAAAAAAAAAACGTATTTTTAAATTGAAATATCACTCTAAAATGTAACATAAAAAAAATATAATATTCTACAATATAAATATTCATTTATATTATAAAAAACATATGACAAATCAACACGAAATTATGACAGGCAAGAACAAACCCAGTTCAATCTCGTTTTTATTGATCTTCCATTTCTCATTATCAATGTATTGCATAGCCAGTTGCTCATTGCATCAAGCTATGGATTGTTACTCCATAGAAGAACAAAAGCAAGATGATCATACGTCACTTCATATTGATTATTGGAGCAGAAAAAAAATGACTTATCCATCACATTCAACAATGAAATCAATTTCCAGACATCGTTCTCTTTTCTTAAACATACCTATATTTACCGAAACTTCAGGCAGATTTCCACACTATAGCATATTGTTAAACATAAAAGACAGCAGAATAATACTCCGACATAAAATACATTGCAAGTAAATGTAACGAGCAGGCCCGAATAAACCGGGTATGAACAAAGAAAGATTACATAATTGTGTAATGTAATTTTCTGATTAGTTGACCTGACTTGGCTCCGGTTTTCGCTGGAAGAAAATAGAACCTAAGAGAACAGCAATCCCGGTTATTGCAATAGTAAATAGAAGACGCCTTTTAGAGAACTCCTGTGGCTGCCTTCTTGGAGCCCTTTCGGGTGGCCGAACGTTCCTACAAAAGATATGATGAAATATTTATTACCTATTTGATAACAATTATAATCAATGTATTCATGTAGACTCAAGTCATCAAGGAAGGAATGTGACTGAAAGTTCATAGGATTAGATACCGTGCTTAGTTTCTTAGTAATTTTGGATGACGATCGTCATTTGATCTTCTCACTTATCAACGTAAAAAGTTGCAGCCTATAGTTTCAAGTTGTCACTTTGACTTTGTTGTTCACTAATTCGGTTTTTTAGTTCCAATGATACTAGTAGGACCCACCAATACTATAACTATTTCAACATAACTTCAAAATTCACAGCTTAATATCATATATCCGAGCCTAACATTCAAAGAGGAACCGACTATATAATTATTCGAAATATATATGCATAGCTCCTGAAAATAGTGTCACAAAAATTTATGGCCTCCTCGACATTATTGAGTCGGCGGCCAAGCACTTCTCGACTCAACTCGGGATTCTATGGTTGTCATTTGTAAGGTAGGTNAAAAAAAAAAAAAGAGAGAGAGAGAGAGAAATATGTAATTTTATTGGTGATAATATGATATGGACGAACAAGAAGTATAAAACTTCTCTAGAGTTCTCCCCAGCAAGAAACTTGCCCAATAGCCTAATGCTATTACAAAATAAATCTATTCATACTTATCCTATTGACAACCATCTCTTATATACTAAACTGTAGCTATAAAATGGTAATAGGTAATAAAAGGGGTAATAAAATAATAGCATTTCAGGAATAATAAATCGGTGAAAATCTCTAAAGATTAAGCACTAATTAAGATCTCGTATATTCAGATAAAATATTCTAAATTTGATATCCTTCAATTCTCTCATCTCTATAGATCCAAGCTGAAGTAGATGCACACACAACTTAGTGGACTAGTGATTGCCATTACTTAGATCAAACAGAAAATGAGATAGAAGTAGTTTACATAAGAAGAAAGAAACACATACACACACATACTAGTAAAAGCACTTTCCTAATATTGCATAACTACTATGCCTACATCACCTGAAAGCAGTCATTCGACATTTCAGTTTCATCCACAGAAAACGAATTGGTGTGGAAAACCGCAAGTACTTTGAGTCTTTGACATATAAAACTATAAAACATCAGATAACGTATCCATGAAATTAATAGAGATTTAGACAAGTTATATGTTCGCATAAATCGCTAGTACCCTTTACATGTGGAAAAAAATTAAAATTAGCATAACATTCCATTCCATTGAGGGTGCAATAAACAATTTGCAAATAACAGTTAACAGTAAGAATACATACACAGTAAAATTTCAACATACTATCAGGCTTCCTGTTATGTAACTGTATATATAACTGGTGATGCTAACTCACCTTGAAGATTCTGCATTGATATTAACAAAACCAGTGCAGCTACTTTCATGGTTATGCCTCTCTCGCAGTCTAATATACTTATGGCACAGATGACATAGCTCCGTGCGGTTCCCACATACTTCCTGATATTATTAGTGAGATGACAATTACACTTAAACGATACAAAATTTAAAAAAAAAAAAAAAATAGATTCAATAATGAATTACCACCTGATGTTCCAATAAATCAATTGCAGGCAGTGGAAACTCGCAAAATTCGCATGTCACAATCCTTTGTGGACAGTTTTCTCCTTTGTGAAGGTCTAATATGCCACGGTCCATTGTCTCACTGCACAGAGAACAGGACACCTGCCATGTAATTGGAGACAGGAAACATAAAGATCAGAATAATCATTCACTACAGAGAATGCGTAATCTAATTTCAGTGGACCTGCTTTACCCTCTAATTAAATAACGTTTTGTCTGAATTTTCTTAATGCTTGAAGCAGTGATCAGTTTTCCTTCCTATTGAAAACCAGTCTCATAATTATCACAACAATGGTTTCTTTTTACAAACTAGTATATATGCAATACCTCATGAATCTATTTTCAGTTAATAGCAGATTCCAATGCATAAGAGAAAAATCGAAAAGTCAAGCGGACAAAAGGCACATAAAATTGTAAAGACGCCTAAGTTGATGGTGAGTTTGAGCTTCATGTGGATATATGCTATATGCAGAAAATCAAGTCGATGTGACATTTAGCTATTTGGCCTCCTCTGCAAGGATAGAAAAACAAAGCCAGATTCCGCTATCTACCCGAAGAAAGACACCACATATCTCAAGAAAAGATGGATGTTGGGTAAAGAAAAAGTAATCCACCTACAACAATGGTTTTTAAAAGATGTATTTACTTTTCACAACAATGGTTTTTAAAAGATGTATTTACTTTTCACTTAGCATTTCCACAATGATAGGCAACAGCTGTCATGCCACTCTAAGTTCTTAGACAACATGGTCAATGATGTTAATCCACTAGCGTAGGATTCGGGCACCACTCAATAGAAGTTTCCAAAGTTTCTCGAAGACTTTGTAAAATAGTTCTTGGAAGTTTTTTCAGTGCATCTTAAATAAGAATTATTTTCATAGCTTTTACGCTGTTTATTCTGGTTGTCCCAGTAGCTCTGTTGTGCAAATTCATGTTACACCAAACTAGTTTAACTCAAGAACAAAAAACATATGGCCATGAAACCCCATCTGCAATAACCAAATTATTCCACGAGAGATTTAGAGATAACCAATCTTCTTTCTCAGCACAGTTAAAATGGAAAGGCCAACTGAAAACAACGGCAGAGATAGTTGAAAGAACACTGAATGATCACAACATACCATGTTTACAGAAGAACAATTGAATTTTGCATTTCATGTGAAAGTGAAACTGTGTTGGTTGTCTCATTGAACAACCATGTTGGAAGTCCTGTGATCGTAAAGTAAGTGGAGTCTTGGCAGGAAAACAAACAGAGAAATTGGAGTTATACGAGGTGAGGCAAAAGATCAAGACAGGACAAAGGAACCGTCATGGCAGAGGAAGAGTTTTCTCATCCAATCATTCGTCTCTAGCAGAGATCTTTAGAATTACTTTGATGTAGTCCTATTTTAGACGTGGTTTAGCTTTTCTCAATTTTTTTTTTGTTTTCTTGATTATTGTTTTGAGTTTCCTTATTAAAGAGAAAAGCTTGTTATTTCACTCGACAATCAGTTTAATAAAACTATGATGACTTATGTCTTAAAAACCAATACGTGCTTGTGTCCTCTAAAGATAATTCCTATTGTAACAAATTTGACTTATCAAGCCAAACAGATAAATTCGCTTGTTCCGTCTTCTCTTTACTGGTTTCTTGCTTTTCTATGCATCATATTTAATTTTTAGTTGCTACCAATCTTAACCAATACCAAACAATTAAAATGGGAGTACAACGTATTAAGGTATGGGTGTATGCACAATTTCTGTTGGGGTTCACGTCAATTGGAACCAAAGAAACTGATAATCAAGTCATTGAATAGGCGACCACATCATGAAACTTAGCTGAAAGTTTCATTTTGCTACATAACTAGCAATTAAATGAAAGATGGAGCACATTTCACGTCAGGTTCAAATAAATTAGAAAAAAACTTATAAAGGTTGAATTCATAATAAACCAAGATATACATCAAGAAGAACTAGGTTATAAATGATCATTTGGAGAAGGAACTGAGATTCAAGACTCCAAACAGCTGAAAACACATATGTGGAACTTGATGGATATTGTTATTATGTCTAACCTTAGTGGGGCCACATGCCCTCAGAAAGGCAAGCCTATACACCTCCTACAGAGCAGCTTCCCAAAAAAAAGAGGCAAATAGATTGAGCCTCCCATGCTCAAACATGGCAACTACAGTTTACAAAGGATGACACATACGTTGGACATGATACTAATTACAGAAGAAAGATAAACGCAAAACCCAAATTTTATTGGAATTAGTATAGAAGAAGAATATCTAAAATGATCTATAATATTTCTCCTACAGAGAAGTTACATCATGCATTAAGAGCCATAAATCCTTGATGCCTTAGAAAAAAGTACTATCCAGGAAAACACAATTTTACTTTTCATCCATAACCGAGCCAAATAAGAATTTCACTATGCTTGTGCAAGAAACTATCAGCTATACGATAAATGTTAGATTTATATATGGGGGGAACCGCAGCTTAAAAGGCAAGCCCAGTTGCCACCTTAATGAGGTTCCATCCCAAAACCAATTGGTAATCGGAGGAGTAGCCCACTAGGTTTTATAACTACGATCATTTTACCTATATAATCAATGTGGGACAACTCACAAGTGATATTTCAACACGCCCCCTCACTTGACCAGACTCGGTTAATATAGAGAGTCGTTACATGTCCTAGTTCTGGTCTACTCTAATACCACGTTAGATTTTATATATTGGGGGAAGGGGTGCAGTCCCATAGGGGTGAACCGCACCTTAAGAGGGCAAGCACAGTTGATAACTTAGTGAAATTCCATTACAAAAGACTTGCCCACCAAGCTTATAAACTAGACTCATTTTTTCCATTAGGGACAATTCACAAGTGATATTCCAACAACATAGATGGATCAAACAACTTAGATACCTTCCTGGTAGGAACTCATCCACAAAAATGAATGTTCATGCTTTTGATGTAACAACTGATTCAAGCAAATAATTTCGTTGTGTTTTAACAGCTCAAAGAGACTTGTATACCGGAGCATGAGTGCTTAAGAAATGTTCCTCGGCAGATTTTTTTGGAATCATATCACCACATACTTTACATTTTTCCAGATTCCGGGAGCAGTGAGCAGTATGCAAGTCAAAATTGGAAGAAGGAATTGCTCTGTCACTGCAAATGAAATTATAAACAAGGTGAAACCCCACAAAAGTTGTACAAACAAACATTCTAAAGCACGTCAGCCAAAATAGTTCGACTACTGTACCGACGGGTGAACAAGCAAGTTCATCACAAATTAAGATTTGGGCTCATTTCAGAATACAGACGTAAAATGCAACACTATTAAACACCAAAATTAGATTTTGAATTGCTCTACTCAAAAATCAAATTGTGAGAACTCAACAGTAACTTTCAATATTCAAGGTTTCTCATTTGCATTTAATTTTGTTGAGTGTAGCCTATTTTACAACCCATTCATTTGATAAAACTGGCACCTTGAGTATTTCTTTATGATTTATGAATGGACAGAACACGATCAAATCTATATAAAAATATGAAAATGTGCTGAGTTTAACATCAAGAATTTCCTGCAGAGGTAGAATTAAGCATAAGTACTAATCAGTAAACATACAAACTAGTTAAGCAGCTAAAGTTGCCTTTGAAAGACTCTCCAGACTATATACATCTATTTAATAAGATTGCCAGCTGAGGCATTCCTAATTAATAGGCGGAAAATGATCACATAGCCATTTGGAAAGGTAATGAGAAGTAGAACTTCAAGACTTTCTTGTGGTGCTTGAATCATACTTATCCAGGAAATGTACCAAGTATGCTAAAGCAGCCAAGGGATCCACTTACACAGCTTATTCTAAAGATTACCAGTTACTTCAAAATTAAAATAAAATTGTTCAGCAAACAGATTTTAAGAAATATAGAATCAATGTATTACTCTAATGTACAGAGCTACATACCTCCAAACTATAAAGCAAAGACATGAAAAAGAACCAAGTATAGAGGCAAGTATCTTCTTTCTATCACATATTTTGCGTGCAACTGCTGCAGAGTTATATGACACATTCTGAATAAAAAATTTCGACTATAAATTCTGTGTTTTATGCACATGAAATATTTCAGGAATTGATTTTATTTCAAAGATGACCAATAGCAGTTATAATGGAGGATACTTCCCTTATACCCTCAAAAGTCCATTAGGAACTTAAAATCAGAAAATGTACAAATAAAAAAATATGTTGCTGATTTTGCATAAACCAGAAATTGATCAACAAACCAATTTGCCATATGCACAAATCAATCTCGTAACTTTCATAATTTTTAATTTTCTGAATCCTAAGCTTCAAGAAGCGTTTTTAAAAGCAAGAACTTATTCATAAAAGAATCAAGCAATTCAATGCAAACGATCAGATGCTGCACTGATAATTTCCGTAAGCTTTCAATCA